>CAWUFW010000712.1:600000-1012500 GCA_963921515.1 Calotriton arnoldi | reverse complement strand
GGGTCTCTATCTCTCTCTCTTTAATTGACACCTCTCCTCTAACTCCCACCTGGGTTGCCTCCTTTATTCTGAGTCAAGTGCTGTTGTTCTGGGTAGGAATTTGCCCTCAAACTCTTTGTCGTCCCTTTGGCTGCCTGAGCCTACCCAGCGGCTCCCCCCTCATCGTCTGATTCTGGAGAACATAACTGGGGCCCCTTTCTTTGCCCCCCCTCCACTAGTTGTATCACTGTCCAGTACTGCTATGAATTTCCCGGTCACCAGTGTGTGTTCACCCGGACGGATGGGAGTGCACGTTTTCCGTGCCGCTGGGGTTCGATGGGTTGAACGGGGGAGGGGGGTTTGAGCTTCGGGTAGCTCTAGCACTGGACTTGGGTGATACTGGCATTGTCTGGGCCTGGTGGCCTGTTAGCCTCCCGTGTCTGGATCTAGTAGTTCGTTGTTCGGTGGGGGGTCCTCCAGCTCCCTCGACTGGTACATTGGTAGATTGGAATAACCTAATGCGGGGATGGCAGGCACTGGAAAGAGCACCTCCATTACTACATACGATAGGGAAGGTGCGGACGCCTTACTTGCTGGTTCTGGATAGGATTGTCAGTCTGGACCTCCTCAAAGATTGCCCATAGTTCTAACAGTGCCCCTCATCTGGTCTTCTTTTACCTTATGTATTTGGTCTGAATGGGTGTTCTCATGTGTTCGATTATTTTAGTGTCGAAAGTTTCCCCCTCTGGCCAGAGGTAAGTACTTGGTGAGCAGCTTAAAAAAAGGGCGAAGTAGGACCTCCTTTTACAAGTTAGTGTGAGATGGGATGATAGCCATTTTCTGAAGGTGCAGTAGTCACTGTGTAAAGTAAGACATAAGATTAGCTACAATCAATACACAATAAAAGGATTCATAGGGGTGACTCGAAAAGAACATTGTTCTAATGTGGGTATCTCAAGCGAGCTGGAATCCGCCTCGTCTTGCCCGGAGAGATGGAAATGGGGCAGGTACAGTGAGCTGTGAACAATACTATATGGTACTACAATGTGGCTGTTGCCACCAAGTAGTTATGGTTCAGCTGTCCTTTCCATTGAAAAGGAATTTAATTTTCCACTTCTATGCTTCTTATCCAGTGATGCAACAAATTCTTGAATTATCGCTGGAATGCTGATTGAACCCATCTGCATTCTAGGTGAAAATGCAGTTGGGCGTTGATGTGGATGGTTAGTAATAAAGTGCTCCACATATTCTCCCTACAAGTGAGAGGCTACTTATTTACATTGGTGACAATAGTGTGCAGTTAACCAACATGTACACAGAGGCGATGCAGCCAGGATCAGATTGGAGGCTTATCAATTGTAACACACTGTGTCCAAGAAGAGGGAAATGACATTTGAGACAGCGTAGCTGCACAAGAAGGTTGTCGAGCGCTACTGTGAATCGGCGCTTCAGGAAAACAGCTAGAAGAATTTCACGTTTTGGTCATTTAGAGACCACTGAACGTCCAAATCATAGAGCCAGTATTGCATGGTCAGGCAGAATCGCCTTATTGGGCAGTAGATAATGAACAATATCTGGTGCAGGCAAAACTTCACTTGTACAGTGCAGATACATGAGGAAGCTGTCACAAGGACAACCGAGCACGGACTAAAAAAAAAAAGGAAGTGTCTACGCTAAGACTAAGAGGGCGGAGATGAGCATTGAACGTATCTGTTTGTGTGAACGTTTTTCATTCTTCACATTTTTAATGTTTGTTGGGCACACAAATCTTGCTATGGTCAATGAAAAACGTACTTGTAAGGACTTGGTATTTAACTTTTTTTCAGTTCAAATGCTTTTGTGAAACAGTGATGGGCACACCTTGAAGATTCTATTAATGACTGTCTGCTCTGTTGCTGCTCTGTTGGAGGTTGACAGGTGATGGGCGCACTATTAATTAGCAATACCTTAAATTTCATGTTTGCAGACATTCCAAATTTTGCAATTCAGTGATGGGAACACCTGCTACTGTGTTTATCACTAATGTCATTTGAAGGGATTTTGTCAAAATAGAAACATACTGCATATTCAGCTGAGATTTTGAACTTTTAATCACATAAAATTATTTGTACATAATTCTGTGCTCTATCGCTATAGTACTGGCTGGTCCTTTGTGGAGATTTTAGGTAGGGGTATTAAAATTTAGTTACAACCTTGAGACAAAATGCAAGGTGTGACCACCTCCGTCGTTTTTTTTTTTGTATGCTAGAGGAATGAAGCAAAATGGAAAATGTTTTTATGACTGGAAAATGTACCCACATTGAGTCAAGAGGACGCTAAGCGCTTGAATTAATTTTATGTGTGCATAAAGAAACTTGATAATCACTACATCACATCATTTTGGAAGCAGAAACAATCCGATTAAGAGTCTGTAGAAGAGTATTCAACTTCTTTGAGAATTTGGTGTGCTGGAAAAAGAAAGGATAGGAAATCACTTTCTTCTACATTGCAACACATAAGATCAGGGAAAATTAAAATCAAGGAAGGAGCAAAGACAGTATCTTCTAGAGTCAGGAGGTTACCCGTTGGTGTGCATAACTTAGTCAAGAAGCAGTTAAACAGACTGTGTGAGACCAAAGTGATAGTTCCAGTGAAAGCAAAGAAATGGCTATGGCGGCATACGAATGTATGTCAATCTAAGGGCCCTCAATAAAGAGCTAGAGGTTGAAGAATCTCGCTTACCTAATGTATTGGAGATAATATCTATGATTATGGGTGATAAGTTCTTTACCGCCTTGGAATCAGCGTCTGATAACACCAGGAAAACACACACAGGCCCTCATAACCAGCAGACTTGATTACTGCATTGCACTATACACTGGAATTACCAAACAGCTCCTGAACAGACTCCAAACCTTTCAGAATGCAGCAGCCAAACTCATCCTTAACCTACCACACTGCACCCACATTACAGCTCAGGAAACTGCACTGGCTACTGATACATAAACTCAATCAATTCAAAATCCTCACACACACACACACACACACACACACACACACACACACACACATACAAAGCACTACACAACATAGGCCCCCCGCCTACCTGAGTCGCATACACTTGCACCAACCCTCCAGACACTTCCGATCAGCCGAACTCTCACAGGCACACATACCCCGCATACACGAAAGCAGAGCAGGAGGTAGCGCCTTCTTGTACGTCTCCCCCTAAGCACGGAACGACTTTCCACAGAGCGTCCTCACATAGCGGCTTTAAGATTTCTTAGAGTTACTCGTTTTTTTAAATGGGTGTAATTTCTGAAATTGTTGTTTCCCTGGTCTTCACTGCTTGATTTTACTTGCGAGAAAGTGTCACTCATAGCCGTTGAATGCTGTTCTGCCAAGTGCCACGCATTGCGTGTTATACTAGGAAAACAGCACATGGCCTCACGATATCTATCATCCCCCTCCCCTTTCTACAAAGCTGCAGCTACACTCACCATCTACAATAATGGGATCATCCTCATGCAATCGTCTGACCGCAACCTAAATCTACTGGATACCACTTTTTCTTTGATGAGAGGAAAGATGTTAAGACCACATCCCACCCCCACTGCCGATCACATTCCTAGTTCACTTCCCTACCCCTTGTCTAATTCCCCATTAAGACATTCTCCTTCTATATCTTATCTGGCATATACACACACCCCAGACCCAACTGACACCCCTGCTGGTGACACCTCGCCCCATGTCCTTAGCGTCCCATAGCACCACCAAGATTCCTATTGTTCCAGTCACACCCCTCACCGTTACTTCCGTTCATCCTACCGTTCCACATGTCTCCTCTCCCCTCACCACTACTCCCGTTGGTCTACTCATACCCCTCACCCCCACCTCCTCGCTTTTTCGGGATAACACACACCTCCCCACTTCCTATTCCACCCCCAGCACCACCAATTCTCACTCTGCTCCAATCACTACCCACTCCTCTACCCCCTCATTCCGCGCTACCACCCCCCCCTTCTCCCCTCACCACCAATCCCACTGTGCCTCAAACACACAGCCATGCCTCCTCAGTACATACTTCAAATAGATTAATTACAAAAGCTGACCCCAGACTCGACGAGATATTGCTATCCCTTCAACAAATCAAAGAGGACCTCCAAACCCTTCATGACCTGGTTCTGCACTAACCCAAGTCCACTCGTTCCCAACTAGAATCTAAGACACACCTCCACCTCAACCACTCGAAACTCATCCAACAGCGGCGCGCAAGCTCCCCGAAACATGAGCCCCCAAGGTGGAGACCAGTACCCCACCCCAATGCCTCATCCCGTCCGGTCCGGTGGGAAAACCCTCTATCAATCAATGACTTAGGCTCCTTACTCCAATCATATGAACCCCCATCTCCGCCCCTTAATACTACGCACTTAGATAACTCACTGGAATTTTCCACAATCAAATCCATCCCTTCCGACACTTTTAGAGCTACGAGACACATCTCTAGAGGTATAGTTGAAAACAACCTCATGCGAGTCCCCATCTTACACGAACCCAACACAACCCCTACCAAGGCTCGGCTAAAATGTATTCTTCTAAACTGTAGGTCAGCCGCAAGACATGCCGCCGAGATTGCTGAACTTATACTTTCAAATGAACCAGACCTTCTAATCCTGACCGAATCATGGCTAAATGAATCATCCACACCCATCCTAGACATACTAGTACCCCCAAACTATCACATCATAAGACTAGATAGAAGTGACAGGCTAGGCGGTGGTATCGCCTGCATACATCGGAGCAACCGCTCGGTTAACCGCTCCTACTCCCCGGTATCTTCCTCCTATGAATATCTGTGTTTGGAAATCACTAGTAATAAAAAACCAATTTGTTCACTGCACCCATTCTACCACCCACCTGGGGATAACCTCACCTTCATCGAACAACTCATGGATATCCTAGCTACTAATGCTGGACAACAAATGACTCAATTATTCCTTGGAGACTTCAACCTCCACTGGAATGACCCGGATGACCCAGGGGTCAATAGCCTCAAAGCTTTCCTCTCAGACCTTAACCTCGCCCAAATCTGTGACAGCCCCACACATGACAAAGGCTCAGCCCTTGATCTAGTAATTTCCAAATCGGACTCCACCCAGCTTGAATCGATCCTCCCATGTGACTGGTCTGACCACCACATCATCACATTCCATATCAATGAATCAGTTAAACGACTCTGCCCAACCCACGAGAACGAAAATTTGGAAGAGGAACCTAAAAAATATTGGTCCCGACTTACTCGCATCCTCTAGTCCCAACATCTTGCTTCCTTCGGAAGATTTGTCAGATGTACAAGGTCTAACTAACCATTACTTTGACTCCATGAACGCGGTATTAGACAAACTAGCTCCCTTACAATTGAAAAGAGCAGCCACAAAAGATTCAAAACCGTGGTATGATGGTAGGCTAAACGAAGACAGACGATCATTAAGAGTAATTGAACGACGATGGAGATCTGCACCATCCTCTGAACATCTCAGGCTACTAAGAACCGCGAGAAATTCCTATTATAGAAAAATTAGAAGATCAAAAACAGATTTCTTCAGTAAGCAATTAGACCAAGCCAAGAACTGTCCCAAAAGGCTATTCGAACTAATCAAATCTCAATCTAAGGGAGTCTCTCACCTCCCCCAAGCTAACCCAAACACTACCCAATTGCGAAGAATTCGCCTCCTTCACCATGAAGGCAGAAAACATAAAAACAGACCTGCTCAATGACCTATTATCCCAATCTGACACTCACATGGACACTTCATTGTCCCCGCTAGGGGCCCTCTCACATCCTCCACAAAGTTCAACCTCAAAAACAACGCATCCTGGTCCTCCCTTCAACACTTACAGCAAAGAAACTATTCTAAGTACGCTCACGGCCTTGAATCCATCCAGCCATTTCTCAGACACTCTTCCCGCAAACTACTTAAAAGACTTCATTCCAATGCTATTGCCTCTATGGACCAAGATTATAAACACATCTCTCCTACAAGGAACCATCCCAGAGATCCTTAAAGCAGGTCAGGTATCCCCCATCCTAAAGAAGCCATCGGCAGACCCGTCAGACCTGAACTATCGCCCAATATCCAACATCGCCACTTTGGGCAAACTATTAGAAAAATGTGTTCACACGCAACTGAGCAAGCACATAGACCAATTCAACCTGCTCAACCAATATCAATCAGGTTTCCGAGCAGGGCACAGTACCGAAACAGCCATGACCCACATTATAGATGACGCATTAAAAATCCTGGACCGAAACGAAGCTTGTCTACTAATTTTGCTTGACCTATCCTCGGCCTTCGACGCAGTCAAACACGACAACCTACTAGATCTCCTGAAATACAGAATGGGATTATCTGGATCTGTTCTAAACTGGTTCACCTCCTTCCTTCAAAATAGAACACAAAGATTCAAGGTCAATCAATCCTTGTCCAAACCCACCCCAGTCACTTTAGCAGTACCGCAGGGATCATCCCTCTCACCCACACTTTTCAACCTTTTCATGGAACCACTCACCGAACTTCTCAGCTCCTCAAAGGTCCATTATCACATGTACGCGGACGACACTCAACTCTACATAAAGATCCACTCCCTTGAGGACATAAAATCTCTCAATGCAACGCTCCAAAAAACGCAGTCATGGATAGCCAAAAACCATTTGAAACTAAACACCCTCAAAACCGAATTCCTCTTAATTGCTCCCCCCAGTATATCGACCATCATCCTCGATTGGATGAACCATCTAACAGCACTCAACGGACAACCCCTCATTATCGATTCAGCGAGATCGTTGGGAGTAACCCTGGACAGTAAGCTAAACATGCAAAAACACATCAGCGCATCTACAAAAGGAGCACATTTTCAGTTGAACACCTGGAGAAGAATGAAACCCTTCCTGCCTGCAAAAGACTTCAAACATGCAGTTCAAGCTCTAGTAATCCCTAGAGTGGACTATGGGAGTGTCACTCTCTGCGGCCTGCCTAGAGCGACGACGGGCCCTCTAACAGCCTCAATCAATGCAGCGGCTAGACTCGTCACTGGCTCCAAAAGAAACTGTCACATCTCTCCTGACCTTCGTGCCCTCAACTGGCTACCTTTCGAGGGCAGAATTAATTTGAAAATCGCCTGTATGACTCACAAGGCATTACATCACAAAACCCCGAGTTACCTAGCGGAGAAATTGGTGCTCTCCGGCGGTTACAGATCCACCAGGAGCTCCAATAACCTTCTACTGAAACCACAACGATTTGCTAAGAAGAAGACATACATCCTGACCTTCTCTGGAATGGCCCCCAGGATTTGGAATGCCTTGCCCCCAGAAACAAGACAGAACCCCTCCACGGCATTTAAAAAAAAAAAAAAGTGAAATCCATCCTCATGGCCAAATACACTTGAACTATGTATATATCCTGTATATTCTGGGTTTTTTCTTTTTTGCCGAGTCTGTAGTAGTTACTATTTTGTATTAGTCTAAACTATATTTCTCTATACATGTTTCTATCACTTACATTTGCCTTGCAAAGCGCTCTAATACCCGTAAGGGTCTTGTTCGCGCTATACAAAGTATTTATTTATTTTGAAGGTTAACGCATTTAAAGAAAGGTTTCTGCATTACCGCAATACCCGAGATTGTCACGCAATTAATGGCACTTGGCTGGGCTGTCACAGCATATTCACAGCATGTTAATTAAAGCAGCGTGTTAAGCTGCGTCTTTGCGCTGTCTCGAATAAGTGGTTGTGCGGTTATGGCCGATTAGAAGTGGCAGCATGATAATGGCCTGGTATCGCCGAGGCCTCTCCACATTGCGCCGCCAACCCCCATCTGAGGTCCCAGCAACAAACGCCATATGTGCGGCGCCCTCTAGTTGGGGGAGCCTTTGCCACTCTCAGCCAGTCCTTATTTTTCAGCCGACAGCTCTAAGAATGCTGCGAATTGCAGATTTACTTTTCCCATTATAAATAGGTCACTCTTTACTATGCGGTATTCTTTCCTCTAACTTTGTTCTGCAGTTGGCTGCTTTACCGTCTCTGGTTTTCGGAGACTCAGAGCTGGCACCTGGTCGGGCTATCTTCAAGAAACTGGTAAGTGCATTACCATTTTGGTATTTGCGTATTATTTGGACTGTATATTGTATTGATTTCCTTTGGCAACAGCGAGGCGACTAGGAAACAACTTTCATAACTTGAAGTGAAGAGCTCTCTGGGAGTCTGATCTCTCCCTCGGTTCCTGTCCATGGCTTCTCTTCCACTGGGTTGATATACTTCCAAGACCAGGGGCAGGCCAGAGAGGACTTTATGTCTGGCGTTCCACAGATAGTGTCTTGACACTTTCTGTGCTCCTCTGATCCATCGATGAAGCACTCCCATTCTAGCCACTGTCCTGTCTGTATTAACATTCAACTCAGTTACTCGCTTGCTTCATTGACTCGAGTCAACATCCTTTCAACTGAGCTTGTGTTTCTGGGCGGAACAAGAAGCAACATTTAAAATGGTGCTACATGGCATGTGCGTGCAGGAACAAACAAACTAAGGGGCTTATTTACAAGCCCTTGGCGCCGCCATGTGCATCACTTATGGGAAAAAGTGATGTCCCAGCAGCGCATGGGGCTTGTAAATAAGCCCCGCAGTACCAGAAGAAGGTAGCACAGGCTGACAGCTGTCTCTTGCTTGGCATGCTGTGCAGCTGGCACTTGGCACAGTCATCAGTAGAGTCTAAGTGCAGGGATAGGGTAGGTGAGAAGAGGTGGACATTAAGGTTGTTAACATGGTGGCAGCGGTCCTTGTATTGAAATAGTCTTTCATGTTGTGGATATTCGTTTTCTGGTAGAACAGTGGTGCCATATATTCCTGTATAATGTTGATTATGGCATGATGAAGGTTTGATGCTACGCAACCAGGAAATTGCCGTTTTCGTGCCGCTCGCGTTTTGAAAGCGGCGGCGCGAACGTGTGCGCGCTTCACACAGGACACTGCACGCTCGGGGTCACAAAAGTGCACGCGCCTGCGCACACCTTACAGGGAACACGGATTGCACCAGTTGCACCTTAAGTGAAACAGTTTTGAAAGCCAGTGTTCCTCCAACGGGTTGTCCAGCATCACCCAGTCAACAATAGGATGGAATAACTTTGGACATTGTCAGGCTGATGGACTGAAAAAATGTGGCTCCTTATTTGACAGTTCTGGTAGAATATTTTCTAGGTGGACTGAGATGGTTTGTGCGTGTAACATCACCTTTAACAATATAATTAAGGGCCAGATGTACTAACATTAGAAGGATAATGTTACTTACCCAGTAAGTATCTGTTCTTGGCATGTAGAGCTGTAGATTCACATGCTTTGAATACTCCTGCCATCTAGTGTTGGGTCCGGATGTTTGCAAGTTGTTTTTCTTCAAAGAAGTCTTTCCAGGCACGAGGTAGGTGACGCCTCCTTTCGGTGATAGTGCGCATGGGCATCGACTCCATTGTTAGACTGTTTTCATGCAGAGGGTGAGAATGGAGTTAGTGAGTGTAGAACAGAGATGTCCATGCGTTTGTATGTAAAGTAAGCAAACTGCAACAGGTATAGGTACCCGGGGAGGCGGGTGGGCGCAGGTGAATCTACAGCTCTACATGCCAAGAACAGATGCTTACTGGGTAAGTAACATTATCCGTTCGAGGCATGTGAGCTGTAGATCACATGCTTTGCATAGACTATACAGCAGTATAGTCTCAAAGCGGTGGCTAATCTGTAGCTGTTGCAGTTGTTTGAAAAAGTGTTTTAAGTACTGCCTGGCCTACATTTGCTTGTTACCTCGCTAACACACCTACACAATAGTGCTTGGTGAATGTGTGCGGTGTAGACCATGTTGCTGCCTTATAGATGTCAGCTAGGGGAATATTACCTAAGAAGGCCATAGTAGCCCCTATTTTGCGGGTGGAATGCGCTCTAGGGGTTATTATCAAGGTTCTTTTTGCTTTTGCATAACATGTTTGGATACATTTAACGATCCATCTTGCAATGCTTGATTTAGATATGGGATTGCCTTTGTGTGGTGGCGAAAAAGCAACAAAAAGCTGTTTTGTCCTGCGAAATTCTTTTGTTCTTTCCACACAATATATAGTAGAGCTCTTCTAACATCTAGTGTGTGTGTAGAGCTCGTTCTGCTATAGAATCAGGTTGAGGAAAGAAAACAGGTAACTCAACTGATTGATTGATATGAAAAGCAGAAACTACTTTAGGAAGAAATTTGGGATTGGTTCGAAGAACCACTTTGTCTTTGTGAAGCTGAAAGAAAGGCTCTTGTATAGTTAGTGCCTGAAGTTCACCATATCCCTCTTAGGGAAGTGATTGCAATGAGAAAAGCAACCTTCCATGAGAGGAATTGTATTTGACACCTGTGCATTGGTTCAAATGGTGGACCAGTTAGCCTTGTAAGGACTATGTTTAAGTTCCATACAGGTGCAGATGGGACTCTTGGTGGTATAACTTTCTTTAATCCTTCCATACAGGCCTTAATCACTGGTACTTTGAATAGAGATAAGTGTTGTCTGTTTTGTAAGTATGCAGCTGCTAGATTCAAGCGAATGGATGTGTAGGCTAGTCCAGATTGCTGTAAGTGTAAGAAATAACATATGTTATTTTGCACCGAAGCATCAAGGGGATTGATATGGTTATTGTTACAATAGATAACAAACCGTTTCCATTATGCTGCAGAACATGCCCTAGTAGAAGGTTGTCTAGCCTCTTATAGGATATTCATATAGTCTGGTGGTAATTGCAAATACCCAAACTCTATGACTTCAGGAGCCAAATCACTAGGTTGAGTTCTTTGGGATTTGGATGCTGGATTTCTCCATGGCTCTGAGTGAGGAGACTGGAGTTGAGATGCAGCTTTTGGTGTGGAACTTCTGAGAGCTCCAGCAGAGTGGTGAACCAAAGTTGGCGTGCCCATGTGGGAGCTATGAGAATCAGTTTGAGGGATGTTTGTCTGAGCTTCTGAACTACCAACGGAATGAGTGGGAGAGGCGGAAAAGCGTATGCAAATATCCCGGACTAGTTCATCCATAGGGCATTGCCTTTGGAGAGCGGGTGTGGGAACCTGGAGGTGAAGCTTTGGCATTTTGCGTTTTGAGCTGTGGCGAACAGGTCTATGTGATGAAATCGCCATTCCTGAAAGTAGGGGAGGAGAATCTGTGGATGAAGTTCCTACTCGGGGATTTGCTGTCTCGGTCTGCTGAAAAGGTCTGCAATCTCATTGTTTACTCCTGAAATATGTTCTGCCAGGAGATAAATCTTGTAGTGTATAGCCCATTTCCAAATGGCTTGTGCTAGGCGTGACAGTTGGAGAGAGTGTGTCCCACTCCGTTTCTGTATATAGTACGTAGCTGTCATGTTGTCTGTACGGACTAGGACAGCTTTGCCCATGAGGTGAGATTGAAAAGCTCTGAGCGCTAGAAACACTGCTAGTAGCTCTAGGTGATTTATATGGAGACTCTTGTACTTTAGACTCCATAACCCTTGGTTTGTGTGATTTAGTAGGGGAGCACCCCAACCAGTGAGCGATGAGTCTGCTGTTAGCACGGTCTGTGGAACAGGGTTGAGAAAGGGCCGCTCTTTGTATAAATTTTGTGGGTTCTACCACTGCAGAGAGCGATGGGTGCGGCCATCTACCAACACTAGATCGGTCAACTGACCCTGCGACTGGTTCCACGAACTTGCTAAGCATTCTTGAAGGGGACGCATGTGAAGTCTTGCATGGGGAACTGTTGTATTCCGCTTTAGGTGTCCGTATATAGGTTTTCCTGAAACATGTCCTTATATAGGCACAATTCGCATTGCCCTTATATAGGCAGAAGATCCCAGTCCTTATTTAGGCATTAGCCATGCTATCCAAATACAGGCATGGTCACCTACATCCGTCCACCCTAACTTCACAACGAGTTCTTAGAAACCAGACCCTTAAGCTCTTGGGAGTTCCCCAAGCACAGGATTATTGATTTCTCCAAGAACTCCTTTATTATGCATGAACCGCTATTCATTAAGGGTTCATTTCTGACGTCTTCCTCTGCCCGACTTTAAGTCAATGCTAACATTCCAAGGCACCTACCGGGTATAAATATACCTTCCCTTGCCCAAGCAAGTAGGAGGAGACCTCGACTTTAGAGGAACCCGTGTCCCGGCCTGACGCACTAACAAGAGACGCTGTCATCCCTGCTCGCAGAGAATCCAGCTTCCAGTGTTCTGACTCCCTTCGCGGGGTGTTAGAGTTCGAGACCCGGAAAGAGATTCCCACCTCTCTCATTCTCAAGGTATGGAGCCGACTAGAACCTAGAGGGACTCTTGGCATACTAGACTCTTGGCATACCATAGCATACCATACTATAGAATACATCACCTACTTCTTACCTTGCACTACACTTAGGGTAGGTACACTGGGGTAGAACTAGTTAGAGAAGCATCTTATGAGCACTGTTCCCTAGAACGTGCGCGGGTGCGCGCCCGCGCACTGATGTCACCCCGAGCGCGCAGTGTCCCAATTGTAGCGCGCACACACACAACACAGCCGGTAAGTTCGTTCGCGCCACCGCTTTTAAAACGCGAGCGGCGCGAAAACGGCAATTTCCTGGTTGCACGAGGCAGAGCTGGAGACAACGGTGGAGAGGACACAGTCGAGCGTCAGGAAAGTGTCTCCCTTATAGTCCTGTATGGTTAGGGAGGGCTCGGGTTTACGAGCAAGTGGGGCCTGCACTTGCTGCATTTTTTCTTAATAGTGCACGCCAGCGGGCAGTTTGTGGGCCTTTGTGAAAGAATTCATGTTAATTGCAGCGTCGTCATGCGCTGCAATTAACATGAATACTTTTACAAAGGCCCACAATCTGCCCCGCAGCCGTGCACTATTAGGAAAAGTAATGCGGCAATCTAAAGCGCGACATGTTCTTTCAGATGATTCTGAAAGAACACGTCGTGTTTGACTCTGCATTCCTTTGCTAGCTGAATGTGGGCCTTTGAAATAGTTTTCATGCTAATTGCAGTGCACACGGGCGCTGCAATTAACAAGAATACTATCTCAAAGGCCCACATTCAGCCCCGCACTATCAGCAAAAGGAATGCAGAGTCATACACAACGTGTGCTTTCAGAATCATCTGAAAGCACACGTCGTATTTGACCCTGCAGTCTTTAGCTAATAGTGGGCAGCTGCGGGGCTGAATGTGGGCCTTTGAGATAGTATTCTTGTTAATTGCAGCGCCCGTGTGCACTGCAATTAACAAGAATACTATCTCAAAGGCCCACATTCAGCCCTGCACTATTAGCAAAACGAATGCAGGGTGAAACAACTTGTGCTTTCAGAATCACATGTCGTGTTTGACCCTGCATTTCTTTTGTTAAAAGTGCGTGGCTGAATGTGGGCCTTTGAGATAGTATTCTTGTTAATTGCAGTGCACACGTGCGCTGCAATTAACATGATTATTATCTCAAAGGCCCACATTCAGCCCCGCAGCTGCCCACTAGTAGGAAAAGGAATGTAGCAAATGTAACGCAGGACGTGTGCTTCATAGCTGCCAAGGTTTCAGATTGCCATGTGGGACATTTTCATATGTTTGTGTAATATGAGTGACATTTTAAGGATCATGAGTACATAGCTGCCAGGGTTTCAGATTGCTATGTGTGACATTTTCATATGTTTCAGTGTAATATGAGTGACATTTTCTCACAAGCAAAATCAACACACAAATTCACGGTTTAACAACCGCCACGGCAAACAGCTAAGGGGCATTAATTGGGGTGCAAGAGAGGCTGAGGGGCACACATAGCCGGGCAGCAGCGGAGTGAGCAAGGGCGCTGTATTATTGCAAGTACGTTTCACTGTTCGTGAAAACTATCGACCACTAGAAACTGTGAGGTGGACTCTTTTTCATGACATTTACAAAATCACTAAATGATAGGTCTTGACTAAGTTCCACTTCATTTCCCCTTAGAGTCAAAACACAAATTAGGTGCAAGGCGACATTATTGATGCATTCGCCTGCACAAGGCATATGTAGAAACAGGGCCGGCTTTAGCAATGGTGGCGCCCTGTGCGACAATGTTTTGTGGCGCCCCCCAATGACCACCTCCGCCACAGATTCCCACACTACCACCATTTGACAGTGCTCCTCAAGTCTCAATAACCACTGTCTCTTAGATTAATTTCGTTTTATAGCGCGACTCATACCAGTTAGTAAGGTGTCAGAACACTTTAGATCTCACACACATTGCACAGAGACAATCCCATGTGTAAATGAGTGTATAGGAAATGTTACATAAGACAAAGGCCTACAAGGTGTAGGAGTATAATGTCATCCATTCTGGTAGGCAGTATAGTTTGAGTCTTTGGTCTTGAAAAATACAAATTCAGAATTAAAAAATGTTACACCAATGTTGGGGGTTTTCCTAAATAATAAGAATTGATTTCTACATAAATGAACCCTTTTTGCAATATTAGGATAACAAAAGACTGGCAAAAAACACACATAGCTCTTAACACATTCCTTGCAGTTTGCATGCAGCTCTTTGATGACAGTGAATATATTAGGATTTTAACTTATACAAGTAACAACAGGATCTCTGTCAAAAGCGGTAACCCATTGACCAATTTATATTTTATGCACTTTGTGATATGAATGGGACACGTTATTTGCAGCAGACATATTAACCCTCTGCAGTACAAGTCAACATTTCTTAGACAAAGCTCCGGTCTCTCTCCAGGAAGAACATTAATCAGATGAGTTATCTTGAGATTTTTATTGCTGGAACCAAGAACTCGGCACCAGCTGCCTCTAAAACAATAAACATGGCACCCCCACCCCAAGTCAGCGCCCGGTGCGATGGCACCGATCGCACCGCCCCAGAGCCGGCCCTGAGTAGAAACACTCATTTTGGCATTGAAATGCCCACACATGGGAAGGCATGGCCGGCAAGATGTCGACAAGAAGTGCTTCATCCTGGACACAAAACTGTAATTTTTAATCCAACGCTGAATCCTGCAGTCCCCGCCACCTGGGTTAGGACAGAGAGCCGAAAGAGGGGGCTAACGGCAGAAACAAAATTGTGTGAGGCCTGCAGCAAGGCACTGGTGCGGAGGCCCCTGAGGAGAAGACTCCGAAGTGGAGGCTGCGTGAAGGAGGGCTGACCCAGTGGAGGGCGGTGTCTTTTTGTGGGGGTGCCCTGGGGGCTGAAGAGCCCCTGGCGAGAACCGGCTGCGCTGCGGTCAAGACAGGCGATCGGTCATAACACAGGGGCCTGCCTGGATCACCCCGAGGGGTTCTGGTAATTGCCAGCCGGGAGACGTGTTTGCAATGAGGCAGCATTGGAGGCAGCCGAAAACAGCCAGACTGCAGCATAAGAGGAGAGGGTTCCTGGAGGGGTTCTGCTGGCGCCACTGGTGGAGAAAGTGGGCTGTGGGGAGCAAGATTTGAGATATAGTAAGACAATACAATATTCACCAGTGCAGAAATAATGTTAAATACTGTTAAAGGTTGTCTCCGCTTCAGTTATAGGAATGGTACTGCAAAAGGTCAAAGGGAGCACCCCTCGCATGTTAAAGTCTTTGTTCGCTCTCCACGGGAGGGGGCACAGAGTCAGTGACTGGCGGCCCTGCCCTCTGGCTCCGCCGGCGTACAACTGGGGCACTGATCACCCCACTAACCAGATAGCTGGATCTGATTAGATACACTCGTGATTAGATATAGATTAGGCTGAAGTCGGGAATGTTTTCAACTCCAAGGCACGTTTTTTTCTCTAAATACCATGAGCTTAAGTATGCATATTTATTAAAAGCATGCATCTTAAAAGCGAGCACACTTACCAACAAGCACTGATGCGCCTATTTTACCAGAGCTTTGCCCTCTCTCGAATCATAGAAACCAGAGTCCTCCTGGCCACAACGAATGACTCCCTCAGCAAACGTGCCACCCGGGCTGCATTCAGACTCAGCAGCTGCACAGTGCATGCTCTGGACTCCAGCGGCCGCCACAAGTCCGTGGGATTGGGTCTCGGCGGTGGCAGGGATCATTCATGATTATGCTTAAATTACTGCGCTGCGGTGGAAGCACTGCCCTGGCATTGTCACGTCCAGCGTAATGCTGCATGCAGCCATGAGGATTACTTCCCATTTTAACTAATTCATTGTAGCTAGCAGCCCGCAAAGCCTACCAGGAGCAGCGCTCTCGCACAGGCCTGCTGCCACTCCAGTTTCAGCATAGCGGCGTTATGGCTTGACAGCCAAGGCTGAAATGCGTTAGTCTAACACCTGATGCGTCGTCCTTGGCAGGGCTGTGAGTAACACTTTCTCGCCAGCAAAATCAAGCCATAAAGAGGAGGGAAACGTATATAGAAATTACATGCATAGCTGTCAAGGTTTCACATTGCTCTGTGTGACCTTTTCATGATTTCAGTGTAATTATTAGTGACATTTCAACAACTATGAGTGACGCTTTATTTCCAGCAAAAAATAGCTGGCAAGTTTCATTTTCCTTATGTGACATTTTCATATTTTCCTTGTGTTTGTGTGACATTTCTATTCTTGTGTGATGCGTCTCAATATTTTGCTTCCCAACAACATTTTGATCCATAACCAATATAACAGTGAATTAATTAACATAGTCTTTAATCCCTATTAGCACTGCACCTTAAACTGTAGAACTTGTGATTTCACATCTGATTTTAGTGTGTGTTGCCTTTGTATACTTTACAAAGCTTGTATTGCATTTCATGATGTTTCCTTTTTACATATAAAATTGTTCTGAAATTAAAAAGGCATCTACATAACACTTTAAGCATACCGAATAGTAACCAATTCCTTTGCAATACAAGGTGTTGCAGGATTTTCTTTGAAAAAGACGTCTTCACATCTACCTCCAATAACCACTATTCAACTACTAACACTTGAACATGAGTGATCACTGGTACTAGGCAGCAATTAAAAGGTGTGAACCTTTTATCGCTCACAAATGTACAGATTCAAGAAGAATCAAAATTAAGCAAAACAAACTATATGAGCAGAGAACTACATTAAATCACAATAGACTTTCCTTTCTGAAATCCGCCACTCTTTCAACCTTTTCCATTTTAATGGGATCAAGCACAACAAATACACTTCTCTTATAGTGACTCGGGACAGAATTGTGTCAAAGGTAATTTACTGTATTATTGCTTGAAAGGATGTTCTATCTTTAACCAAACACTGTGTAAGGCACCTCATTGACAAGCTGGGTGATGCTGGGTCAGTCTCCTTGTAATTACTACACACTCCTTTGGCATTGCAAGCCAATGCGCGGGGCAGTATTGGAACACGGTTTTATGCAACTCCGTGTTTAAGCTCAGTAGTTTCAGGAGCCGAAAATAAGAAAAGGTGCCGGGGTCATTGTGAGGCTAGACCCAGTGCTTGCACTTTGTGTATTTAAAGGCTTCTCCAAGCCGCCCACAGCCAGATTCATCTAGTGCCATATCCATGTGTATTGTATATCTGTGATCTTGTATAGGCTCCCAACATTTTCCCACCCTATGAACAGTGCTCGAGTTGAGGATCTTTAGTGAAATCTTAAGGTACCATCGTTGGAGTCCTATGCTTTTCTAAACCCGAAGTGTACTTGCCTGTGTAACCAATTCATGTCATGGCGTGTGTATCTAAATTGAACACCTGCCTTTAGACCCTTCATGTGGTGCTACAGGTGTGGAAATGCACCGTCCTTTCACTTTTTTAAGCAAAAACTTGGAGTGATATTTGGCGCTGCACCCTTACGCGCGGTCTGGTTCCCGGCGCACATAGCCTGGGCTGCAGTGCACAGAGACCTTACACTGCCGCACACAGAGGAAAAAAATTAGAGGGAACATTGCTTATGAGTACTCGCATTTTTAGCTTATGTTATTTATGTATATGAATATATGTGTCATAGCTAAAAGATAATGCTAGCGCAGTATTATTTCTTTCTACTGCTTACGCTGTACATAATATATCTCGCATACTGTCTTGTGATCATAACAGCTCATAACTCTTACACGAGAAACAAGACTGTTCAATAAATCCTTTTATTGAAACGCCCGTCTATTCTTTCTGTGTAACTCTGAAGAAACTAAGCATGCACGATTAGCTGAGTGAAACTGTTATCTGTTGTTTCCACGATGCTGAGAGTGTTCCGATTCTAAAGGGAAACAAAGTTGTCATGTTTATGCGGTTGCCAGAAACTACTCCCTTCTTGTTTACAAGGAGTTTCTAGTGGCCTCTGAGTTAGCTGGCACAAAGTAATTAAGTTTAATATACTCGATAGGGGCATACTGACCTCAGTCCTATGCCAAACCTATAGGTTATATTATTCCAATGCGCAGAGCCTTTAGGGAAATAGGAACTACACTACATGGCGCCCAACGTTTGGTAAGGCACTAATTTAACGCTCGATACGGAGTAACTCAGTCGTGCTTTTCTCTCAGAGACCCCTACTCACATACTCCATAAGACGTCTGGAGTGGGTAGGGTTAAATATCCACCAAAGCTGAATAGGACAAAAATCCTATATATTAGCTGATTGGTTTGTTCAACGTTGAAGGATACAGTGTTCCAAAATATTGTGCACCTTATCTTTTGTTTCCTTGAAACTTGTTCTACATTTTTCAAAAAACAATGTCCCTGAACGGGGATAGTGCCACCGAGAACGGTGTAGCTGCGGCTGACCCAGTCGTAATAGCTTTTAACTTTACAGGTTTAAATGAAACCGATGAGGGTGTTCTAAAAATCCCTCCAAACTTAAGGAGAGCCATCACTCTAAAACTTATAAAACACGGCCTATCACCAAGAGGTGGTAGACCAGTTTTCGTGATAGAAGCACACGAATCCTTTCAGACAGAGGTATTCTATTCATGGATAGTATTCCCAGAATCAAATCCAGTAACAAAAGTGTTTCACTTCTTTAAAGAAGATGAACCACCAGAGGAATATATTCCTTTCGAGGATATTGAAATTCCACTCACATACCAGGAGCATAATCTCAGGTTTAAAGGCGCCCTAAAACATCACAAAAACATTACCAGGCTCGGTCCACTAGGTAGACCAGGAGCAACATGGCCGATTCTAGCCGGCTACACACCTCATCCTGACATTGAAGAGATGTCAGACGAGGAATTACTTACTCAACTACAAGAGTTAATAAAAATTTACAGACAATTAGTCCAATATGTCATGCGGACTTTCACAGTCCAACCACCAATGACCATTCCAAATCAAACCCCTCAACAGGGGAATACACTAAAAATTACTCCACAGACTTTACACGCAGTCATGGGTAAAATGCCCACAAAACGTGAACAAATTCCATTCTGGATAGCTAAAAAAATTACTCCAGTATTTCCAAATACTAGCCCTTATGAGAAACACAGAATCCTAACAATCTGTTTACCAATGGGGATCACACCACAACTGGAAGACTGCACCACTTGGGTCGCAGTCTTTGCTGCCATCTATACTAAAACACATGGTGTTCCATCAATTGCAGTAATACCAGATGTCCTGAAACAAATTCAAAACGAATACGGGGCAGAACCTGCTCTGAATTTAGGTATGAAATTACTGAAAAACTTCGACCAGGTCTCAACAATAATATTAAAGGGGAGGCAGCATCAGTGGCGATCCGCCAACGCTTAAGGGAATTTGATGTAACAGAACATCAACATGAACTACCCAGAATAATAGAACAATCTTATGCAGAATTAGGCAGAGATAGTTTGGGTGGAAAACCTTTGAAGCCAAAACTATCTGAAAGTCCTGAGAAGGACTCTATTAAACAAAATCCTACATCTTCTAAAAAGAAGTGGGAAACTAATGAACAAAATTCAAACAAGACACGTTCTCAATCCCGAGGTAGGTCTCCTCAAAAGGAGCCCTCTGAAAGGAGGTATAACCTCAGAAATCGGGATAATTTAAGAAAACCTGACGGGTATCAAGATATTGATACACGTTCCTCTCGTACCTTTCAGATATCATCACAAACATCAGAAAGAAGAAGAGGAGGACGGTCAGAACACACAGAAGAACGTGTGAAGTCCAAAGACTATAAACACGTTCAGAAAAATAAATCAAAACCTCAATTCACAAAAAAGAAGGTAGCAGGTCTGAAGATCAGACATGCAGAGAATTCTGAGAACACAGCTCAAGAACGGAGAATGGGCTCAGACAATGCTGGACAGTGCAGCAGAAGTAACAATAGCTCGCCAGAACCTGAAGGAACTTCTGGAGATGGTGGACTTGAATGAGTACATCACAGTAGAAATTGTAGACACCAGGGTTAGTACTCCACAAAAGTTATATGAAATAACACTCCGAATGGAGGGAGACATACCAAGAAAAGTGAAAACACTCTTTTGGGAGAAACTTTCAAGGGGTTATGATATACTTCTAGCAGAAAAAGACTGGCCACCACACTTTGTCAGGGAGTGCCCACATGTGGAGGACATCATTATGCCCGCCTTCTCCAACCATATTCCAATTCACCTAAAATATACTTCTGCCAGGAAATGGGCAGTTGCCCAGGCCCCAGCATTATACAAAAATCATGTAGGATGGGATGAGGACTCACCTCACCACAAAATACAGCTAAAAAATGAACCTACTGCACAAAGGCAGTACCCAATAAAGCAAGAAGCTAAAAAACATGTCAGGGAGATCTTAGATCAACTTGAATACCAAGGGGTGATTGAAACATGCACCTCCTCAATGAACAATCCTTTGTTTCCTGTATCCAAACCAGACAATACATATCGTCTAGTTTTGGATTACAGACACCTAAACACTTGTTCTAATACTTTTGCAGTGCAAAATGCACATAGTACAGCATTAATGAATAACATTGTGCACAAAAAATATAAAACCACATTGGACATTTCAAATGGTTTCTTTTGTCAAAACATAGCACCTGAAAGCAGGTACTTAACAGCTTTCTCAATAATGGGGACCCAGCGTCAATTTTGTAGACTCCCACAAGGGTTCAAGAATAGCCCGGGGTTATTCTCAGCGAGGGTAACAGAGTTACTACAAATTTATGATAATGAGGCATTGTCATATGTCGATGACATCTATCTGACAGACGATGACCTAGATAGGCACTTGAACAGGGTGAGTACCATTATATTGGGCTTCGCCTCTGAAGGCTATAAATTCAACTTTAAAAAATCCAGAATTGCCCATCTCAATGTCCTTTTCCTAGGATATGAACTTTCAAGTGAAAGCAAGAGCCTGGCAGCTAACTTTTTAGAAAAGTGCGCGCTGCTCCAACCTCCAAAAACGCTGAAAAATTTACAATCCATCTTGGGTTTCCTAAATTTTGGAAGAACTTATATTCTAAATTATGCAGAAAGGGTTAAACCTCTCTACGAATTAATCAAACCTGATTTTTCAACAAAACATTGGACACAAGAACACACAGAAATCCTGCGTTCACTCCAAGCTAACATGTTAGCAACAAATCACTTACAAACACGCGTAAATAAACGCAATTTAGTGATCCGAATAATTTCGGGACAATGCGGATTCACCTATTTAACATTTAATGAGGGTGAAAAAGTACCAATAGCATACAAATCACATTTGTATACACAAGCAGAAATGCGCTTCACTTCAACAGAAAAAATACTGACAGCAGTTCAAACCGCTGTAGCAAAAGAAAGAGCTCTAGCTCAAGGGAAACGCATTGTCGTAACTCCAGTACCAGCCTTAGAGGCGGTTACAAAAGCGAGCATTCCAAATGCAAAAGCTTTACATCCTAGATGGATACAATGGGTTAATTCTCTTGCTGCAACAGATGAATATGTTTTTGATCCTGATCTAAAAACACAAGCGTTCCTGCAATATGAACATGAATGTCCTCTGCCCACTGAAATTTTGCCTCTAGATCAGTACGAATTTATAATTTATACTGACGGATCAGCACAACCCGCTACAGGGAGTAAGCAAGCTTACAGTGCAGCGTGCGCAATCGTTAAAGGTTGCATGCAAGATGGTAACTTCAGACCAATGGTCACTAAAACTCAATCTCTAGGAGATTGTACAGCTCAACGAGCTGAACTACAAGCATTCAAACTGGCAATTGAAAATACAGATCGCGAATTACCCACACTTATAGTGTGCAATTCTTTATACTGTGTTCAGTCGTATAATGAATATATACAGAATTGGCTTCAAAACTGGTTCAAAGATGCAAAAGGTGGCACAATAAAGCATAAAACGCTTTAGGAACAAGTAGTTCAGTTGAGAAACGAACTACCAAAAGCTCACGTGATACACACGTGGAGTCATCAACGTGATGGCGTTCACGTTGCAGAGAATTCATTGGCTGAGGAAGCCGCAAAGGGGGCTGTTCAGACTGCTTCCGTAGCTGCGATCACTCGTTCGAAAACGAGAATAGACAGTGAGATATTGTTGGCTGTCAATGCTTCAAGCAAAGGCAGTGGTGCAGCGTTACCAAAGAAATTTCCACTCAAGGACTCTTATGTCATTGATGCGAACAACGTTCCTTTTGCTCGAATCTCTGGAGTGGGGGATAGGGCAATTCCAAACATGGAACGTAGAATAGGACTGATCCTAGCAGCACATGAGGGGATAGCTTCTGCCCATGCAGGTGTTTCTGCAACAGTATCTTTACTAAAACAAGGATATTGGTGGCCTGGCATTAGGAAACAGACCAAAAACTATGTTTTGGAATGTGAAATATGCCAACAGATGAAAGTCTCCACAGTGAAACGTCCTGCGCAGACACCCCTGTTGATTTCAGACAAACCATTAGCTTGTGTTTACCTGGACCACTGCGGTCCCTTGCAAAGGGACGGTAACTATAAATATATAATGGTCGCAGTGGATTCGTGCTCAAGGTTCCTATGGATGTGGCCTCAGCGCTCGGCTGACGCTCGAACTGTTATAAAAGATTTGCGAGTCTTTATCGGCACATACGCAATTGGCACACTACATTCTGACCAGGGCCCTGCGTTTAGCTCTCGGGCTTACAAAGAAGCCATGGCCAGTTTGGGCGTAGCATTGCGGTACTCCTTTCCGTTTCATCCTGAGGGAAATTCTGTTGTGGAAAGGAAAAACCGGGACATAAAGCAGTCTATAACAGCTAGAGTATTAGGTTCGGGTGATGGGTGGGTCAAACATCTTTATGGGGTCCAACGCTCATTAAATAATTTGCCAAGAAGTTCTCTAGGGGGGGGGGGTCACTCCATATGAGGTCCTATTTGGGACAAGAATGTGGATTCCTGATCTCGAATGTAAAGGCACAGTGGTGGAAAATAAACCCTTTGATATCAAAGATCGTTTGGCTGTTTTACAGGATCGAAATGAACTAAGATCGAAACAAAGCAACGTGTTCCTGAAGCCAACCACCACTGGGGAAACACCGGCAGTCCCAGCAAGGCCTGTCTGGATCCCAAAAGTTGGGGATCTAGTCAGAGAGAAGATTGCGGACAAGAAGGAATTTGGACCTTCTTACAGACAACCAGTACCTGTCTAGCTGTCCACGGAACAAGAACAGTACTTCTGCCGCCCCTTGCTGGAAAAAAGGAGAAAAGATTTGTGTCAATCGACCTCATCAAACCACAGTATGTGGCCAATACTAAATAGTAGGCCTCGTGGACTACGACCTAGTAGCAGACGCACTCCTCTCGCTACTATCCAAGAGGTTCAGACTGAAAGACTCCGAACCATCGAGAATTCAGCAGTAAAAGATGAAGGACTAAGCAACAATGCTATGGAACTCATCCCTCTTGAAACACAAGTAACAGTTCGTCCAAATGCACCTGTCTACACCAATGTAACACGTGATCAACTGGTTCCAGCGATTTCTACGAATCCTGATGCAATTTTAACAATTGACCGAACTGCTTCTGGCTATTTCATTAACTTTGATACGTTTTCTGAGGGTCCGAGTGAGCCTGAAACTACGCCAGCCTCAAAAACTTTCAAACAACAAGTACAAGACCTTTTTCATTTTCTGAAAGAGACTTATCTGGTTCCACCATGGATTGAAATATGGATTATTTCTGGAATATTTTTCTTTCTGTTTTGGCTAGCTTTGGTTATGACTCTTAGCATGCTTATAAATGGCAGATACATTCGTATGGACACTGAAAGTAAAAATGTGAACTTACTTTTAAAACCACACAAATCTTCACATCGTGAAGCAAGAGACTTGTCAGCAGTGAACATCACAGCCGTTCCTATACAGGATGGTATAGTTTGGGACAAAACCGATTGACCTATTCGGCCCGACGGAACTTTTGAAGATTCCACATTTATTTAAAATTTCATTGTGACTTTATTACCTCCAGTACCTATTCTGATGATTGGGACTTTGAGACTGTGAATGATATGATGTCTGATCTAGAAAGGTCTGCTGCGTTCTCTAACAATGAATACTTAGAGGGTTCATCAAACTACGAACAGCTTTATTGTTACAACCACTATGGTCATCATTTTTTGCATAAATCTGCAACACCTAGAAATGTGTTTATGTTTAACCAATGGGAACATTGTCCTACATCACCAAGGGGTAGTTCAAAAACGTTTGCAAATAAGTTTCCATATTTTTCAGGGTACAATACATCTGATCCAGAATCATTTTACTATAAGAATGTAAACAAAACAGGACAGAAAATGTTAACTAATACAAAACAGATTTATTCTGCAGCCTTTATTACCCAACTGTCTAGACAAGGATTTGACTTTTGTAAAGACACAATCGACACAAAATCTGTCTGGGGTTCTAAAGATTGGCAAGTGCAGGGGATAGAAGCTATGTTTAGAGCCTGTATCATCCCACAGCAAATAATGTTTTTGAATTACACTGTGCAACAAACGTCTTGCCTTGGTTTAGCCAAGATCAAAGACATGAACACACCTTCTGTACCAACACCTGCAAGTAATAGCACTACACAGGGAGCGGTCACAGTAGACACAATACTACAAAACAACAGATCAGATCTTGATTGGGAAAAATGGTTGCTCTGGCCCACAGACACAAACATCTGTCAAGAAAGGTTCATGAATAGAATACAGGGCTTTACTATCCATAGGCCAGACCCACGTTATGTTCAACGACAACATCCGGGGGTATAACAACATACAGTGTAGGAAACTTGTGCCTCGACTGGTTACAAAAATCTACACTCGAGGATGTGAAACAATACTGATCTTTACTTAAAGAAGACGCAGACCTTAGGGATTTCTTGCAAGGACCAAGAAAACCGCGTCAAAAATGTTTCATATATGCCGGCATTTATGCTGCTTATAATGAGATATGGAAGGTTTCACAGGCAGAGGCCACAGAAAGAATACGTGAGCTTGATCGTATTAACTTAGAGAAATCTCTCACTGTGGTCGACAATGGGTTAACAACTGTCATCCAGAATTTATTCATTGGACAACATTGTATCCTCTGCTATTGACATACTGGAACAAGATTTAGCCATGTTACAACAAGGCCAATCTCAGTTACGTTCTATTATGTTATTAGGCTGGACGCTGCAATCCTTGCGTGCAGACTATGTGCCTTGGCGTTTTATCAACACGTCGTCTCTGTTTGCAGAATACAATCTAACGGATAAACAGATCGAACTGGCACAAAGGGGAGAAAAGTATACAGTGCTGAGCATTGAAAAACTGGAAAAATTACCATTTACGGTAGCAGAAAAACCAGCTACAGAATGGCTTATCCATGGCAAAATAACTCTGCCTGTCACTACTTTTCATTTTCAGTATTGCCTCAAACAAATGCAAGCAGGCAAATATGAAAGGTTGGGTAAAGAATACATTAAGACATCCTGGGATTTACCTTACGAATACAGATGTTGGAGTGGGGATCGTGAAGTGTTTCTAAGCGGTACACACTCTGAAAATGCACTAAGCGGTTCACTCATATGTCAGGACATTTCTTTACACGGGGCTTGTAATGGTTCTGTGGCAAACTTGTCCTGCCACCTGCAGGGTACACCAGCTGCTGTGATTAATCCAACGTTTGGACCACTTTCTAATGGGAGTTACCTCATGTTGAATGATCAGAGTTGCTGTGGCATGTTGCCAGGAATCCCATATCTGGTAACGGTTGGCTCCAGGGTTACTTGTTGTATGCAAGTATTGTTCCGCCAAATAGACACAGTCAGGGAGTCGCCTCTATGGCCTTCATTGAATGTTTCTTTTATATGTTTTGATACTTTAAGCAGAATGAAAGCCATGCTTTTACAACAAACCGTGCCTTTGACCTCGGCCAAAGAAATCTATGATTTACAAATCGCAAGGACTTCGGCTGAGATACAGGCTCTAATTCGTACAAACTGCCCTATACATTTCGTAGAAATGATGGGACGTATCTTAAACATGTCTGATACGAGCGGGATTGTACATGTATTTAAGACCATCTGTTCAGGACTGTTAACACCTTTTCAGGCAGTCCTCGGAATCATTCCAAACTTCGCACATTCGGTGTTTGGTGGTGTGCCATTAATTCTAGCACTTGTTGCAGGAATCCTGTTTTTATTCCTACTACTACGCTATGGCAAGCCTATCCACCGGCGTCACTCCCAGCAATTTGGAGAAAGCTCTCCTAGAACGGAAGTGCCGTGAGCGCATAGTGCAACTTTTGGGCATACCTCGTATACGGGAACTTAATACAACATGGTTTCTGTCATTTAGACCAATCTGGCAAGATTGCATCTTACCTGTTCTACGCTGCCTGCTTTGCGGTGAAGAATGCGTGCTAGACACCTGTCTAACACTCCCATCAGTCATGCCAACGGATATCGATACTCTGCTGGACCCGATAACGGCCAATGCTCTGTGTTGTCCCCAGAGGCTACCAATCCTGATGACGGCATTCCTTGAGATCTCACAGACGCTTCCTGCTGCTGCTGAGGTACGAGATGGATCAACAGGCACACAGGTAACAACGGACGCGAACATTGCTGCGGCATCCTATGATGAAGGCGATGCTTCACATCTCTGTCCAGTTAACCTTCTAAATGAGGTATTCCAACTGTCACCGACATCGGTAGACGATCTTTTGTCTACAGGAATCGATGATTTCATGTTTACACCAGACCCATACACTGACTGATTCAGCTCACAGTGTACCGGGGACGCAATGAATTTGGCCTCCATATTTTCAGAACAAAACTTGGAACTCTTCCTAAAAAATTTTTTTTTTTTTTTCCTCTCTCTCCATTTTTGAAAATACATTGCAATTCAATCTGCTTCCAGTAGAACTATTCATATAGAACTGACTTCTTTGAATACTTCCAGGGACACATTGTCACCTTATTTACCACAATTTCATTTAGTACCATGATATGAAATGGCTTTGATTTTTTGAATACTTGTCAACCATTTCGTCATATGTATATATTTCTGTTTATTCATTCATGTTGCATTTTATTTATGATATATGCCTAGAATGAAAAAATGCTTTAAAATGTACAGTACCTATTGCAACAGTTTCTTTTTAAAAAAAACAACAAAAAAATTTTAATATGCTTTTAGAAATGTTTTTAGCAACATGTGGTACTCCGTTTAATGTTTAGCATCTCATGTTTAGCATTTAGTACCATCGTTCATTTGAAAGTGGAGTGGGTGTTGTATTCCGCTTTAGGTGTCCGTATATAGGTTTTCCTGAAACATGTCCTTATATAGGCACAATTCGCATTGCCCTTATATAGGCATAAGATCCCAGTCCTTATTTAGGCATTAGCCTTGCTATCCAAATACAGGCATGCTCACCTACATCCGTCCACCCTAACGTCACAACGAGTTCTTAGAAACCAGACCCTTAAGCTCTTGGGAGTTACCCTAGCACAGGATTATTGATTTCTCCAAGAACTCATTTATTATGCATGAACCGCTATTCCTTAAGGGTTCATTTCTGACGTCTTCCTCTGCCCGACTTTACGTCAATGCTAACATTCCAAGGCACCTACCGGGTATAAATATACCTTCCCTTGCCCAAGCAAGTAGGAGGAGACCTCGACTTTAGAGGAGCCCGTGTCCCGGCCTGACGCACTGACAAGAGACGCTGTCATCCCTGCTCGCAGAGAATCCAGCTTCCAGTGTTCTGACTCCCTTCGCGGGGTGTTAGAGTTCGAGACCCGGAAAGAGATTCCCACCTCTCTCATTCTCAAGGTATGGAGCCGACTAGAACCTAGAGGGACTCTTGGCATACTAGACTCTTGGCATACTATAGCATACCATACTATAGAATACATCACCTACTTCTTACCTTGCACTACACTTAGGGTAGGTACACTGGGGTAGAACTAGTTAGAGAAGCATCTTATGAGTACTCGCATTTTTAGGTTATGTTATTTATGTATATGAATATATGTGTCATAGCTAAAAGATAATGCTAGCGCAGTATTATTTCTTTCTACTGCTTACGCTGTCCATAATATATCTCGCATACTGTCTTGTGATCATAACAGCTCATATCTCTTACACAAGAAACAAGACTGTTCAATAAATCCTTTTATTGAAACGCCCGTCTATTCTTTCTGTGTAACTCTGAAGAAACTAAGCATGCACGATTAGCTGAGTGAAACTGTTATCTGTTGTTTCCACGATTCTGAGAGTGTTCCGATTCTAAAGGGAAACAAAGTTGTCATGTTTATGCGGTTGCCAGAAACTACTCCCTTCTTGTTTACAAGGAGTTTCTTGTGGCCTCTGAGTTAGCTGGCACAAAGTAATTAAGTTTAATATACTCGATAGGGGTATACTGTCCTCAGTCCTATGCCAAACCTATAGGGTATATTATTCCAATGTGCAGAGCCTATTAGGGAAATAGGAACTACACTACAGAACAATTACGATGCAAGACTCCATCATCCCTAGGAATTGCATGAATACTCTTGCTGGTAATGATTGGTTGGGCTGAAACTGAGTGAGAAGAGACTGAATACTGAGAATTCTGGCTGTACTGGGAGAGGCTAGAGCTTTTTGAGCATCTATCATGGCTCCCAGATAGGTTTGTGTTTTGGAAGGCTGTAGATGACACTTCAAAGCGTTCACTGTAAACCCTAGTTGGTGTAGTAAGTGAATAGTGGCTTGAGTGTGTTGGAGACAAATTTGGCAAGTGCTGGCTTTGATGAGTCAGTCGTCCAGGTATGGGACGACGTGCATGTGCTGTCTTTTCAGATGGGCTGCGACTACTGCCAGGCATTTGGTAAATACCCTGGAAGCAGTGGGGACTCCAAACGGTAGTACTTTGAATTGGTAATGATGACCCGCTATCTTGAATCTGAGGTATTTGCGATGAGCGGGATGAATTGGAATGTGGAAATATGCGCACTTTAAGTCTAGAGTAGACAAAGTCGCCCTGCTGTAGAAGTGGGAGCACTTGTTGAAGTGTCACCATGTGGAAATGCTCTGACAGTATGTAGTTGTTTAGTTCTCTGAGGACTAGAATAGGTCTCAAGGAGCCGTCCTTTTTGGGAATTGGAAAATACAGGGAGTACACGCCTGACCCTTGATATTGTAACGGTACAGGCTATATGGCACCTTTTAACAAGACAGACTGGACTTCCTGTTCGAGTAGGTGTAAATTTTCTGGTGACATTTTGTGAGAGCGCGGTGGAACGTTTGGAGGATTGTTGGTAAGCTCCAGGCAATAACCATGTTGAATAGTTCCTAACACTGATTTGTCTGAGGTGATAGATTGCCAAATGGGGAGGAATTGTAGAAGACGTCCCCCGTCAGGTGTTGAATGATCGGGGGAAAGTGTAGGCAAGTCACTGCTTGTTAGGGGAGGGGGAATTACGTGGTGTGGAACCTTTACCCCCTACCTTTACCGCTGTTACCTCTGTATCCTCCTCTAAAGAAGCCTCTTGTAGAGGAAGATTGATTGTTGCCTTTGTACGAGGCGGCCGTATTATCTGAGGACATGGTTTTCGACCCCCCACGGTAGAAAGAGTGACGAAAGGAGCCACGATTAGAAGGAGACTGCAGAGCTCCCATAGACTTGGCCAATTCCGTATCTTTTTTCATTTTTTCCAATGACTTATCCACTTTGGGCGCGAAGAGATGTTCCTTGTCAAATGGAGTATTTAAAATAGACTGTTGAACTTCAGGTTTGAAACCAGAAATCCTCAACAATGCATGCCTCTTAATAACACACTAGTGTTGATCTCTCTAGCTGTGGTGTCAGCTGCATCTAAAGCACATCTAATTGATGAATTGGAGAGGAGCTTCCCTTCCTGCGCTAAATCCTGAGCTTTTGCTTTGTGCTCATCTGGGAGATATTGAAGCCATTTCTCCATTTCGTCCCAGTGTGCTCTATTATACCTGGCTAGTAGGGCCTGGGTGTTGGTAATGCACCAATGATTTGCTGCTTGCGCGGCTACTCTTTTACCAAATGTGTCTAACAGTTTTGGCTCTTTGTCTGGAGGGGGAGCATCCCCTGTAGTTTGTGAATTGGTCCATTTACGGGCATTAGGGACAACCAAAGAGTCTAGAAGTAACTGCCCTTTAATAAACGCTGGATCAGAGGGAGCAGGCTTATATTTTTTGTCTAATCTGGGGGTGAGAATACGATCGCGCACAGGATCTTTAAAAATATCATCGGCATGTCTCATCATACCTTTGAGCATAGGTAGAGTCTGGCTAGCCCTTTGTGTTGTACTGAGCGTTTCAAGTAAGAAATCTTCCTCTAGAGATTCCTTGTGTAACTGTACTCCATGATATTCTGCAGCTCTAGCAAGTAATTCTAGATATCCCACATTATCGTCAGGAGAGGAAGGCTTTGCAGGGTAAAGATCTGGGTCGTTATCTGTGGGTGAATCCGTGTTGTAATCCTTCCAGGGATCTATTGGTAAAATATTGTCACCCCCCCCCACCCCCCATCTCCATCATCATCAGGTGGTGGTGGTGGAGAGTTAGATGGTGTAATGAGTAAATGCTCTAATGGTGGGGAAGGTGGAGCAGGAGAACGTGGAGGAGGAGAGGGGTTAGTACCTATATTCTTCCTCGTCAAAGGTATGTGATAAAGTGTGTCCTCTGACTCAGGGTTGCGCTTCTGAGGCGGTTTAGTAAGGAGATTTCCTGTATCTGGGTTTATATAAAGTTCCTTTTGTTTTGGGTTCGATTAGGGTGTTGGGACGACGAAAATTGGATCCTGTTGCTTCGGAGGAGTATTTTTCGGTTTCGGCACTGTGGATTTCGGTGCAGAGATGGAATGACTTTTTGACGCAGGTTGTTTCAATTCCGAAGCCGTCTTGGATTTCGGTGTAAAGGATTTTGGCTCCAAAGCGGTTTTTGGCTTCGAGCCTGAAGGTTTTGGCTTGGTGCCTGACTTTGGCCGACTCGATCCCTCCCGAGCCGGAAGGCTTAACGATGTGTTTCAGTGCCGAGCTGGAGGGCGGGGGTCAGAAACATCTGCTCTGTGCCGACCGTGGCCAGAAGGCGGGGGTGGGACCGAAGCCTGTTTGGGCTGATTTTGGGGCAAGGGGTGTTCGGTACTCACGGGATGTTGACCGTGTGGTAAGTCTTCTTCCATCTCGAAGTCCAATTCCGGAATAGATACAAGATCTTGTTCTTCCTCTGCCCCTTGTGCGTCAAATTCGTGCTCAGATCCTTCACCGAAGATGTCCGGTGTGTATTCATCGTTTTCACTCTGCATTTCGCGATGTCAAGCCCGACGATCGCGGGGCGCTTTCTTCGATCGAAACGATCCGCACGGGTCCCGTTTGTTGTGCTCCGGAGACCAGCACAAGTTGCACACTTCGTACGAGTCGGTGCGTGGATACTTCGCGTGGCACAGCGGACAGAATTTGAATGGAGTCCGTTCCATCGACTGCGAGGTGGACCGACGCGGTTAGGGCGGAAGGCCTACCCAAAGTTTTCCGATCGAAATAGAGGTTTTGCTCGACTGATACAATACGCGGAGAAGTGGGAGACGCGTTCAAAACAATACCAATGCGGGTAGAGTGGATTGCGTACTGAGGGGAACCCGAAGAAGGGTTTCGAACCGGAGTGCAGCAATATACGTCCAAACTCGATGGTGAAAAAAACAATCTAACAATGGAGTTGATGCCCATGCGCACTCTCACCGTAAGGAGGAGTCACCTACCTCAAGAGTGGAAAGACTTCTTCGAAGAAAAACAACTTGCAAACATCCGGACCCAACACTAGATGGAAGGAGTATGCAAAGCATGTGATCTACAGCTCACATGTCTCGAACATTCCTATTTCCTTATTGCGATTCCCTCCGAATCGCAATTAGGAAATCGGCATTCCCAATGTATGGAACTCTTGAGTTACATTAGTGATTCCTAGTGGGTCGCAAATAGACCTACCTCATGCATATTAACGAGCTAGGTCACAGTTTGTGACACATTAGGAATCGCAGCCATCACAGTGATGATTACCTGCTGAGGTCAACAGATCACTATGACTGTGATTGCTTTTTAACAAAGCAATTTATTATTATTATTTTTTTTTTAAATGTAGCCCGTTTTCCTTAAAGGAAAATGGGATATGTTTAAAGAGAACAAATGAAACTTTGCAGTTTAATTTTTTTAAATTAGGCAGTGGTTCATGGGACCATTGCCTGCTCTTAAAAAATATTTGTTTTTTATTCTCTAAGGAAAAGGGATCCGCTGGTGACCCCTTCCCATTCGCAAATAGGTCATCACCTCCTTCAAGTAGTCATTAAAATATGAATGTTTTGCAACTGTAATTCGGTCACAAAACATTTATACATCCCATTCAGATTTGATATTTGGAAGGGATGCTCTAAACATGTCCCTTCCAAAATACCGAATCGCAAACACAAATTGAGATTCGGTAACGGGTTACCGAATCACAATTTGTGTTTTGTACATACGTTAAAAACATTTTTGCATTCAGAAATGGCTCGATCAGCCATCGTCCATTTCCAACAGCAAAAATGCTTCGTACATGTGGCCCTAAGTTTCTTATGGACGTTTTTGCACGTGAAAGTCTACCTAAACCTACCAACAACGGCATGCAATTTTGTTCAAAAGAAATGGAAGATTTTCTTTCAGAGAATGGGGTCAAGCACAAAGAAACACTTGAATCATCCACAAACAAACAGGGTTGTGAAGTGGTTTAACAGGACAATAAAAGAGGTTATCCAATTAGCCAGTGTGAATGGGTATACTTGGAAAGAGGAGGTTTGAGCCTTAATTCTGAATTAGGACGTCTACACATTCCACAACTGGGAGATCTCCGTTCGAGGTATCCAAATGAAGATGACCTCATTGCAGGGTTGCACCGGGGTGGAAGACACGGAAAAAGGGGTAGGTGGATCTGTTAAGAGTGAATGAAGAGTAAGAAGAGGTAAAGGAGAGAAAAAAAGAATTACAACTTGAAGTATGGAATGAAGAACTGCAAGGTGTTGGTAGGTGATTAGGTGCAAGTTAGGACTCTTGTTGGGCGTGCTGCGTGGTCCAAGTTCTCTAAGCCCATCGCAGTTGTAAAGCTATTCAAAAACACTGTTAAAACTAGTGATAGCAAAACCTGGATTATGAGCACAGTTTGTGTGTGTGAGAGAAGTGGACTCTGCTTGTGCGAAAAATAACCTGTAGGGAGTCATGTCCTGGGTGTAGGGAGTGCTTCCATGGATCCGTAGTGGGTTGCAGTTGAACATGTAGAAGACCAAATACCTTGAGGATTATGTGGTGACAAATACTGTTTAGTTCCTCTTATGTTCAGTGAAGTTGATGACTTTGTACTAGAATTTTCTCTTTTTATTACTTGCATTGTCTGGCCACCTCAAGAAACATTTTATATTTTTACAGTTACTTATTCATAGGTTAATTTGTTTAAAGAGAGAAGATGTGTTGCATCTTACCTTCCCCTTCCATGCTTCCTCTCCAGTGATGTAACAAATTCTGGAATTGTTGTTTGTATGCGGATAAAGCCCCTCAGCATTCTGGTTGGCAGTTGGTGACTGGGTCACAATAAAGTGCTAAATTTATCCTCCTTACAAGTGCGAAGCTACTTATTTACAACCCAGTGAACAGATCTGCACAACTTTGCGTAGTCAGCTAAAGATGGCATTCCAAATTTCCAGCAGTTTCATGTAGTTAAAGGAGGTTGTATCAAAAATGTTTTTTTTTTTTCCATTTTAGCTCTCAATATGGCGACATTTTGCTCACCACTACGGCAAAAAAAGCTGAATGAATGGAACTCCATCTCGGAGGCACTTTTCAAGGATCACTAGAGGCACTTAAGTCAAAGGGGCCTCAGGAGGCATTAGTGAGGAAGGGAGGAGAACGTACACAAGGGAAACAGAAAACAATTTCCCCCTGCAGGCCCCACTCCTTCAAATTTTAGACACCCAGTCGCAGCAGGTTGGATTAATATGGCAGTGTCCAGGAATGACAAAGTAAATGTTCCCTCCCTGCGGCGGGAGTTAACGAAGTAACTCCTGAAGGATATGTAGGGTCAGAAGGTTTAGTGTCAATTGAGAGTACGGGCACCACTCGGTAGGAATTTCAAGCTTCCTAGACCCCAACCATACACCAAGATGCGATTTCTTTTTTTAATAGTGGATTTGAAGCACCTGCCTCTCCGGGGGACAACTCTGAAGGGGTGATCCTTCCTATTGATACCTCGGACAGTATTTGTGTAATCCCAGGGTCATTACATAGTCCTGTCCTTGTAAAAGCTCAAAACATTGGTAGCAGCTACAACCAGGATAATCTGAACCCTAAGGGGTCTAACAAAGCTATTGCAGATGAAATAAGAACTGTTTTTGCCGAATCTGAGAACATTCAGTGTGACATTTTTGAGACGTACCAAGTGCTCGAAGAGAAATTGACTGATCTGGCTGTCTGAACTTCCTCCTTCAAAGCTACAATGGCTAAAACCTCACAATAGATGGAGAAGAACTCAAGAGACTTGGTTATGTTAAAGGTGCATATTAAGTTCATCCTAGAAACCCTGGAGAGATTAGACAATCAGGCCAAGAGAAATAATAAAGACAGTTAATGTGTCTTAAGGTACTGAAAGCTCGGATATAATCTTTTGTAATAAGCTTAATCCAAGATGGACTTGTTAAGGGGCAACATCTGAAAGACAGGGGGACTTGAAATTCAAAGGGTCCATAGAGATCCCAACAAGATAAACCGAAACAGAAATCGTCCTAGAAAAATACTGGACAACTTCTGTACTTTTTTGGTTAAGTATTTCATTCCAAGTACAGCCTTAAAGATAAAGTTGATAGATTTTAAGGACTTTACCTGCGTAATTAGGTCTGATCTGTGTCATGGGACAGAAGAAAGGCAATGGCTCCTCGATAGGAAAATGGTTGAACTTCAGGGTCTAGGGGCTATAGTGCAGCTGAAATTTCCAGCATCTCTGAAAGTGATGGGGAATTATAAAATGCACATATTGAGATCTAATGGGGAATCAGACTAGCTGATCCGGAACATAAATTCAGGCTAATCACCATAAAGCCAGTGTCTGGACTTAGGGGGAATACAATATACTTAGATTAATCTAACTAAAGGGTTATTGGTACTTCACGAATTATCTTTATATTGCCATCTTACACTTTAGTAATTATTGCACAGAACTCAAGCGTGAAGGGGGCAGCTGAGAGAAATATTGAGTGTTCCCATGTAGGGCATGGGTATCAATGGGTGGGGAGCAAGCCGAGGTAAAAAATTAATCTCCAGTCCTCATACATCTTTTGACTTACCCGACAGAAAATGGGCCCAGTTTTTGAGAGCTAGTGGGAGTCAATTAATACTTTTGCAAGAAACACCTTAAGCAGGTGGAGCTAAAATGTTTATTCAGGAGTCCAAGAGGTGGGTGTGTACCACCAATGTTGGCTGGAATAAGAGAGTGGCACTACTGATTAGGAGAAACATGAATATCCACAGAATTAGTTTAGAAGTAGACAAGTTGTAGACGCATTATTGCGCTGCTTCAAATACACTTTGAAGCAAGACCACGGACTCATTGTCAGTGAAATTGCTCTCCCACCCTCGCAGCTCCACCATTAAGTGAGGCCTGCCCCTGCCCTCTCGAGTGTTGGTGATCGAGGCCCTCCTCCACCCGCAGGTTTCCCTCCGCCTCATCCCTGGTGGTCCAGTGGACCTCTGTCTCCTTCCTCTCACTCTGCTCTTTCACTCGTTTTTCTACCCTTTATCTTTCACCTTTCTGCACTTTTCTGCATCTCTGCTCTTCTGTGCCTTATTTCTGCTCATTTTCCCTTCCTCTCGCTCTGCCCTTTCACTCGTTTTTCTACCCTTTTTTATCTTTCACCTTTCTGCACTTTTCTGCATCTCTGCTCTTTTGTGCCTTATTTCTGCCTATTTTCCCTTTTTCTTTATCCCTTATTTCCTCCCTTTACCTTTCCCCGCAGCTGCTGCCCCCGCGGCCCCTCCCCCCAGCGCGACCGGCCCAATCCAGCTCCCTCCCCGCTCCCGCCTCCCAGCTGTCCAGCCCTCCTCGACCCCTACTTAATGGCGGCCACTGCGGGGACAGGCGAGCAAGACCACTGACTCATTGTCAGTGAAATTGCTCTCCCACCCTCGCAGCTCCACCATTAAGTGAGGCCTGCCCCTGCACTCTCGAGTGTTGGTGATCGAGGCCCTCCTCCACCCGCAGGTTTCCCTGCGCCTCATCCCTGGTGGTCCAGTGGACCTCTGTCTCCTTCCTCTCACTCTGCTCTTTCACTCGTTTTTCTACCCTTTTTTATCTTTCACCTTTCTGCACTTTTCTGCATCTCTGCTCTTTTGTGCCTTATTTCTGCTCCGAAGGCGCGTCAAAGGCAAGTCCGTCTGCGCCCGACCGCGACCAGCGCCAGGAACCCTGGACCTTCGGCCCGCCAACGCTACGACCCAGCAGCACTCCACGCACTCAACCCAGGCCGCAACAACAACTGCAAGCTAGCTTCACCAGCCGACTCCCACGGACCCTTCAGCTGTCACCGCTGCCGGCACACCTGCAGCACCGCCAAGAACACGGATCCAGCACAACCCGCCCACAAGACCACAACCGAACCGAAGACCCTGCAATGCATCCTCCTCAACGTCCGATCCCTCCACAAACACGCCACAGAAATCTGGGACCTCCTCGACAGCACCACCCCGGACGTAGCGTTCTTCACCGAAACCTGGACCAACACCACCTCGGGACCGGACATCGCCATCGCCATCCCCCAAGGATACAAGATCTCCAGGAAGGACCGCCCCACCCGCCCAGGAGGAGGAATCGCCATCGTCCACAAATCCAGCCTCCGCCTGAGCACTCTCCCTGACGAGCCCACAGAACTGATGGAACACCTTCACTTCAAGATACTGGCCAGCCCCACCGCCACCCTCCGAGGAACCCTCATCTACCGACCCCCTGGACCCCGCGGACCCTTCGCCAACTCCATCACGGACATTATCTCCCGGCAGGCCATCGCATCCACCAACTACACCCTGCTGGGAGACCTCAACTTCCACCTCGACAACCAACTGGACCCCAACACCACATCCCTCCTGGACAACCTCCACAACATTGGACTGCGCCAGATCGTGACTGAGCCCACGCACTCAGGACACACCCTCGACCCCCTCTTCACTACAGGAAACTCCATCACCTTCAGCCACACCACCGAACTCCCATGGACCGACCATCGTTGTGTCCACTTCACCTTCAGAACACCCACCATCCACAGACACCAGCACCTGCTTCCACGAAGAAACTGGACCAAAATCACCGATGACCAGCTCACCTCCTCACTCAACAACTCCACCCCAACCATCGCGGAAAACGACGACCCCAACACCGCAGCCCGAACCCTGCATAGATGGATCTCGGACAGCACCAACACCATAGCCCCCTCAAGAAAAACAACAATACCCGCGCCAAGAAAGCCAGATGGTTTACCACCGAACTTCGAGAGTCCAGAAGAACATGCCGCCGCCTCGAAAAGGCCTGGAGGAACACCAAATCCACAGAAGCCCACGACAACTTCAGAGCCGCCACCAACGCCAACCATCAACTCATCAGAGAAACGAGGAAAAAAGCGATTGAAGACAGAATCTCCACCCACGCGCACAACAGCAAGGAACTCTTCAGCATCATCAAGGAGTTCGCCCAACCCACTAGCGAGTCTACCGACATCCCTCCCTCACAAGACCTCTGCGACAAACTCAGCACCTTTTTCCACCACAAAATCAAGAGCATCTACGACAACTTCGACGAAGACAACAAACACACTGAACCCTCACCAACCACCCACGACACCCGGAAGCCAGTGATTGACGACTGGACAGCCCTCACCACCGAAGACACACTGAAGACAATGAAGTCAATCCACTCAGCGGCCCCCACGGACCCCTGCCCCCACCACATCTTCAACAGAGCCGCCGACACCATCGCACCCATGCTCCGCCACACCATCAACCGCTCCCTGGCGACCGCCTCGTTCCCCGACGACTGGAAACACGCCGAGGTCAACCCCCTCCTAAAGAAACCCTCAGTGGACCCCACCGACCTCAAAAACTACAGACCCATCTCCCTGCTCCCGTTCCCAGCGAAAGTCATTGAGAAAGCCATCAACAGCCAACTCGCCACATTCATTGAAGAACACAACATCCTCGACTCCTCCCAATCCGGCTTCAGAAAAAAAAACAGTACGGAAACCGCCCTCCTCGCCGCAACAGACGACATCCGCACCCTACTGGACAAAGGAGAAACAGTAGCCCTCATCCTCCTCGACCTATCAGCGGCATTCGACACAGTCTCCCACCGCACCCTAATACGCAGACTCCACGACGCAGGAATCCAGGACAAGGCCCTCTACTGGATCCGCTCCTTCCTCTCCGGCAGGACGCAGCGGGTCAGACTCCCCCTTTCCTCTCGGACCCCACACCTACCACCTGCGGAGTCCCCCAGGGCTCCTCCCTCAGCCCGACGCTCTTCAACGTCTACATGGCTCCACTCGCCCCCATCGTCAGAACCTACGGACTCAACATCGTGTCATACGCAGACGACACCCAGCTCATCCTCTCCCTATCCAACGAGCCCAACACCGCCAGACGCAACTTTCGAGAAGGCATGGAAGCCGTCGCCAAATGGATGAAAAACAGCTGCCTACATCTAAACACCAACAAAACAGAAGTACTCATCATGGGCCCAAACCCCGATGCCTGGAGCGACACCTGGTGGCCCCCCGCCCTCGGAAACCCGCCAACCCCCACGGACCACGCACGCAACCTGGGAATCATCCTGGACTCAGAGCTCAAAATGGACCGCCAGATCAACTCTGTCTCGTCTTCCTGCTTCCACACCCTCCGCCTCCTTCGTAAGACCTTCAAATGGATCCCCCTCGAACACCGAAAGACCGTCACTCACGCCCTGGTCACCAGCAGACTCGACTATGGCAACGCACTCTACGCCGGAATAAACAAAAACCTCACCCGCAAGCTACAGAACATCCAGAACGCTGCCGCAAGACTGGTCCTCAACCTGCCAAAAGACTGCCACATCTCCCAGCACCAGCGCACACTCCACTGGCTCCCTGTCGAGGCGAGAATCACCTTCAAGATGCTCACCCACGCACACAAGGCCCTCCACGGCACCGGACCAGCATACCTGAACAGCCGACTCAAATTCCACGCACCCCAAAGGACCCTACGATCAGCCCAGCTCTCCTACGCCGTCGTCCCCCGCACCAGAAAGACCAGATCGGGAGGCCGCTCCTTCTCCTTCCTCGCGGCCAAAGCATGGAACGCACATCCGCTCCACCTCAGACAGACATCGCTCCCCATCTTCGCAAGAAGCCTCAAAACCTGGCTCTTCGACAGACCCCCTCCTTGATGGATGGAACCTGCACCCCCCCCCCACCCCTAGCTCCTTGAGACCCTTACGGGTGAGTAGTCGCGCTTTAACAAACCCCTGATTGATTGACTAATCTCAGTATACATATGTTGGCGATTATGGGCCTAATTTAGACGATCAGTCTTCACTAGCACAGCTTTCTGCCAACCTTCTATATTATGATGCTCCAGTTCAGTGTGTGGGGGGGTTTGACTTTAATACCTTGTTGAATACTAAGACAAATTGTTATACATCAAGACCACATTGCACCCGCTCACAAGATGGTCGCATGTTTAAAAATCTAATCAGAAAATCTAGGCCTAATTGATATCTAGAGTACAAGAAATAGACATAAGAGGATAGTACTGATTTCATAGCAAAAATATGGGCGTAGCTCAAGGATAGGCTACTGGTTTGTAGATAAGATTAAAAAACAAGTGTTTTGAGATAGCATATAATCCATACCATCTCTGCGATCATGCTATGGTAATTCCCTACTTCAGACCTAGCGAATTTAACTCGATGTTGAAGATGGACCATGGGAAGGAGGCTACTTAATAAATCGGTCATAGCCCAGCTCTTAGAGTTAAACACATTTACTTTTTTGGGGGGCAACTTGGGAAGTTGTTTGCTTAATGTGGTCTGAGGGGCTTATAAAGCATGCTTAAGAGGTATTATCACCAATTGGGCTATTAGCTACACTAAGGGCAAGAGGGAGGAAGAGAACACACTTCTAAACCAAATTAGAAAATCTGGAAATATAATTACCAGAGCCAGAGCAGGAATCAATATATGAAAAGATTGAACTACAGAAACTGCAATTCAAATGTAGATCTAAATTGGAATACAAGATACATGATAAGTGTCAAACGATATACAAAACCAAGATTATGGGGAAACATTTGGTACATTGCTTGCATGGAAAACCAAGATGCAAGAGACCCCAAACATTATTCTAGCTATTCAGAACTACCCAGAGGGTCCTCTGTATACTCAAAATGAGAAGATAGGGGAAGCTTTACGGAATTTCTATCAGTTCCCATGTAGGGAACGCATTGGATGCAAAGGATCAGTATATTAGGAACTGGTTTGACATGGTAAGGATTTTTTAACACAACAAATTACAGAAGACAAAATAAAAATAGGCATCTCTAGTATAAGAAAAGGGAAAGATGTTGGCCCAGATGGCATTCCTGTGGAACTCTGCAAGTCCCTGATTAATCAAATAGCTCCGGTTTAAAAAGAGCTATTTAATAGCATTATGATTAAAAGTCAACCGCTACCAGCATCTTAGTGAGAGGCAATGATAGTTGCCATTTCAAAGCCAAAAAAGATCCCTACCAGGAGTGAATCTTATAGACCAATTTCCTAACTAAATACTGATTATAAGACCTTTGCAGGAATATTGGCTAAATTGCTGGAGCTATAGAGAAATTGGTTATTGATAGTTCAGCACTCACAATATTAGTAACAATTGGTCTGTTAAGTAGGAGTTCAGCATAAATTTCATTCCGTTCGCAACAGTAGTATTCTTGAAAACTTAATACAAGACATGAAATCAATACATGTAGCGAAGGCGTCTGTAATCATATCACTCTTTATTCATTTTCTTCATAAAAGCACGCCATTGGGGTGTACTTCAGGTTTGGTGCACCACAAAACATTTACCAAATTGTTCACAGCACCATTGTTGTTAAGTGCGGTACCTCATTGCCTCAACCTCTCTCTATACATTTGTCCCATAGGGAAATTGGTTAATAGGGATCAGAAGGGTTTATACCTGGAAGATATTTAGAGGAGTTGGTTCACGAGGTTATCAGAACTATTGTTCTTTCCACTCGCTTTACTTTGCCCCTCGCAATCCTTGCTGTCGACACAGCCAAGGCCTTTGATCAAGTGTGTTGGCCATTCATCTGGGCATGCCTGAATAGTTTTGATATTCCTGTCTCTTTTATTAACTCCATCCAATTGCTATACTCTAATCTAACTAAAAGGGGTACGCATCAAGGCTGCCTTCTTCCTTCGATCGATTTATTGAGCGCCTTGCCGAAAACTATGTATATATGATGAAATAACTATTTGAAATACAAGGACTAAGAAAAAAGGTTGTGCTGTACACAGACTATCTAATAATATATACTAAATGCCATGAATAATCTATACGGAGGCCTGAGCAAATAGCTAGTGCAGTTGGTATCTCGGTAGGCTATGCAATCAGCCAGGATAAAACAGAGATCATGATCTGGAATTTAAGAATTACCCTCAGTGCGGATACAAAGCAAATGAGATACCTGGGGATTGGAGTTTTCCACAATACTAATCAGATCCCGAAGGAAAGTCTAGACAGAGTAACACATGAAACTAAAAAAACTACTTAAAAAGTGGCAAAATCTCCCTCTGACAATTTATGGAGGAGTGAACTTAATTAAGATGTGCTTTCTGCCAAAAATGACATTCTTATTTAATAGTATCCCATTAAGTTTCGACCCAAAGGACCTACAAAAGATCCAGAGTAACAGCAATAGTTTTATCGGGCCTCTAATGATTTATGTATTGCCTTGAAAAAACTGAGAAATCAATTTTAAAAAGTGCACTGCAACTTCTGCATATACAGTTGCATTGTTTGCATTTCAACTTAAATCCTTCCGGACACTCTTGGGTACAACCTGACTTTTCAGACAAAGGTAGAATTTTTGAGGTCATGATCCAGCCACATGGGATCAAAGAAGGTTTCTTAAATAAATTTGGATGCAGCTGAGAAGTTATGGGCTATGCTCAGAGCAAGATGTGAGTTCTTGTACTATATAATGATTATGCGCTAATCTGGGAATTGCCTTGTATGAAGAAAGAATACAAAACCGGGAGTGGAGGGTCCAAGGAAAGTTTAAAGACCAGCGCGGATAATATCCCCAATACAATTAATGACAAAACCTAATAATCCGCAGGTCTGGCAGGCTTGGAAAAGCACTGAAAATTAAGAACACCAGCAAACGACTCAATCGTGCCTAGTGAGAATCCTTAAATAAGGACGGAATCCCATCACCCACCGAGTTGGCATGCTTCATCGTCTGATTTCTCCTCTTGGCTACAACACCTAGTGTAGCCAAGGGCTACTACCCCCTCACTGTGAGGGAAGAGCTCAGGGATGTTTTTTGATGCTACTCTTGCATAGGATCTACTAAAATCCAACAGATGTAAAGTATTCTGGTGTCAGAGTGATGGGCGCAGTGCAAAAAAATATTAAATGTCTGTTAAAACTAACTACCAAGAGAAAAAGGATAAAGTTTAATAACTAACTCTTGGGGTCAGGATTAAAAACAGTGCATGTGCAGTTTGAAAAATTAACTGCATCTGTCCAAAAGTGGGTCTACATGTTTCGGACAATATGACCTCAAAGGTGTTGTGGCCTTCCTCAGGACCTAGATGTACAATGCTACTGCGTGACAAAGTGATCAAATAAATTAAGTTAATCTAAAGCAAATGTAGTTTGGAACAAATACAACCTACATCACCAGTAGTACTTTTGGTAGGTAAATGATATACTGGTTGCACCCGTGATTCACGAGTAAGAAGCCTCACCTCACCTGGCAACAGCTCAGGACGGGAGGCACCGCTCTATCCATCGGTACCCCGGGCTGGCGAAAGCTGCCGGTATTTGATCACTTTGTCACGCAGTAGCATTGCACATCTAGGTCGCGAGGAAGGCCACAACACCTTTGAGGTCATATTGGCCCTTGGCTACACTAGGTGTTGTAGCCAGAGGAGAAATCCCAGATGATTAAGCATGCCACCTAGGTGGGTGATGGGATTCCGTCCTTATTTAAGGATTCTCACTAGGCACGATTGAGTCTCGTTACGGTGTTCTTAATTTTCAGTGCTTTTCCAAGCCTGCCAGACCCGCGGATTATTAGGTTTTGTCATTAATTGCCTTGTATGCCCAGTCTAAAAGGTACTTTGAAAATTTGGTTAAAAGCTGCCAACCTCAACTGTATGCAGTGACTAAAGAAAATCACTCCAGGTTTAAGTACCAGCCAAATGACTTCATGGTATTAGGCGCAAAGATGGACAAAGTCCAACGGTGAAGTTCTTGATGAACTTCACAAGCTAGGGGAAATTAAGAAGGATTCAGCAATATGGTATGGCTATCTATGAGGCTCAAGAGACTAAGAGACCCGCGTTGCACCAAATTTGGAGTGGATACTTGAGAGAGGAATTATGAAAACTATTGTTTAAAAACACTTAATGAAGTTGTCAGTCCTGCTACTCTGAAACAAAATCATCTTTACCCTACAATGGGCTTATTGGACCCCAAAAAAGATAGCAAAATTGAGGGGACCCAATGATCACTACAGATATTGCCTGAAATGTGTTACTCTCAATGCAGAAGATGAACAAATATCGGTTAAATGTCCAGCGGAGGATCATCCTGTTTTACAGTTGGGCAAAGAACCGGGCAGTGGACATTGGAAATATAGGTGATGAGGACCTAAGGGGAAAACGACCTACTGCCACACTGACAGAACGCCAACACTGTTGAGTCTTGTAAGAAATGGGTCACGAAGAACATGATCCTACAGACCATTTCTCAAAACAGAGCTTATGCAGCAAAGACCAATCTAGGAGGATTATGCAAACAGAATGGGACGCCACAGAGTGAAGAAAACCCTGTCATCACCAGCCATTAGAAAGTGAAATCAAAGGGGTGAAGCGCATAGAACGCAAGAGGAGAAAGAGGTCAGGCTCACTGCAGGTCTCCTCCTTTACAGTTTTCTCAAAATGCCGACACAGTTACTGATCATGCTGCAATATGATTATAGTTTGTCAATAGTTGGTAACAGGAGCCAAACAACAAAAAAAATCTGATTAAGCCCTAACATAACCAATGAAAAGCCAGTGGGGCGGACGAAACAGTCTCACCATTAGCATTCTGCAAGTGTCAACACAGAAAATTAAATCGGTCTTACCTAGTGGGCCATAAAATACTAGTAACATTACAAATTGCTTTCACATATTTAGCAATAAAATTATTTTACATTAAGTGCAGGACATCAGCTTGCACAATGAATGATAAGGAAAGGACTAACATCTAATCAAGTTAAAAAAAACTACGGCTGGCTTTTGGGTAAGGGTTACATCTTTGTAACAGATGTGAACCTCTGACCAAAGCTTGTGCATTAAATTACTGCGTGCGAGATCCATTTAATTAAAAAATTTCATATTACTGCCGTTATTTCAGGGATGAACAACATTTCTACAACTTAGGTGCCTTAAACAATTTACAGAGAATGTGGATTACAGGGGGAGTCGCCAAGCAAGATGCCAGACAAGACGTGCTAGGGGAGAGCTCCCCCAGCATCCCGCAGCAATCCTGTAAAAATCCTTCGTTATCACACTCTTGGGCTGCCTCAATACATGCCCGGGTGGTCGTTTTGGGGGGTGACCCTGGAGAGGCCGCCCATAGATCAAGTTACTTACCTTCGGTAACGATATATCTGTAAGAGACGTAGATTAGTTATGGATTCCTCACCTTAGAATTACCCCCAGGCATCAGACTGGATCCGGAGAATTTTTTCTTTAGCAGTACCCCTGCGTCGGTAGGTGGCGTCGGTCGACTCCGTGTTTGTCGTTGGCGTCGTGGTCGCCGGAATGACGTCGCGGTATCTACTTGGACACCGCCCCTGCATGCTGACGTCAGTTCTTTACACGACATTCCACGACAGAAGCGCAGTCATGCAAGACACTGACCACTGGTGCACAAAACTAGGGCCCTGAAAGGGAGTAGAAGTCAGTTCGCAGAACGGGGAGGATGGGTGGGGCGGTGAGGAATCCATAACTAATCTATGTTTCTTACAGATATATTGTTACCGAAGTTAAGTAACTTGTTCATCTGAAAGAGACAATTAGTTATGGATTCCTCACCTTAGAATAGTTATCCCAGCAATACCAACCCCGGAGGTGGGTCTGCAAACCAAGTTCACACCAGAAAGTCCTGGAGAACTGAACGGCCAAAGAAGCAGTCTCTCCGGACTTGGCTATCCAGGCAGTAATGTTTGGTCAATGTGTGCAATGAAGCCCACGTAGCTGCCTGGCAGATGTCATGAAGGGGGACTGCACGTCCCAAAGCAGTAGTGGCTGCTGTCGCCCTGGTGGAATGGGCACGCAACTGCACTGGGAGGTTCCTTTTTCGCTAAGGAGTAGCAGATTTTGATGCAAAGAACGACCCATCGAGAGATGGTTCGTTTCTGCACGGCCCGACCTTTCTTGGCGCCCACATAGCCAACAAAGAGCTGGTCATCCATCCGGAATGGTTTTGTGCGATCCAGATAGAAGGAAAACGCACGTTTTGGATCCAGACGGTGGAGCCTCTCTTCCTCTTTAGAAGGATGCGGGGGGCGGGAAGAAGGTGGGCAAAGTGATGGTCTGTCCTATGTAGAAAGAGGTAACCACTTTGGGAAGTAAAGATGGCCTAGTGCGAAGGACAACTTTGTCCGGATGAACAGCCAGAAAAGGAGGTTTTGAAGAAAAAGCCTTAAGCTCACTCACCCTGTGAGCAGAGGTGATGGCGACCAGAAAGGCCAGTTATATAGCGGCTCGAAGGGAGCGCATATAAGATATGTCAGAACCAGGTTCAAGTCCCACTGAGGCATTACGAAAGGAATTGGAGGAAACAAGTGAGTAATGCCCTTAAGAAAGCGATTTACAATAGGGGACTTGAAAAGAGAAGGCTGGTGAGGAAGCCGAAGAAAGGCCGAAATGGCCGAAAGATAGCCTTTGAGAGTGCCCAGAGCAGAGCCCTGCTGGGCCAAAGAAAGAAGGAAGAGGAGAACCTCTGAAAGGGGGGCAGAAAGGGGATCCACAGCCTTTGCTACGCACCATGCCACAAACGTGTTCCATCTACAGGCGTATACCGTTTTGGTGGAGGGACTCCTGGCTGCCAAATAACGTTACAGACTTCGGAAGGAAGGTCAAAAGGTGTGAACTGTCGCCGCTCAATCTCCACGCAAGGAGGTGGAGGCTGAACAGGTTCGGGTGGAGGACCGTCCCCTGCTGCTGCGACAGAAGATCCTCCAGAAGAGGTAGTCTGATCGGAGGATCGTTGGCCATGCTCAAGAGCTGGGGATACCAGATTCTTCGTGCCCAGTCCGGAGCCACAAGAAAGTGTCACCGAGCGAGTGCTGCCTTGGAAATTCCAATACGCAGAACTGCTGACATTGCGCGTTCTCTTTGGTGGCGAATAGATCTAACCAAGGCTCTCCCCACCGCAGAAAGAGACCTTGCACCACCTCAGAGTGAAGACGCGCCATTCGTAATCCATCATGCACCGGCGGCTGAATCTGTCCGCCCTGGCGTTCAGAGAACCTGGCAGGTGTTGAACCACCAGGGACATGCCCTGATGTTCCAGCCATTTCCAGAGACGAAGTGCCTCCTGGCATAGGGTCCACGACCCCACCTCGCCCTGTTTGTTGCAGTACCACATTGTGGTGTTGTCCGTGAACACCTGCACTACTCTCCCTTTGAAGAAGGAAGGAATGCCTTCAGTGCAAGACGGATCGCCCGAAGAAGCTCCAGAAGGTTGATGTGGAGCACGGGCCCCGCGGAGACCAGAGGCCTCTGATCTCCGCCTCCCCCAAGTGGCCGCCCCACCCCAGAAGTGATGCATCTGTCACCACTGTGAACTCAGGTTGGGGAAGGGAGAGGGATCTGCCGTTGACCCAATCCTGATTCGTTAGCCACCACCGCAATTGGTGTACAGTGCCCTCCGATATCTGGACTCAATCGGAAAGATTCCCCTGATGCTGTGCCCACTGGACCTTCAGGTCCCACTGCAGAGCCCGCATATGCCACCTGGCATAGTCCACCAGCAGGATGCAAGAGGCCATGAGGCCCAGTAGCCTCAGGGTCATTCTGACAAACCCGGGATAGAGGCTGAAAGATCGGAATCCTAGCCCGAATATCCCGGACTCGGTGCTCGGGAGGATAAGCCCGAAACAGCGCTGTGTCCAGAACCGCTCCGATGAAAAGGAGCTTCTGAGAGGGAATCGGGTGCGACTTCGGCACATTGATGGAGAACCCCAGCAAGTGCAGGAGGTCGGCCGTAGTCTGGAGGTGGGAGACGACAGCCTGGGGCGAGCCCGTCTTCAACAGCCAGTCGTCGAGATGGGGGAAGACTGGAACCCCTGATCTGCGCAGATGAGCTGCGACCACCACCATCACCTTCGTGAACACCCGAGGGGCGCTGGTAAGGCCAAAGGGGAGCACGGTAAATTGAAAGTGCTCGTGGCCTACCGTAGCGCCTGTGGGCTGGCAGGACGGGGGATGTGAAAATAAGCGTCCTGCAAGTCCAACGCTACAATCCAGTCTTCAGGGTCGAGGGCAGACAGGACCTGAGCCAATGTCAGCATTTTGAACTTCTCCTTCCGGAGGAAGCGGTTGACGTTCCGGAGATACAAGATAGGACGCAGGCCTTTGTCCTTCTTGGGCACCAGAAAGTAGTGGGAATAACAACCACGACCTACTTCTGGGGCAGGGACTCGTTTGATGGCTCCCTTGGCCAAGAGAGCTGTAACTTCCTGTGCAGCATTCCGTCCATCATCTTGTGTGTTTTGCATTTCGCCCTAAGTGGGAAGGGTATGCCCAGACGTGGGTCCCGTGCTCACTACGCCACTGGAGTCAAGCTATCCTGGCTGATGAAGGCTGATAGCCTGAAACCGGTCCTAGGATGCTTGATTCCGGTCCAGGGAAGACATGGCTTGGCAGTTCGGTCTGGACTGTTCCCATGAGGCACAGGGTCAAGACTGATTTGCATATGGCTATGTCTGAACTGGGGTGGCGTGGTGAAGCAAAATAACGATGGATTAAACCCAGATCTGTGACTGGGGGTGAATGTTTGCCAATGTGCAGCATTCCCTCCATCATCTTGTGTGTTTTGCATTTCGCCCTAAGTGGGAAGGGTATGCCCAGACGTGGGTCCCGTGCTCACTACGCCACTGGAGTCAAGCTATCCTGGCTGATGAAGGCTGATAGCCTGAACCGGTCCTAGGATGCTTGATTCCGGTCCAGGGAAGACATGGCTTGGCAGTTCGGTCTGGACTGTTCCCATGAGGCACAGGGTCAAGACTGATTTGCATATGGCTATGTCTGAACTGGGGTGGCGTGGTGAAGCAAAATAACGATGGATTAAACCCAGATCTATGACTGGGGGTGAATGTTTGCCAATGTGCAGCATTCCGTCCATCATCTTGTGTGTTTTGCATTTCGCCCTAAGTGGGAAGGGTATGCCCAGACGTGGGTCCCGTGCTCACTACGCCACTGGAGTCAAGCTATCCTGGCTGATGAAGGCTGATAGCCTGAAACCGGTCCTAGGATGCTTGATTCCGGTCCAGGGAAGACATGGCTTGGCAGTTCGGTCTTGACTGTTCCCATGAGGCACAGGGTCAAGACTGATTTGCATATGGCTATGTCTGAACTGGGGTGGCGTGGTGAAGCAAAATAACGATGGATTAAACCCAGATCTGTGACTGGGGGTGAATGTTTGCCAATGTGCAGCATTCCGTCCATCATCTTGTGTGTTTTGCTTCCTGTTGGAGAAGGGCCAGTTGATCCTCCGACATGCGATGGAATTGAGGTGGCATGGATGGAGGGGTAGTCTCAAAGGGGAGGGAGTAGCCCCTTCGGACTATCTGCAAAACCCACCTGTCCGACGTGATGTGCGCGCCAGTGGGGGAGGTGATGGCGAATCCTGCCGCCCACTGGTGGTTAGTGGCCCTTAAAGGTTGGATTAGGAGGGCGTGGAGGCTGCTGCAGAGGGGCGCTGGTGGACTGGCCCGCCTGCTGGCTCCCACGTCCCCGGCCGCGCAGAGGCTGGACAGCTTGCGCAGGCCTGTGGCTCTGGGTGGAACGTGGCGGGGCACCCCTTCCGTAGCCACGAAAGGGGCGAAAAGCAGACTGCGCATGGAGAGAGGTGGACGCTAGGCCCAAGGATCTGGCCGTAGCCCTGGAGTCCTTAAAGCGCTCGAGCGCGTTGTCCGCTTTGTCGCCGAACAGGCGACGGCAATCAAAGGGCATATCCAAAAGAGTAGCTTGGACATCGCCCGAAAAGCCAGTGGACCTCAGCCAGACAGTGTCTAGGGGCTACTGACATGGAAATCGTCCTGCCTAGCGAGTCGGTGGTGTCCAGCCCACATCGGATGGCGAACTTTGCTGCGTCTCTCCCTTCGGCCACTGCACGGGAGAGTACCGCCCGGGCCTCCTCCGGGCATTGTGACAGCACTTGCGCGGCCGAATCCCACACAGAGTGGGAGTAACAGCCCAAGAGACATGCTGTGTTCACCGACCGCAGTCCTAAGCTGGAGAAAAAAAACATCATCTTCCCAAGGTGGCCCAGCTTCTTGGATTCCCTATCAGGTGGTGCAGTAGGGAATGCGCCCTTGGAAGTCGAGGCTTGGACCACCAAGCTCTCCAGGGTGGGGTGTTGGGAGAGGAAAATGGGGTCGTCCGGGGCCGGGCGGTGGCGTCGGGCAATCATCCTTTCCACAGGAGCCCCTGTGTTGGGCTTGGACCACGTGCCCAAAAGGATGTCCGCAAGGGCCTCATTGAACGGCAGCAGGGGCTCCGAAGAGGCTGCTGCCGGTTGAAGCACCTCGGTCAGGAGGTTAGTCCTAACCGCCACCGTAGGAAGCTCGAGGTTTAAGGTCTCAGCCGCCCTACGCAACACCACTGCGTATGGCGCACCCTCCTCCGTAGCCACAGTAGGGGGAGAAAGCATGCCAAGGTCTGGGGAAGTGTCCAGACCACTGGCCTCGCCCAACTCCTCTCTCCAGTCCGGTTCTTCCAACTGGTCTGCCAGAGGGTCCACAGACCCCCTCCCAGTCCTCCTCACCCTCCTCTGTTAGCCACTCAGGGCGATAGGGAACACCAGGGGAGAACAGGAGTACAAAAGTACCGGTCGGCACCAGTCCCGACGTCGGGCAACGTCAGTCCAGCTCAGTTTCCACATTGAGGGGGAGGCCGGGGTCAACGTCGGCTGGGGACACAACCGGCATCGGAGGGGGCGGAGTTGTTGCCAATGGATTCGGCGCCGGAGGTGTCACCATGTCGACCAGCGCCGATCCGGATCCAGGCCTGGATCCCTAAGGGCCCTGCGGCGTCTGGGCCTTAGCCGCCGGCATCAAAGGTCTAGAGCCCCCAGCCGAGTCCGCAGAGCTCGAAGGCGCGCAGGCAGAGTCGGGCTGCCCAAAAATAGAATGAAGAGCTTCGTAAAAGCTACGAAGTTGGGCAGGGGTCGCCCCGGCCCCCGGAAAGGGAGGGAAGCTCAGGGTCAACCAAACAGGCTCCGCGGGCAGAGCCGGGCGACTACCACCCGCATCCCGTCAGCCGACAGACAGGGAGAACGCGAAGAGCAATGGTGCTTCTTAGCCTTCTTTTTGTGCTTCGACTTACACGAAGACTTCGATGAGGAGTGGCGATAGCTCCGCGACTGGTCCCGCGACCTCCCTCTCGACTGGGACCTCGATCGGCGCGGAGCCGACTGCCGGGCCTCCAGAAGCTTTCGGAACCGCTCCCACAAAGACTTCGGGTCCATGGCCCGGCAGTCTGAGCACGACTTCGGGTCGTGGTCTCGCTCAAGGCACCAGAGGCACACAAGATGGGGGTCTGTCACCGACATCAGCTTGTGACAAGGCTTAAAATCGGTCTGCCGAGATGAGATCCCTGTGCACCAGGAGTCGGAACAACTCAAAAAGACGTCGACAAAAAGTTGCAAAAATAGAGTCAAAAAGTGACTCGAGGTACCGCTCTCTCCGGATCTGCGCTGGCTGGCACGTAAAAAGAAAGAACTGACGTCAGCGCGCAGGTGCGGCGTCTAAGTAGATACCGCAACGTCATTCCGGCGACCACGACGCCAACGACAAACGCGGAGTCGACCGACGCCACCTACCGACGAGCAGGGGTACTGCTAAAGAAACAAATCTCCGGATCCAGTCTTACGCCTGGGGGTTATTCTAAGGTGAGGAATCCATAACCAATTGTCTCTTTCAGATCAAAGGATTTATGTCTCGAGGGGCCGGTGCTGGAGGAGGTGGGCCTAGCTGCAGAGTAGCCGGCACTGAGGCGCGGGTCGTTGCCTGAAGCAACAGCTTCACACTGCTGAAGGCTGCAATAGACTTGATTGCCGGGGCCACAGCTGGTGGTGAGGGGAGCGTGCACTGCAGCAGCGGGCCGCCATATTCTGAAGCGGGTGGCCCGTGTGGAGGAACCTGGGTCGGAGCTACTTGTGGGGCCTTGTCGTCGCGGTCCCCTGCTGGGGTCGCCGATACTAGAGCCGGGCTGCACAGACAGCAGCCCAGGACGGACCATACTGCACAAGCGGATACAGTGAGGGGGAATGGGGAGTCTGGACAGCAGGACATCACACTCCGCACTCTGCGTCCAGCGTGGAAACTAACACCTGCCCTGGTCTTGGACTCCTTAAGGTGTCCTGGCAGAGCGAGCCTGGACTCCTTTCTTCTGCCCTACTCCCTCTGAACATAATGAGGCAAGGATGCCATGGAGACATGAACAGGGGACGTTTCTCCATTCTCAGCCCCACCCCCCCCCCCCCCCCCGATGGACAGTTGGAGCACACTTGGAGCAGATTGGGTGAGGCGGCTTAGCCTGGCGGCCTGAAGCAGTGGGCCAGGGAAGTGATGGCACAAAGGCACACACGACTGACAAGGTGAACAGGGGGGGGACCACAGAACTCAACCTTTTGCCTCCATCCCACATGCCTCCCCTCGCTTGATGCGACGCTGGCCTGACAGGCAGATGCTTACTAGAGTGGTACACTGAAAGAGGAGGAAAACATGCCATTGCCTGCCCTGAGCCTGGTGAGGAGACGCAAGGGGTGGTTTCAAGAGTAACACCTGCCTCCACTTTGCACACAGATGTGATACCGGCCCCCCAGGAGCTGCTACCAGGCAGGCCTCGCTCTGCTCCACGACGAGCCCACAGAACTGATGGAACACCTTCACTTCAAGATACTGGCCAGCCCCACCGCCACCCTCCGAGGCACCCTCATCTACCGACCCCCTGGACCCCGCGGACCCTTCGCCAACTCCATCACAGACATGATCTCCCCGCAGGCCATTGCATCCACCAACTACACCCTGCTGGGAGACCTCAACTTCCACCTCGACAACCAACTGGACCCAAACACCACATCCCTCCTGGACAACCTCCACAACATTGGACTCAGCCAGATCGTGACCGAGCCCAAGCACTCAGCAGGACACACCCTCGACCCCCTCTTCACTACAGGAAACTCCATCACCTTCAGCCACACCACTGAACTCCCATGGACCGACCATCGTTGCGTCCACTTCACCTTCAGAACACCCACCATCCACAGACACCAGCACCTGCTTCCACGAAGAAACTGGACCAAAATCACCGACGACCAGCTCACCTCCTCACTCAACAACTCCACCCCAACCATCGCGGAAAACGACGACCCCAACACCGCAGCCCGAACCCTGCATAGATGGATCTCGGACAGCACCAACACCATAGCCCCCTCAAGAAAAACAACAATACCCGCGCCAAGAAAGCCAGATGGTTTACCACCGAACTTCGAGAGTCCAGAAGAACATGCCGCCGCCTCGAAAAGGCCTGGAGGAACACCAAATCCACAGAAGACCACAACAACTTCAGAGCCGCCACCAACGCCCACCATCAACTCAGAGAAACGAGGAAAAAAGCGATTGAAGACAGAATCTCCACCCACGCGCACAACAGCAAGGAACTCTTCAGCATCATCAAGGAGTTCGCCCAACCCACCAGCGAGTCTACCGACATCCCTTCCTCACAAGACCTCTGCGACAAACTCAGCACCTTTTTCCACCACAAAATCAAGAGCATCTACGACAACTTCGACGAAGACAACAAACACACTGAACCCTCACCAACCACCCCAGACACACGGAAACCAGCGATTGACGACTGGACAGCCCTCACCACCGAAGACACACTGAAGACAATGAAGTCAATCCACTCGGGGGGCCCCCACGGACCCCTGCCCCCACCACATCTTCAACAGAGCCGCCGACACCATCGCACCAATGCTCCGCCACACCATCAACCGCTCCCTGGCAACCGCCTCGTTCCCCGACGACTGGAAACACGCCAAGGTCAACCCCCTCCTAAAGGAACCCTCAGCGGACCCCATCGACCTCAAAAACTACAGACCCATCTCCCTGCTCCTTCCCAGCGAAAGTCATCGAGAAAGCCATCAACAGCCAACTCGCCACATTCATTGAAGAACACAACATCATCAACTCCTCCCAATCCGGCTTCAGAAAAAACCACAGTACGGAAACCGCCCTCCTTGCCGCAACTGATGACATCCGCACACTACTGGACAAAGGAAAGGAGAAACAGTAGCCCTCATCCTCCTCGACCCATCAGCGGCGTTCGACACAGTCTCCCACTGCACCCTAATACGCAGACTCTACGACGCAGGAATCCAGGACAAGGCCCTCGACTGGATCTGCTCCTTCCTCTCCGGCAGGACGCAGCAGGTCAGACTCCCCCCCGTTCCTCTCGGACCCCACACCTACCACCTGCGGAGTCCCCCAGGGCTCCTCCCTCAGCCCGACGCTCTTCAACGTCTACATGGCACCACTCGCCCCCATCGTCAGAACCTACGGGCTCAACATCGTGTCATACGCAGACGACACCCGGCTCATCCTCTCCCTATCCAACGAGCACAACACCGCCAGACGCAACTTTCGAGAAGGCATGGAAGCCGTCGCCAAATGGATGAAAAACAGCTGCCTACAACTAAACACCAACAAAACAGAAGTACTCATCATGGGCCCAAACCCCGACGCCTGGAGCGACACCTGGTGGCCCCCCGCCCTCGGAAACCCGCCAACCCCCACGGACAACGCACGCAACCTGGGAATCATCCTGGACTCCGAGCTCAAAATGGACCGCCAGATCAACTCGGTCTCGTCTTCCTGCTTCCACACCCTCCGCCTCCTTCGTAAGACCTTCAAATGGATCCCCCTCGAACATCGAAAGACCGTCACTCACGCCCTGATCACCAGCAGACTCAACTACGGCAACGCACTCTACGCCGGAATAAACAAAAACCTCACCCGCAAGCTACAGAACATCCAGAACGCCGCCGCAAGACTGGTCCTCAACCTGCCAAAACACTGCCACATCTCCCAGCACCTGCGCACACTCCACTGGCTCCCCGTCGAGGCGAGAATCACCTTCAAGATGCTCACCCACGCACACAAGGCCCTCCACAGCACCGGACCAGCATACCTGAACAGCCGACTCAAATTCCACGCACCCCAAAGGACCCTACAGTAAGCCCAGCTCTCCTACGCCGTGGTCCCCCGCACCAGAAAGACCAGATCGGGAGGCCGCTCTTTCTCCTTCCTCGCGGCCAAAGCATGGAACGCCCTTCCGCTCCACCTCAGACAGACATCGCTCCCCATCTTCGCAAGAAACCTCAAAACCTGGCTCGACGGACCCCCTCCTTGATGGAATGGAACCTGCACCCTCCCCCCACCCCTAGTGCCTTGAGACCCTTACGGGTGAGTAGTCGCGCTTTAATAAACCCCTGATTGATGGATTATGTATGGGAGAGCCTGCCTGGGTGAACTGGAGCAGAAGGCCTGGGTCTATCACACAAAGGGACCTTGTGGGGCGCCCTGGGCGCAAAGCAGAGACGTGAAGATCTGGTCTCCTCCCCGCTGCTCCCCCTCCAGTGGCGGAGACACGTCGTCTTTGGCTCTGGGCTGCAGCAGGGCCCAGGGGCCCACTGCATGTGGCGACCGGACATCGGGGGCCTGCTGTGCACGTAGAAACCCTCTGATCTGTGGGGCACCACGCCTGTCGAGAAATCCTGTATGGTGCCTGGAAAGGCCGTGAGGGAATCGAAGCAACTGCATATGATACGCTTCATGGGAGCTAGAACAACAAACGTGGTGGGGGTGGAGAAAAGATGCACACCTCCAATGTCTGGCGTGAAACCCTCAGGTGCACAAATTCTGACAGCAATCGAGGCCTTCAAGCAGGTCCTGGAGCACAAATTAGTTGCCATCACCAGTGAAGTGAGCCTGCTGCGCCCGGATCTCAGGGGGGTGTTGGAGCGCTCCAAAAAGGCTGAAAGAAAGGTACAGGCTCAAGACATTGACAGCAACATTGCACACCCTGTTGGAACAAGGTACCCACTTTGAGGAACTCCTGAAAGATGTAGAGGGTATATCTTGCCGCTGCAGCCAGAGATTCATGGAGTTCCCGGAACTAGCGTCGGAAGAGCCCATGAAGCTCTTCCTGGAGCAATGGCTCGCAGAACTAATGGGGGACGGCACCCTATCTAATCTTTCGTGATCGAACAAGCCCCACAGAGCCTTGACACGACGTGCTCCGCCAGGGCCACACCAAGGGCTATCATAGCCAAAATCCTTAGACTATAGAGACTGCAACACAAGGAAGGAAACCCCAGATTTGAAGGGTCCACAATACAGATTTTCCCAAACTACACCCACAGGGTATAGGTCCAACGAGAGTCATTTCTGGCTTTAAAGCAGCAACTCTGATCACTTTTTTGGGGAGTTTTATATAGCGCAAACTCTAACTCGACGCGAGGTATCAGAGCGCTTTACAGGAGCACCAGTTGTGTTACAGACGGACATGTTCATTTTGTTAGGCACGGGAAAATTAACTGATTTGCCCTGAACCACAGGATGTTGAGCATCCCTATCGAGACTCTAACCCGGTTCCCAGCTTCGAGGTCGACCGCTCTAGCCATTAGGTTAATCTGTGATACATGCTCCTATACCTGGCCAAGCTGGAACTGTTGAAAGGAGGCCACTCCCAGTTTTTTGGCTCCCCAGTGGAAACATGGGAGTGGTTGGAATGCAGAGAAGGGGCTCGGCTTGGCCAGACCTCAGGCGACTGTGTCAGAAGGGGGAGGCTCCAGAATACACCCAGCGGGTCGGCGGAAAAGCAGAGATGGGGATGACCCAAGATGGAGTGACAGTGCATCGAAGTACAACCAGGTGACACGCTGGACCTGGCAGGAGAAGATATCCAAGGCGATCCTGGGGCATCAGAAGGGGCTTCCCCACCGCCGTCGTCGCAAGATACTGTAAAATGACTGGTGTGTGGAGGGGAGGTGGTTGTTGCGGGTAGGGATATACACAGAGACACCTGGCCAACATCGTAACGAGACTGATCATCCTACACTCTATTTGTCTCAACACTCTATATGCCCCAGTGGAATATGGGCATCTATACAGACTTGTTTAAAAAAAAGCAGGTGTGAATGGTAACAGGAAAGCATGCTTCCATTTGCCTGTTAAGTCTTACTCCCTAGAAGTTGGAGTAACAGTTGGTGTTCTCGGAATTTAGGGGAGGTCTACAGACATTTGCCTTGCTAACGAGTAGTTATCCTGTTGACATGAGCTTTTACACTGGCGGGGGTCGGTAGGGGGTGGAGATGGAGGAGGGAGGGTGAACTGTTTCCACATGGATGTTTCAATGGTTTCATTAAATCTTCGAGAAGAGGGGCATACATAGATGTACTACATCGAGAACACAGGCAGGGGGAAAACTGCACAGTGCCACATGCATACCTTATGTTATAGTTCAACAAGGAAACCCAATTGGATTGGTCAGGGACCTTGGGTATAGGTATATTATAAAATCAGTGGTCCCTCACAGGAAGGATAAGGGAGAGGCAATAAATATAGACTAACAAGATCTATATTGCATTGTCCAGCCGGACAAGAATATATTTATATTTGGTGAATAAAGACAAAACATTAAAGTGGGGTCATAAACTCTAACAAATTAGCACACAAAGAGGAAAATAACTCAGGCATATTTCAATGCTTGAAAGGCAATCAACAAATTGGCAAGCATAAATGACAAAAAACACCACTGCACATTACAATGTTGCATATGATTGTGTCAGGGTGTAAAGGAGTCGAAGTTTCGATCCCATACAGGAATAACGGGCTCATCATCAGGACATTAAGTTACATGCTTGAGATAGATGCCTGTGGATGTAAGGATACAGATGAGAAAGGGGAACAAAAAGGGAAGATAATTACAAGAATATTCAGGTTAAAAACATTCAAGAAGTTGGTCGTGCCACGCAGACATGCATTTAACAAAGTGAGATGGTATCCAATCAAGAAGGTATTTTCAATTGGTGAAATAATGAAGAGAAGTAGAGAATGAGAACAAGGAGACTGTCGTCCAGGTCCACTGCAGAACCTACATTCCCAGCAGTTGGTAAGTTTATGTTGACTGCAACACACCATCCCTGACCCTTACCACAGGTTATCTCAGTAGGACTCCTTCCACCAGGTTTCAAGCGCTACCATCATTCTTAATCCTATTGTTTCACCCGCAGTTCAAAACGGCCATAGCTACGATTTATTCGGGTTCGGTAAACCCACTCACCTTTGAAAAAATCACACCGACTAGGATTGGCGCAGGACACGGTCTCCTTGTTCTCATTCTCTACTTCTCTTCATTATTTCACCATTTGAACATACCTTCTTGATTGGATACCAACTCACTTTGTTAAATGCATGTCTGCGTGGCACGGCCAACTTCTCGAATGTTTTTAACCTTTCTTCCCCTTTCTCCCCTGTATCCTTACATCCACAGGCATCTATCTCAGGTATGTAACTTAATGTCCTGATGATGATCCTGTTATTCCTGTATGGGATCGAAACGTCGTCTACTCCTTTACACCCTGACAAAATCATATGTATCGTTGTAATGTGCAGTGGTGTTTTTCGTCATTTATGCTTGCCAATTTGTTGATTGCCTTTCAAGCATTGAACTATGCCAGAGTTCTTTTCCTCTTTGTGTGCTAATTTGTTACAGAGTTTGTGCTCCCACTTTAATGTTTTGTCTTTATTCACCAAATATTACAATATTCTTGTCCGGCTGAGCAATGCAATATAGATCTCATTGTTAGTCTATATTTATTGCCTCTCCCTTATCATTCCTGTGAGGGACCACTGTTTTTATAATATACCTATACCCAAGGTCCCTGACCACTGTTTTTGTAATATACCTATACCAAAGGTCCCTGACCAATCCAATTGGGTTTCCTTGTTGAACTATAACAAGTTTAGCACAAATCGATGGATTGCAAGGATCGTAATCCTAATACCTACTTCCACAAGTGGGTCACTTACGCTGTGCTCTCACTCTTCCCCCTTCCTGAAATTGCCCTCCTTCCCTACTACCCGAGAAGTACCATGTCAGATCATGCCCCATTATATTCAGATGAATATATTTAAAAATCCTAGAAGGACCCTCCCTGTTCTCAGAGACTGCAGAAACACCACAATCCATGAACGGTTCACTCACAGAGCAGTTAGAAAAGTGTAAGAAGAAATATGTGAGGTTGCAACTCATGATCCGAATGCTCACAGAGTATCTTTAGGCTAATACCATCCCAGTAGGACTACAGGTTAGGAACATCCCCGGAGTTTTTACGGATAGTAACTGACCAACTTCAGTTATATCGGCACTACATGTTTCCGGCACTGGATGGTGCTAGGAATAGATACAGCGACTGAAACACTACAGAAATTGACAGAGGAGATTAACGACAGAGAGGCAAATTAAGGAGAATAGTCCTGTAGCTGAATGCAAAAAGTTGTTGGAACAGGTCCAGAAAACTGTTGATGAATTCTACAGGTTAGAACGGAACAAAAAGACCATCAAGGATAAAAAGGACATCATATCCTACTTATTAGAGAGAACATATCCATACCTAAATAAAGATTTTTACCTGAACAAACTACACTAACCCCCATAGCACACGTCCTTGGGGCAGATTCAACCAACAGAACACATTGGTTGGCTTCTCCGATACATCGGCAGAATCGGAGGGCTCTGATCTTGGAGAAGGTACCAGTACCTCTACCAGAACCCCGAATCAATCTTTTTTAGGGAGCGGTCCGAACGATCCCCCCGAAACGAGGTCGAGTAAGACGACAGCGCTTGTTCAACGCACCAGGCGAGCGACAAACCCACCAGAAGTTTTACCAATGGTAACAGACCGAGACCGGTCAACCCCTGTCAATGATTCACAGACAATATCTATCTTTAATCTTTCCAAACACCTTCTCTCAGACTCTGAAATGGTACTACTCAGTAAGGGCCTATCATTTGTACCCACCACTCATCCCAACTACCTAGACCTACAGACCGAACTCTTACGATTTTTTCGCAAGTTCCGGCTACACACTTTCTTCCTTCACAATCCAACACAGACCAATACGGCCAACACCTCTCTACGGCCTCCCTCAATCTTCTCCCCACCTCCCAACAGTACCCCCTCCTGAGATGCACACTTTGAGAAAATGGTCCTCAATGAAGTTTCTCAACTTGAGACCACACGACCTTTCATTCCTTACAATATCTCATTAGATGAGAAAAGGGCCCTAGCTGACAAATCATTCAGTTGTTATCAAACCAGCTGATAAAGGCGGGGGTTGTTATCCAAGAGATGAAACTTTACAAAACTGAAATATTACGACAATTAGCCAATACTAACCACTACTGTAGATTACAGACTGACCCTACATGTGAACTCCAACAACGTATCCAACATATCACATGTGAAGCCAGAACTATGAGTTACCTGAGCCAGAATGAATACCTTTACTTGAACACCAAATCTCCACACACACCGGTGATCTATACACTTCCAAAAATTCATAAGGAAATCACAAACCATCTTGGGCGCCCAATTGTTTCAGGATGTGGCTCCATTCTGGAACCCCTAGGCCAATATGTAAACTTTTTTATCAAGGACTTTGTTCCCAAGACCTCCTGCTACATCAGAGACAGCATGGAGATGATCAACTTGATAGAACACCATCCGTTTGAGTCCGATTCAGACATCCTATGCACTTCTGATGTAGAATCACTTCATACAAACATCCCCCAGGGAGAGGGATTACTGGATATTGAACACAAGACCCCGCCCTCATGCTGTACCGACCACCTTCATTCTACAGTTACTGGAACTCTGTCTCACCAGAAAGTTCTTTCTATTTGACAACCAATTCTATCAGCAGGTCAAAGGGACATCGATGGGAGCGGTTTTCGCTCCCAACTTTGCCATACTCTACATGGATAATCTAGAAATGAATTAAATCTTGACGCCCACCAACCCATTCTGTGCCGGCGCTTCACTATGGAAACGCTATATTGGCGATATGTTTTTTGATTTGGCGTGAGTCTGAAGAGCCTCTTACACATTTTTTACATTGGCTTAACAACAACTGCCATGGCTTAAGATTCACTCTTTCATATAACAAAACAGAGATTTCTTTCCTTGATCTTAATATCAAACATAGAGATGGCAGACTCTTTACTAGCCTGTTTAGGAAATCCACTGAGCGCAATACATTACTAAGATATGAAAGTCACCACCCACGGGCCCTGCGTGACCCGCTCCCCTTTTCTCAATTTCTCCGGATTAGGAGGAATTGCTCATTCAAGGAAGACTACTTCCATGAAACGAGTGTCCTACCTAACAAACTGATGGCAAGGGGCTGCCCTCGCAGACTAATACGAACGTCATCAAAAAGGGTGTGGTACTGCCCCGGCAATTCTCTTTTTTTCTCCCAAACCTAAAACAAATCAAAATCGCATGGTTTTTGTCACTACGTTCTCACCAGTCTCCAACATGGTGAGGAAAAGTATTCTCAAACATTGGGGTGTTCTCAATGCAGGTGCTCTGACCCTAGAACTACCCCTGTTTGCATTTTGCAAAAACAAAAACATAAAAGACCACCTTGTCAGAGCAGCATTACCACCTAAAAAACCCACACTGACACTTAATGACCATTGGGGTATGGAGCCTCTATCCAGACATGGCAAATGTGGAAACTGTGTTGCTTGCCAATTTGCAATTGAATGTAAGGAATTCTCTTTCGGGAATGTAAAGACACAATTGAAACAATTTTCAAACTGTAATACCTGTAATGTCGTGTACGCTATCCTTTGCCCTTGCAATATGATCTACATAGGGCAAACTACACGGAAAATAAGGATCAGGATTTGTCAACATTGCAGCCGCATTCGCTGCAAAACACCTAATAATAATAATACCAGCATTTGTAAAGCACACAGCTACCTCCGGAGAGGTGTCTCGGAGCTGGGGGCCATCAGGAAGATTAAGAGAGCTATTGCCCAGAGTCACAAGGTGCTGGGCTAACCTGCCGCCGGGGATCGAAACGTGAACCCCCGTGTTCCTGAGTCAGCCGCCCTGGCCGCTGCACCACACCTCTTCCACAATGGTGGACCACTTCTCCAAAGGACATACAGAGGACGACTCAGATGGTTGGTCATCAGCGTAATAAAATCTCCACCAAGAGGTGCAGATATGGGACAACTACTCAATAAGGAGGAATTGAAATGGATCCTCCACACAGGAAGCATCCGAACGGGACTCGATCGAACGGAAGATTGGACCACCTTGCTCTAATTCCGATGAACCTTTCCTGGCACCCTTACCCGTATGGTTGATATGTGCAGTCCTTCTTGTTTATCTCACATCCTTTCACCTTCCTCTCTAACATCTCCCGATTGGAGACTTGATTATTACATGGTATTGTTTCTAATGATTATATGCTCCGATATGTCCCATCTACATTTTGAGAATTTTTGTGGACATGTCCACTCACAAGTGTTCATTGGTACTAATGGTGAAGTGATCTCCTTACATGGAATTCTAATCTCAAACTGTACTGCATACTTCCCGATATGCCTATAATGCTAACACCCACTGTGGATGCGTTGTCGCTCTCTAATTCAACTATTATTTCTATCACGCACACATTGTGTATACTTGATGACCTCATTGTGACCCACAGGCCGTACCCAGTCACCGGCAAGATGGCTGCCACTGTGTATTATGTTACACACTCACCAGTGCTAATGCATCATCCAAGATTAATCCAATTCCGACAACAAATGTTTGTGGTTTTGCTCTTACCAGTTATTTTACGGTCAACATCATTGCGGTCAACGCGACATTTGTTACTCCAAATTGACACACTCTTACTGTGGGCAATCTTGCAAACATTTAAGTATGTTTACCCTTGATGACATCTACTTTTTAACCCCCTTTTTGCATCTGTCCTATTACCACACTACTGTTCTCATCACTTCAAGATAACCGCTATTTAATTCTCCCGTCTCACTCCTTCTACAGACACTAGCACCTTAACCACGTGGCTCTTGTCACATGACACTGGCACAACCCCTCAAATTAACTCACATCACTTCCGCAATCATCCTGAATACAGGCTTCTGACCGCGCACGCCGTATCCTTAATCTGGAGTACCGAGGTTCGATCCTCTCCGCCCAGTCTGACACTCCGGTAAGTCCATAGGCAGTCAACCCCTGTTTGCCTCCTCTCACGATCCCTTACCTCCTTTTCCCACAGACACCTCATCGGAATAATTCTCTACGGTATCTCGGTACGTTCGTTGGTAAGATCATAGATCCGGTTAATTCTCTTACGACACCACACCGACTGATTCTAACACCCCCCCCCCCCCTTTCTACTCAAATTGCAGGTTTCCGCGCAAGTCTCATTTGCCTCCCTGTATGTCCAGGTCCACTGCGGAACCTACGTTCCCTGCAGTTGGTAAGTTTATGTTGACCGCAACACACCATCCCTGACCCTAACCACAGGTTCTCTCAGTAGGACTCCTTCCACCGGGTTTCAAGCGCTACCATCATTCTTAATCCTATTGTTTCACCCGCAGTTCAAAACGGCCATTTCTAAGATTCACTTGGGTTTGGTAAACCTACTCACCTTTGATAAATCACACCGACTAGGATTGGCGCAGGACACGGTCTCATTCTCTACTTCTCTTCATTATTTCACCAATTGAACATACCTTCTTGATTGGATACCAACTCGCTTTGTTAAATGCATGTCTGCGTGGCACGACCAACTTCTCGAATGTTTTTAACTTTTTAACCTGAATATCCCTGTAATTATCTTCCCTTTTTCTTCCCCTTTCTCCCTTGTATCCTTACATCCACAGGCATCTATCTCAGGCATGTAACTTAATGTCCTGATCATGATCCCGTTATTCCTGTATGGGATCGAAACGTCGTCGACTCCTTTACACCCTGACACAATCATATGCAACATTGTAATGTGCAGTGGTGCTTTTCGTCAATTATGCTTGCCAATTTGCTGTTTGCCTTTCAAGCATTGAACTATGCCCGAGTTATTTTCCTCTTTGTGTGCTAATTTGTTACAGAGTTTGTGCTCCCACTTTAATGTTTTGTCTTTATTCACCAAATATTAAAATATTCTTGTCTGGCTGGACAATGCAATATAGATCTCATCGTTAGTCTATACTTATTGCCTCTCCCTTATCCTTCCTGTGAGGGACCACATGCATACCTTATGACACAGGGTATACCTCAAGAGAACACAATACTCCATACTGTCTTGGAATGTCAATAGTCTGGGTAGCAAGGTGAAACAGAGCTTGGTCACATGCCATATACACCATCTAAAGCCTGACATCAATGTGTCAAGGGACGCATCTGCTGGGGTCCCAATGCTGCTTCCTGGGTAGAGGGGCGTACACCACTTTAGCACATTAAGGGTTCACCTCTGGATCTAGGGGGTGGCCATATTGATAAAAAAGAACCCCCCATTCAAGGTGTCGTAAACATGGGTAGCAACTCAGATAAATTTTTCAGAGGTGGGTGTTCGCCTTCTCACTCTGGTCGCACTTCACTTAAAAACGCGCATTGTTTTCATCAAAGCATCATAAATAAATTCTTAATCATCTAAACTTAAATCATCTGTATCCAAATTTCTTCATCACACCAATTTCTTCATTGGCTAATGCAATATATATCTCACGCTCCACTGTATCGCAACAGTAAGGACCAGCACTCGCGTTGGTGTAAATCCAAATCGGGATTTATTATCGTGCACTCAAAATACCAAACAAACGCGTTTCAGCCTCAGCCTTCGTCAGTGTTTGACGCGCGCCATAAAGTCAGCATCTAAATAAAGTTTCAAATTAGACATAACAAAGGAAGGACAATTCATTTCACGGAATTCCAGCGCCATCTTGGAATGTGCAAATGTGCATGTTTTTAGAAAAAGGAAATAAATAAATATGTTTACAAATCTTATTAACCATACGCAATCCCCCTCAATACATCATTAATTCATGAATGCTAAATACATATATTATTATAAATCACAAAGCATTTAATCTAAATAAACAACCTGAATTGCAATTTTGTTGCCTATCAATGCTTATGATATATTTAGATGGGGACAATAATTCTCATCTTAATTAAAACATGCGCCCTTTCTATTACCACTTATGGCCATGTATACCTGGCCTCTCACACCAGATATTATTATTGTTGGCAAGCAGACTATCCTGCCCTGGATGGGCTTTTGGGGACAGTTCGTAATTCATTTAGCTTGCCTGTCAATCTAGCGCTGTGTGTTCCAATTATATAATCCCTCTGTCCTTCAGTGAACACTTCTGCATACTCAATGCTCATCTCACAAATGAGTTATTAGCTCTTCTCCACCGTTCAAACCTTTAGGGTGCTTAGTCTGGAGATCTATGATGTATCTCGACTCCAGACGTCGCAGTTTCTTCTCCCTGTCCCCCCCCCTGATGTCATTGGGTACATGGTCCAAACAGAAGAACTGCAATAATGCCCTGTTGCTGCTATGGCTAATAGCAAAATGACGCGCCACAGGGTAATTGGCATCCTTATTGGCAATCGCCCGTTGGTTTTCAAGAACCCTTGTTTTCACTGGATGTATGGTGCTGCCCACGTAGCGTAAGCCACATGGGCATACCAGACAATACACCACATAGATTGTGGTGCAGGTCATGAACTTCATTACTCTCCTTGCTTTGTGGGACCCCGGCACCGAATATTGGGACACTTTCCTACTATTAGTGCAGGCTTTACATCTTCCACAGGGAAAGGAGCCCTGTAAGCTGGTTGCAACCCAGGTAAATGGCTTACCACCAAGTGGTCTCTAATCGATCTCGCTCGTCTAAACGATATTTTTGGATATTCCGGGAGTTCCTTCCCCACCACACCATCTGATTTTAATATATTCCAATTCCTGCGTAGTATAGCTCTTATTTTGCCTGCTGCTTGAGAATAAGTGGTAATTAATCTTAGGTTCCCTGGTTGCCTCTCTACACTCGGTGCACCTGGTTCCTGCAGCAATGAGTATCTTTCTTTGTTCTTGACCTTCATTTGCGCTGTTCTTAATGTGTGCTGTGAGTAACCCCTGGTCTTGAAGCGTTTAATGCTTCCCTCAGCTGCCTCCTCATAGTCTTGAAAACGTGAGCTATTCCTTTTAATTCGGAGTAGCTCACCATATGGGATGCTTTTAATAAGAGTTGCCGGATGACCACTACGTCCATGTAAGACGGAGTTACCCGCTGTGGTCTTTCTGAAAAGGGACGTCTGAATAGTATTCGAACTTACGAAAACCCTAAGGTCCAAGAAATTCACCTCTGTTGTGCTCATTTCTCCCGTGAATCTAAGGTTCAGATGGTTATTATTCATAATAGAGAGATAATCCCTCGCTGACTCTTGTGACCCTCTCCAAATAATGAAGAGGTCATCGATATACCTTAGCCAGCAAACCACCTTGTCCAACCAGTTCTCCATCCCATCCGCCCAGGCCACCTGCTCCTCCCACCAGCCAACGAACAAGTTCGCATAGCTGGGAGCGAAGCAGGTGCCCATAGCCGTCCCCTGTATCTGTCTGTATCTTTGCCCCTGGAAAATAAAAATGTTATTATTGAGACAAAAGGAAATAAATTCCAATAACATAGTATTGTGTTCCAGGAACTGGAGGGAACGGCCTTTTAAAAAGTTCGATATCGCTGAAAGACCATCTGTGTGTCTAATACTTGTGTATAGGCTACATACATCAAGTGTGATCATTATAAAATCAGGCTCCCACTCGATTCCTTCAATTTGTCTTAAAAAATCCTTCGTGTCTCTTGTATACGAGGACAACTGAAAAACAAATGGAGAAAGAAAATGATCTATAAATTTTGACATGTTCTCAGTGAGTCCCCCCAATGGACGACACTATCGGTCTCCCTGGTGGTCTTGCAGCGTTTTTATGAACCTTGGGCAGGTGGTAAAAGGTCGGGATTCTCGGGTGTTTGTTCTGTAGGAACTTGAATTCTTGCTTAGACAGAATGCCCTTTTTATACCATTTTTCAACAAGTTCAGCATACACTCGAATGCTATGACCATAGTCCTCTTCCGTGGTTAGAGCATAGTTCTGTTTATCATTCAATTGCCGAAAGGCTTCATCACAGTAATATATATATATATATATATATATATATATATATATATATATATATATATATATATATATATATATATATATATATATATATATATATATATATATATATATATATATATATATATATATATATATATATATATTTGGTAATTAGAGATTTAGAATTAGTTCATCCATGATTCAGGGAGACTAGGCTCCAAATCCTGCCCAAAGCATTTTGGGTCTTAGACCCTTCTTTAGGGGCATCGAAATGGAAAAATGTGTAAGTAAACAATGCTGTACATTGCAGTCCTCAAAAATCGTATGTGATAGGGCAGAGATGTGTCACGTGTGATAAATACAGAGGAGTGTTGGGAGTTTAAAAACAGAAACCGAGTGAAACCTGTCGTCTTCAGTGATAAACTGTGTTAGAACTGGGGGTCTCTAGTTGGCAATGGTCTGCACCTTTGTCCAAATAGGGACCCTTGCTTCTAGTCAGGATAAGGGGGAAACACTCCTAAAATAACCCCTGCTCACCCCCTGGTAGCTTGGCACGAGCAGACAGGCTTATCTCAGAGGCAGTGTGTAAAGCATTTGTGACCACATACAGTAATACAGTGAAAACACTACAGATGGACACCACACAGGTTGTTTATGTAAAAATAAGTAATCTTTATATAGACTTATCACAAGACCCAATAGCAAAAATCCACAATACTGTACTCAAAAATAGACTTAAAATGATAGAGACAGTTCACGTTATCTTCAAAAATAGGATAGTCAATCAAATAAAGCTTGTAGCAACAAATAACTCCACTTGGAGTTATCACGACGTCGTGACCGGTGGAAATCCCAAAGTACGGCGCCGACCGCGAGGTGCGCGGCGTCGGGCCTGGAGTCGAGCAGACCCACAAAGAACAGTACCTGGAATTCGATGAAAACAAAGACGGTGCACGGCGTCGGGAGGTGATGCTTCGTTGGCGCCGGCGGCGTCGGTTCCTTACGACCCCAGGGGAGGTGATGTCTCGGTTCCTTACTGCAGCGCAGGGGAGGTGAGGCGTCGGTTCCTTACTGTGTCGGGGAGGTGACGTCACGGATGGCGGCGAGGCGTCGGTTCCTTACGATGGTGCGGCGTCGATGGATTCGGGGTCACCCACGTCGAGGATCGGCTCCGCGATGATGAAGCCCTGGCGTCGGTGAAGTCGGGGCTGCGGTGCGAGTCGGGACGGTGCGTCGTGAGCGTCACGAGCGGTGTCCTCGGCTCCGGTGCAGGCAGCGGCCTCGATGACGGCTTCGGAGTCGATGTCGCACGGCGTCGGCAGGCGTCGGGCCTACGGTGCAAGTCGGGCGGTGCGTCGTGCTCTTCACGAGCGGTGCCCACGGCTTCGGTGCAGGTTACGGCGTCGCTCGCCGGCGTCGGTGTTGCAATTTCCTCTGTTAGCAGCTAAAACAGCAGTTCCAGATGCAGGCAAACAGAAGGGGTGAAGTCTTTGTGTCCCTGTGACTTCAGGCAGGAGGCAAGCTCAGTTCAAGCCCTTGGAGATTCCCTTCTTCAAGATGACAAAGCACAGCAAAGTCTTTTCTCCTGTCCTTGGCAGAAAGCAACCACTGCAGGCCAACCCCAATCAGCAAAACAGCACAGGGGCAGTACTCCTCCTTCAGCTTCTCCGGTTCTTCTCCTTGGCAACAGGTTTCTTGATTTCCCAGAAGTGATCTAATTTCCTAGGGGTCTGGGTCCCCTTTTATACACCTTTTCCCTTTGTTCTCTGAAGGCAGAGAGGCCTTTGCCTAGTCCAAACCAGTTCTGGTCAGTCCTGGAGCACTTTGTTTTTCTGACTCCTTCTTTCCTTTGAGAGTGAGGGGCAGAGCCATCAGACGCCCGGCAGGAGGTGGAGCCAGCATTGTGGAAGGCAGGCACAGCCCTATTCAGACCCAGGTGCAACTCCTCCCACCCATCCTCCTTCAGGCAGACCTATTCAGCCTAGTGCTGACTCACCCTGCCTCCTGGAATCCCCCAGCCCCTGTCACTCACAAACCCAGACACACAATACACAACCTGAGCAGAGGCAGCTGGATGGTTTAGGCAAGAAAATACCTACTTTCTAAAAGTGGTATTTTCAAACAAAGAATGTTAAAACCAACTTCACTAAAAGATGTATTTTATCATTCTGAGTTCAGGCATACTAAATTCGTTTTTCTACCATGTTCTCTGGGTCAGTTAGGATTATAAGGTGTAATAATCAAAACTGCCCATTCTGGCCTATGGAGAACAGGTAGCCTTGCAATAGTGAAAAACGAAAATGGCTGTAATTCACTATTAGGACATGCCACACACACCAGGGCATGTCCTACCTTATACTTACAATGCACCCTGCCCTTGGGCCTACCTTAGGGGTGTCTGATATGAAGATAAGGGAAGGTTTAGGGACTGGCAAGTGGGTGCACTTGCCAAGTCGACATGGCAGTCACAGACTGCACACAGGCTCTGCAATGGCAGGCCTGAGACACATTTTACAAGCCGCTTCTGTGGGTGGCACAACCAGTGCTGCAAGCCCACCAGCGGCATTGGATTTACAAGCCCTGGGCACACTCCGTGCACTGTACTAGGGACTGACAAGTAAACCAATCATCCAATCATGGAGTCACTAATCCATACATCAATTTACAGTAGGGAGCACTTGCACTGTGGCACTGAACAGCAGTGGCACAGTGCCCAAAAGCATCTAAAACCAGCAAAACATAAGAGGCAACAGCAAAAAAAAATGGAAGGGAGACCCACGCCAATGGTGCCAAGTCTAACAAACTGTGTGCATGCATAAGCACCGATTAAAGAGAAAACGGTCTGTGCAGTCATGTAAAACGCGGACATGCGATGCTTAAGGAAGTAAAAACGTGCTCGGTAGTAAACAGGAACTGCGTGCACGGATATACCGAAACACTTTCCATTGGCAGAATATGCTAAATATAAAAATGAAGCTGTTAGTATCGAACGTGGTCAGAACTTTCTCACGGGCAGACCGCTACGGCCACATTTAGTTGTAAACCTGATACAGCCCCAAGTGCACCCCATATTAGATGTGCGTATGAGTAGTTACTCACTTCACAAGCTGGATAACACTGCGAGTCTCCTAAACAAGTGCTGCTAATGGCGAATCAGTCTGGATCGCTATGTGTAAGCGCGCGTTGAGCGTATGACGGGCGTATCGTATTGACGTGCCTGCTGGGTTAATTCTTAAGGGTGTATGAACTGCAAAGTGAAGCACACGAGATATACAGAAACCCTGTGCACCAGTGAAGATTGATACCATGACACATGCACAATGGAACAAAAAAATATATAGATACACTGTAAACACGTGGTTTACATAACAAAAATGATCATGAAAAATAAGAAGAGAACAAATGATAGTAGTAAATGACAAAAACAGCTGAAGTCCCAAAGTTAATGACATATAATGGTGAACAGGAATCTGCTTCTCATAGGAAGCATGCACATTCCATGGGTAGACCCGAATAGGAGATATGTAGGGGTTCAGGGATCACGGGGGAGAATTCCAATTACCCTAATCAGTATATACAACCCTCCCCCCCCCCCCGACTGCAAGCACATTTATTGAAGAAGGTGGCAGTCATACTCCTGGAGCCCACCCCTGCCTTACATCTCATTGGAGGTGACTTCCAACGATGTCATGGCCCCCAACCTGTAGCGCTCAGGTGCTGCTGTGCATCCCCCCCCCCCCCTTTAAGGGCACGCTCTTGGCACGATTTGCAGCCTCACTGGGTCTCACTGATCTGTGGCGGCTGCATCACCTGAGGGACAGACTATTCATATTTCTCTGGGACATACAGGGTCTTTTCTAGGATCGACTACATATTCGCTCCTGCAGGTGAGGTTGCCAAGGTGAACAGGACAGACTACTTAGCACCAGGACTATCAAAGCACTCACCTCTCTGGATCACAGTGGGTGGGGGGGCTGTCCCCGGGGCGCGGGCTGGAAACTTAACACATGGAACCTGACGGACACAGAAGTTGCCCGGGAGCTATAGAACTTTAGTTTAAGGACAACAAGGGGACAAAAGATTCTGCTGTAGAGCTTTGGGAAGCCTACAAGACAGTCCTAAGAGATAGGGCACACAATATATTGCCACACAAGAAGAAGAAATCAACCGCGAAGAGGCGATAGAGCGTAAGCTCATAGACCTTGTGGAGTCCCCCAGGGTCCGGTCGGCCCAGCGAGTCCTCCGCAAACTAGAGGTTCTCCATACAGAATATGGAGACCTGGCTCATAAGAAGGTGAAAAAGCAGATGTTGGCCACATAACATCGCCTCTACGATGCCGGGGACAAGGCTGGCATGCTGCTTGCCTGGCAGAGCAGGAGGGAAGCAGAAGCACACTGGGTGCAGTGCATCATTGATGAGATGGAGGCTCCCCACTTGACTGGCAAGGAAATTGCAGAGGCCTTTATACGGTTCTATGCCTTGTCTATAGGGCTCGTCTGCTGGCTGACACGAAGCACATTGCAGTCTACGTAGACATGGTACCCATGCCGGTGGTGCTCGCTGAGGGCGGACTGGCGCTTGAGGAGGAAATTACACTTTAGGTCCAGGCGGTCATTGCGAAACTGAAATCAGGTTAGACTCCAGGGCGCAACGGCCTCCCGGCTGAATTCTTTCAGCAATACACAGGGCTGCTGGGACCATATCTGCTAGACCTTTTCAGAGAGGCCTGAGACAATGGTGAACTCCCACCTGACATACAACGTGCTACCATTGCCGTGATGCACAAGAAGGTTAAGCCAGAGACCAGCTGTGGCTTCTACCACCCTATTTCCTTGTTGACCATCGAAACGAAGGTGCTGGCCACGATTCTTGCCACCAGGCTTTTAACGGGGATAGTCTCGCTCATAAACAGAGACCAGTCTGGCTTCATGCCCGGCAGGTCTACCAGACTCAGCCTCCATTGCTTGCATAATTGGATGTCGGATGTTCGCCACAGGGAGGAACCCTATGTCTTTCTCGTGTTAGATGCCGTAAAGGCGTTTGACGTAATCCACTGACCCTTCCTTCATCAGACACTAACAAAGTTCAGATTTGGCCCTAAATATAGACAATGAATTAAGTTACTTTATCAGGTCACTACCACAGCGGTGAGGGTGAACGCCACTCTCTCATCATTTTTTACTATCCTCCCTTGAATGCTCCAAACCGATGGTTTCCAATACTTGGGCATTTATGTAACTCCCCACAGAGAAATATTTCTGTCCAGGAAATTGGAACGAGAGTATTGAAAATCCATGCGTGCGTTGGCCCTTACACTGCTGGGGAGGGCAGCAGTCTTTAAAATGATCAGACTCCCCACACGGTTACATGCCCTGCAAAACATCTATTATCCAATCCCAGAGGCCACATTCGCTAATCAATGTGGAGACCTGAGAACTTTACCATTGAGTGGAGGGGCACCCTAGGATAGCGCTCAAGACGCTTCTGCGTAACCCATAAAATGGTGGGATTGCTCTCCCAGACGTTAGGACCTACTACTGGGTGGCACGCATGGTGGCCATAAATGTTGGTCGTTTGCACCACAGCAACACCACTTACAGGCTGGAGCAAGCACAGCTTGCCAACCAGTCATAATTGTACTGCATGTACGGAGGGAGGGAAGGGCATTCGATCGTTGCTGCCAGCGATGCAGGTGGCATCGGAAGTCTGGAAGAAAGCCACTAGATGCATAGGTTGGGCAGGGAAGATAACCCAAGTAACGCCAGTCTTGGAAGGAGCGTGGATGCGGGAACTGGGGGAAACTCAAGGGCTTTGAGGCATGGGACCTGCTGGGGATTGCCCAGATAAAGGGTCTCCTGGAAGAGGGCGACGGTGCCCTTTTGGTCCCTCCAGAAGGAGTACCAAATGAACCCGAACCAAAACTAAAAATATGCAGAGCTGAGGCATGCTTAGCAAGCAGAGGGACTGGAAGACCTCTAGAGGGTAGACTGTTACTGGAAGAGCCTGAATTAAAGGTCATCTTTCTCACTTACAAGACACTAAATAATAATATTGCAGATACAGTGAGTAAGCTGAGAGACAGGTTGGGAGGGATGTGGAAGACATGAAGGATGTGGGAGAGATGGAAGATGTGGACTGGGAGGCAGCACTAATGCAACCAAGTGAGTTGGCCATAAAGTCCAGGCTGCGCCTGATACAGCACCGAGTCGACTATGATCGTGACTGCCTACATCGCATGGAGAGAGCGGTGTCCCCGGAATGTGTGCGATGTATTGGAGCAAGGGGAACAATTATACACACAATATGGTGCTGCCCAGCTATCAGCGAATATTGGTCACGGGTGGTGAGGGAACTCAGTCATGTATTGGGAACCGATATCTCTCTTGGGCTAAAATATATTCTACTCTGTGTCCCCGAGCTAAACTCCTTTTTTGCAACCTGGGGCTAGTAGTGGCCAAGCGTGATGTGGCAGGTCACTGGGGAGTACCAGAAGTCCCAACCTTGGGAGAAAGGAAGAAGGGGATGGACCTATAGATGGCTGCTGAAAAAGTCACTTATAGGAGCAGGGGGTTTCCATGCAAGTATTTCAAGGTTTGGGTGAGCTGACTAAAACCTACACTTCCCAGCGAATGCAGTGGATCTGTCACTGTGCTTACCATTCAATTGTGTACCGTAATGTCATCTCACTTATTAATGCACTTCATCCTTCTTGATGCTTCTCCTTGTTGCTATGTGCTTGACCTGTGCAAATGGAGGTTTGTGTACTCCTGCCTCCTCTGATTTTATACAACTGTTTCGGGTGCGGGTTTGCACCCTGTTTTGCTGTTTATCATGACATAATAAAACAAAAATATATTTTAAAAACAAAGACAATGTGGATTAGAATGACCTTATTAATCATAAGGAAAGATAGAACCCTTGCACAAAGAAATATTCGGCCACGCTGCCCTCAGAAATTGGAACCAGAAGGAGCGTAAGTCATAAAAGTTCATGGCCCTGCATTTTAGCTATTGATTCTATTAGGCATCCTGTTACGTTCCACACAGCTCGTTATAGGCATCATGAAATAATTTCATAAAACATACTGTAGTACACACGTCATCAAAAATCCAAACCAAACATTATGCAGGCATCTTCTAGATGCACAGACTCTTTATTCGTTGAATGCTTTAACTTTTTTACTCACTACAAAGCAATAATGATCATTCACATTACCCATGAATCTGTTTATTCAAAAAGTACACTTCAACACTGCTATGGGGTCCCCTGCCCAGATTGACACTATTCAAATCTTTCGTGCAAGCAACTGTCAAATGGTAAAACATAGCAAAGGCACTCTTACCGTAAACTTTCGATAATATGCTGCACATTTTTTGTATGAATATGATGCCGCTCCAACAAACCATTATAATTAGATCCTTTCAATGCAAGCTGTGAAATACAAGCATAGAAATCATTAATTTATCTGTGGCTATAAACACACAGAGACACTAACTAGATCAACAAGCATTGGTAAAAACCAATAGGCCTCGGCAATCCAAGAGCTATTGGTAATGTCTTTTAGCCATGTTGAATAGCAGCACAGCCGTTGTTCAGTATGGCTGAAAGTCATGTAAAACAAGCATTGGCATAGCCAATAGGTCTCGCCTTTGGGGCCTTGTAAGTGTTTAGGCAGAGCTATTGACTTTGCCAATGTGTTTAAGCTGTGCTGTAGAGAAGTGTGGCTGCTGTGCAGCATGCTGAAAAGTGGTAATAAAAAAGTGCCAGAAGCATTTTTGTTACCTTGTATATGACCAAGAAGGCATTATGTCCAACTGAACGACCATATTAAACAAGCATTGGCATAGCCAATAGGTCTCGCCTTTGGGGCCTTATAAGTGTTTAGGCAGACCTATTGACTTTGCCAATGTGTTTAAGCTGTGCTGTAGAGAAGTGTGGCTGCTGTGCAGCATGCTGAAAAGTTGTAATAAAAAAGTGCCAGAAGCATTTTTGTTACCTTATATATGACCAAAGAGGCATTATGTCCAACACAACGACCATATTAAAAAATGTATGTACAATAAAAAATTCTCATTTTTCTTTTGTTCTTGCAATGCTGGCAACTTGTTTTTGCCTATTCCAATGGTTGTTTGTTAAAGTTTTTTTTTGAGGGGGCATAAACAATTGGAGGTTGAAGGTTGTGAACTAGTACCTGTATTATAACACTAGCAACGGCCAGACGCTAGGGGAGAATCAACAGATGGCAGATTCCGAGAGTGGGCTGAGGTGGTGCTGAGTGATGCTGAGGTGGTGGTGGTGACTGGTGCTGAGACGACGCTGAGGTGATGCTGAATGATACTTAGGTCTTGCTGAGTGTTGATGATGTGGTGGTGTACTAGTGCAAAGGCGATGCTTAGTGATACTGCTGTGGTGGCGCCGAGTGATGCTGTGGTGGCGCCGAGTGATGCTGTGGTGGCGCAGAGTGATGCTGTGGTGGCGCAGAGTGATGCTGTGGTGGCGCAGAGTGATGCTGTGGTGGCGCAGAGTGATGCTGTGGTGACGCAGAGTGATGCTGTGGTGACGCAGAGTGATGCTGAGGTGGTGGTGGTGACTGGTGCTGAGACGACGCTGAGGTGATGCTGAATGATACTTAGGTCTTGCTGAGTGTTGATGATGTGGTGGTGTACTAGTGCAAAGGCGATGCTTAGTGATACTGCTGTGGTGGCGCAGAGTGATGCTGTGGTGGCGCAGAGTGATGCTGTGGTGGCGCAGAGTGATGCTGTGGTGGCGCAGAGTGATGCTGTGGTGGCGCAGAGTGATGCTGTGGTGGCGCAGAGTGATGCTGCCGTGACACAGTGCCTTTGCTAGTTACAGTGGGTAGAAGAGGGGTAGAGGGGTAGTAGAGGGGTAGTAGAGGGGTAGTAGAGGGGTAGTAGAGGGGTAGTAGAGGGGTAGAAGAGGGGTAGTAGAGGGGTAGTAGAGGGGTAGTAGAGGGGTAGTAGAGGGGTAGTAGAGGGGTAGTAGAGGGGTAGTAGAGGGGTAGAGGGGATAGAAGAGAGGTAGAGGGGATAGAAGAGAGGTAGAGGGGATAGAAGAGAGGTAGAGGGGTAGAAGAGAGGTAGAGTAGAGGTAGAGGTAGAGGGCAAGAACAACTCCCAGATAGGGTGGCGAGCAGCAGAGCGCCATCTGGAGTGTGTTAGGGAACAGGGGCGGTGGGGGGGGGCGGGGGGGGGAGAACTGCAGAGACCCATGTTAAGAGGCTGAGCAAGTGGATCACAAATGTCTGTATTGAAAGTGAACTGTCTAACAGTGTGAAAGTATTTTTTGCAAAATGTAATAGTCTGTGAGTGACAGAGCTAACCAACAACATGATCCCCATAAATCTGACAAACTCTTTGAGAGACGACAACATGCACATATTATAGACCCTAACAGAGACGCTTCTAGTATTGAGCATGTGACCAAGAATATAAGCAGGTGCATACATGCGATCAAGACGGCCTTCATAATTGCACAATTTTCAATTTTGCTTGAGCTAGCTAGATCTGCAACATTCATGCCTCTGGTACCAAGGAACATTCATCTCGGCTCATCTTAGAGACAGGCACACCCGGTGAGCAGAATTAACACGAGCAGAAAAACATGGCTGTTACGAATTTCTTTATTCAAGCATTTCACGTTTAATTGTATATACCCAGGGTAGCTATGCGCACAAGGCTTCTTTAGTAGAAAAGTGCATGTTCACGGAGAGCATTATACGAGAGTCAACTTTGTTAAAAGAAATGACTCTTAGCTAGTGAAGACAATAAAACGTACAAGCCAGTTTCTGACGCGCTTGCAATTTTCGCCTGTTTAAAGGCGGTGAAACAATCGAATGAAAAATAAAAATCAATGTTTGGCGACGTGGCTTTAGTAACTGTTACTTTCAGGGTCATTCAGATAGGTAATTCCTACATAAAGCTGGGGCTCCTGTCATGTCCTTTTCACTAAGAAGCTCACACTCACTTAAGCTCTGCATATAAGGCTTAAAGTCTCTACATATGCTTCGAACGTGAAAGGCGGATTTCCGAAATGTGCAGGCATGGGCGCACTCACGACGAAGATAATTCTGTGCAGTTCTTGCCTTGTTGAAGCTACTTTCAAATCAACGTCGATTTATGTTTTGATATAATTCTTGGAAGATGACGTACAGTAGGTAACATAATCTTCCACGTTGCCTTCTTAAATTAATTACAGGATTGAGTTTTTGCATACTCATGAATGTTCGAGCAAGGAAGTACTGGACGCGCGGCCGCGAGACGCGTTCTGTGGTGGGGGAGGAGGAGGAGGAGCATGCTTAATGAGGAAGAGGGGGGGTGCGGGTTGTGTGTGTAGAGTTAATGAGCCATGACGAGCAGTTGGCGGCTGCGCGCGTGCACGCGATCGTGAACGCAAGCTGGAGGCCAGCAAAAGCCTGTGGGTAGCACTCTGAAAAGCCACCTACTAAAATGTCTCGCAGGGCAGCACATGCGCTGGCTCAGGCGAGACCTAAAAAGCACCATGACCCAGTCTGCACTGTATTCTAAAGCGAAGAAGCTCAATGGGAGATTTAAAATTATGAAACAATTTATAGTGAGAAGCAGGCAATTTTAGTTTTTATCCAAATCAGCAATGAAACGCACATTATTGGCGCTAGGATACCCCAACAGGGTCATGCCATGCTCAATAAAAGTTCTTCATTCATTAACTTATTAACAGTATAGTGCTAGAAGGAGCAGATGACTTTCAAAGAAAAACGGCAGATGCACCTATTTTCTAGTTGTAGGAAAGTACCCCCTTCTGGCCTGATAACTCACCCCTCACCCCTTTTTGCCTTACTCTGATGCATCTTTCACTGAATGTGCACTGGGTTCCTACTAACAAGGTTCCCAGTCGCCTGCGTGCTTTCCCAAAACTGTACCTTTGTTATCAAAATTGGCACACCTCAGGCTCACATATAAGTCCCCTGTAAAAGGTACCAGTGGTACCAAGGGCCTTGTGACCAGAGGGGGTCTCTAAGGGCTGCAGCATGTATTATGCCACTTTAAGAGAACCCTCACCAAACACATGCACACTTCACTTTTATCTGCATCAAAACATGCAGTGGCAGAGTCGACCTGGCACACATCCCAGTATGCCAGGCCTACCAGCACGACAAGAGGCATAGGTAAGTCACCCCTACAGCAGGGTGTCACTATACCTCATGTGAGGGCATAACTGTATGATCAGCTATGCCCCAATAGTGTCTAAGTCCATTCTTAGTATGGCTTCACTGTGCACTTATAATGTCTGAGTACATGGGCTGGGAGCTTGTCAATAAGAATTCCACAGCTCCATTATGGCTTCACCTAATTCCAAGATGTTTGGTACCAAACATCTCAGATTGAGACCACACTGATGCCAGTGTTGGATTCATTAATAAATGCACTCAGAGGGCACCTCAAAGGTGCCCCCTGAAAACCTACCAATCCACTAGTTGGCTACTACCTTCTAACCCCTGTAACGCCCCTGAATTGAGTATTTAGGGGCACCCCTGAACCTTCATCCTCAGATTACCGATGACCTACGAAGAAGAGGACAAAGAAGAGCCGTGCAGCAGCGAAGACTGAAGACACCTACTGACTTGGCCCCAGCCCTACTGGGCTGTCTGCAGCCCTCAAAGACCCTGCTAAAGAAGAGCGACTCGTCCCGCAGCCCAGCGACCTCCAGAACCCTGGGAGGACTGCCTGCCTTCAAAAAAAGACTCCTAATCTCCTGTGGATGGCGGACCTGTCCAGAAGAAAACCAACTTTAAGACAAAGCGCTCTGCCTGTGGAACCAACGACGCAATCCCGATCCAAAGGCCGCAACAGGTACGAGCAGAGGGCAGAGAACCTTGACGAACGTGTGACTACAGGTCCTGCCGCCTTGCGGGATTCATGCTGTACATGGCGAGTTCACCATAGTTTTACAGCAGCACTAGGAGGATACAATCTCCCTCCTTCACCACACCTTAGCGTGTGCGACACTTGTCACTCCAAATGGCCAAGTAGACTATACCCGACCATCACGTTCTTTAACACACACTACAACATAGGTCCTGAAGCAAGCCAGCACACTTAGGAGCCTGGCTGAAACATGTAGACTTTTTTCCAGGATATCAGAGGCATAACAGTAAACTCTACACATATCCGCCTTTCCCTAGTTTTAACCCTGTCATGGGGCCCACCATTAAAAATTAACCTTTATTATTAAAAGGGACCCTGTGGACAGTTTTTAACATCACTTTCACTGCACCACTTTGCACTCATAAAATCCTGCTCCGCTGTAATTCAGGCGTCGTAGCACACCCGAGGTGCACTCGGCACCTTGGGTGGGACCCGATGATGAAGCATGCCACCAACTAGGTTGGTGGGTGAGGGTTTTCATAAAAAAATGAATGGTTTCCCACACACAGACAACAAGCTTCAAGAGTGTGAGCCAGTTCTTCTTGATTAAAACCACGAAACCGACCACTTCTGCACCGGACGCCCACGGCCCGAGTCCAAGTGGCCCACCGGTCCAGAAAAGGTTCCTCAGCGATCCTGAGCAAGAGTCCCTCGTGGGGTGAACCCTGCCAGGCTCCACGTCAACCCTTGCAGCCTCTGCACAATGACCCCCTCGCCCCCTCAACTGTACTTGTAAGCTGATTTCTGATGCCAAAGGGCACCTCTGCACCCGGAGCCTGTGGGCCTTGGGGAGATCTACTGACTGTGTCCTGACACTCCAGCACACCCCAACTTACCTCTACAGCTGTAGGTTTCTTTCTTCCAGGCTCATGGCCTGAGCCTGCAGCCTTTTTCCGACTTAAAGATTCTCCATGAGTTTGCACTGGGCGCCAGACGCTGTTTTGGCACTCTGAACCTGGCCGCCCCAGTGCCGCTGAGGGTGTAAGTTTGGTGCTGCCTTGTGGCCCTCCCCCCTGTGCTTACCTTAACCCCCCAGAGATTGGATTACCAAGCCGTTCTACCCAACTGTTAGTAGTATCACTTCGATTGCCCCCTAACTCCATTGGATAACATTGGCACCAGATCTCAAGTTTGACCTCTGCACCCGGCCTCTCCAGTGCCGCTAGCGGTGCAGTAAGGTCACTTACCTGAACGTTGCCTTGTACTGATTATTCATTCAAAAGCTCAATAAGGCAAATCGTTTACTTACCTGCATATTGCTGACTGAGTTTCCTCCCATAGGATAACACTGAAGAGATCGAAAAATGCAGTGTCCACTTTTTACATTGAAAAACAGTGATATTGCAAAACGTATTTTACTGCAGCAAAGTATCTTTGGTTCTATAACATAAATATACTAAAAGTAATATTCTTATAAACCATTGGTCTCAGAATCAGTCATCGAGTGTGTGTAATCATTGTCCTCTGATAAGCCTAACTGCTCGCCCTCACTACCACAAAAGAGAGCATTAGTAATATTTACTTTGGCCTCTGAAAGCCTTTGGGGATCCAATGGACTGTGCACACTAGAACTTACTTTGGTACAGTATGTACAGAGCCAGCTTCCTACATTATTCACAAGGATTTCTAAAGCGCATGGCTACTCAGAAAGTCCTCCCAGCGCTAAGACAGCAGTCAAGTCCCATGTCTTAGCCAAACATTTTGCTAAAAAGTATAGTTTTTAACACAGGTACTGAATTTTAGTTCAGACTTAGCTTTCCTTATTTGTAGTGGGAGAGCATTCCAGAGCTTGGGGACAAGGCATGCAAAGTAATGACTACGTCCCTCTTTGTTTTCTTTATCCTGGTAACTATGAACAGTTGCTGGTTGGTGGAGTGCAACGTTCTTGTAGAGTCGTAGGGTGTTAATAGTCTTTAGATCAGCCTTGGTCCTTTTTTATACATTGCTCGATGAGCAAGGTAGAGTGCCTTAAAGTGCATTCTTTAAGCACTGGAAGCAAGTGCAAGGTTGCCAGGGCTGCAGTTGCCGATTGATGGTTAGGAATTTTCACCAGTATTTAGGCTGTGACATTTTGTATATCCTGGAGTCTTTTAATGACAGACTCAGAACTCCAACTATAGGGCGTTCCCACAGTTAGGTAGCAAGATCACCAGGGCTTGTACCACCACTCAGCGAGAGAATTCAGGCAGCCATCTCAATAGCTTTCTCAGAGTCCTGAGAAGGCCAAAACAAGTTGCTGCCAATTTCTTAGCTTGAGTTTCCATCGAGAGCTTGTTGAGCCAAAAGTTAAAACACTTTACCACAGATTTAGGGGTGGGTTGGCTGCCAAGAAAGTCTGGCCAGTTCACCTCCATCAACCTGGTGGGTTTGTTTCCCAACACCATCACTTCCATACTTTCTCCGTTTAATTTAAGGCTACTTGCGGCCATCCCTTCTACTATATGTTTAAGGCAGGTATTGGGGTGGGTGGACTTCATTCCAGTTTGAGGATAGAGAATGATAATTTGTGTCATCAGCGTAGGATATTGAGGAGAAACCATTTCTCTCTAGAAGGTGAGGTGGGTGTTCGCCATTGTGTGATGAGACACAAATCGAGTGTAACAATCAATTCCCAGGTGGGAGAGGGCTAGTGCAAAACAAATAGAATAAAACCCCAAATCCTCCCATCCCATATTTACTGCCCAGGAGCATCTGTCACCACGAAACACCCGAACATGGTTTCTACTGCGTGAGAGTCTCTTTGGGGGACCTCTAGTAACTAAGTGGGGAATCAACCACTGCAACCGGTGGCCGCGTACAGGGCCTACCGCTGTCATGGCCTCAGTAAGCGAGGTGGGTACCGAGAAATCCTGACTCATTCCTTGTCCAGGGCTGAGTGGACCTCATCATTGGGGTGGTGAATGGTCTGCGGGTCTGCCTGGGACTCCATAGAGCAACCCGAGAGTGCCCGGACGTGCTGGGTCCGCCTTCACGTAGGACAAATCCTGGGATCTGTGTGATGTCTCCTGGATCTAGTTTTAAATCGTGAGCAAGTAAACGTTGGGTACCGATGACTGGTGCTGCCCCTGGATCTGTCACAGACATACAGCCCAGGGACCACTCGCTCGGCCGCACAATCCCAGGTCTCCTCTGGGGGGGCTGAAGTGGGCCTGTGAATTATGAAGAACCTTCAGGGAAGATCAGCATATATTGGAGGTTCATTGCCTTCAGTTTTTGTTTAAAGCGCTCAAAGGACTTTTGCTTCTGTTGAACCAACTTTGAGTAGATCATTTTGTGCGAGGACTGATATTTAAGGGCTCCAGCTTTCCTTGATTCACAGAGGATTACGTCCAGATACCTGAAGTTAAGTATGCGGGCAATCACTGGTCGCAGAGGTGCATCCGGTGGTGGCTTGTGCACTAACGATCTGTGAGCATGCTCCAATACAAACTAGGGTGAGAGGAGACCATCTGGGATCCAGGATTTCAGCCAGGTTTCTAAAAGTTGCGCATGATCGTTGCCTTCTGAGCCCTCTGGAAATCCTACGAACCAGAGGTTATTCCTCCAAGAACTATTTTCTGCATTTTCTGCCATGGCCTAGAGTTGCTTCGTCGTGAGGGGCAATTGACTGACATGAGACTGGAGGGAGGACATTGTAGTGGGCTGGCCACACGTGTTCAGGTGACAGAAGATGTAGCCGAGTTGAGTTTGATGTAGTTTATTAAGTCCATAAGTAGAAGTTACAGCAAGCCCCACCAGGAGCAGCCTACTAGCTGCTCAGCCCATCTTCCAACTGACAACACTCATACCAGGCACCCAAGCATTCCACTCATGTCAATCACACTAACATTCTACAGGGAACACTCACACTGGCTGAGCAGCTAGTTACAAGGTGAAAGGGCACATAAAGACATAACCTGAGGATACTACATTATCCTCTTCCTCTCGAAATGAAAAACAAATGAAACCATAACAAAAATGAAATACAACTATACACAGGAATATACAATGAAGATAAATGTCCATGACCCCTAGGATGAATGGAGGAACCACATCACATGAGGGAAAACAGACAAAGGAGGAAAGAAGAATGATGGAAACATACTAACACCATCCTCCTCCCTTAATGTTAGATAAAAAAAATGTCTAGGTAAGTAGTGTAAGAACAGCTCACAGATAACAAGTGAGCAACAACACATTGAAAGTAAAGGGGAATCCTACCCCAAGACTAAAACGCAATGGGTGAACTACACCCAAAGAAGTACTCCTCAACTAAGGAGACCGTGGCCAAAACGCCACCCCTCATGTAAGGGACCATGCTAAGATGGGACTGACCCATAAGCTAAGCAGTGTAAAGACTGATGTTGCATGGGACTGTCACCCAAGAACATGTGTAGCACAAAACAGGTGCAGCACAGTGTGGCAAAAGCACACATTACGTCGACTTGAAGCACAGGGTGACTTATACACACAACATAACGACGTAAAAGAATTGGGTGAAGCGCAGGGCGACTTACACACAACATGACAAGGTGAGGCGCACGGCGACTTGCACACAACATGAAAACGTGAGGCGCGGGGCGGCTTACACAACATGAAAACGTGAGGCGCGGGGCGGCTTACACACTGGACACAGCAAGGTGAGGCGCAGGGCGACTTGCACACAACAGGAGACAAAACGAGGTGGTTGGACTGACACCCCAAAACACACCCAAAAAGCAAAGAAGTGTCGTGTACAACATACGTAAGTGGAGAAGTGACCCTATAACCCAAACAGTGTAAGGGTAAACAACAAAAATGTACGTGGAAATGGGGCTAAAACCCAAACATAGCAGGGGAAAACATCCCCTAAGCCAACCCCTAGGGTCAGGGTACATTGGCCTAACAAATCTGTAGCAAGAACGTAAAGAAGGGACATGGGACAGAGACCCACTCCCATCCCATAGGCAGGGATACGATGTCAGAAATAAGAACGTGAGAGGTGTAATGCCAACAAAACATCAACGTGTGAAATGCAAAACAACAATGTTGGCATACAGCAATAACAAGTTACTGTAAATTCATAAATGTCTTTTGCCTGTGAAAACAAGACATTATAGCGTTATATCTTGTAGAGATGCACAACAAATTCGTAATTCAACAATGACAATGGTGGGGGATAGAGTCTTTCCACTTTAAACAAATCTCCCTCCGAGCGAGCAATATGAGGTATAGCAACAGACCCCTGTAGATCTGAGATAGAGTCAAGTTGATCACATCATTACCCCCAAAAAACACCAACTGGCAGTTGATCTCAATATTAACTTCAACGATAATAGATAAAGAATCTCCCATATCCTTCCAGTATGATCTTAACTCTGGACATTCAAAGAAGATGTGAATATCGTCCGCAATTGCTAATTTACATCTAGGACATTTAGGCAAGGGGAACGGAGCAAACTTGGCTATCTTGGCAGGGGTATAATAAAGTCTATTGAGAACAAAAAGTGATTCTTTTTAAGCTAGCTGGTTTAATATATTTATAAAGTAGTTTAAAAGATGGCTCAAAAGATCTTCAATATTTGGCTCAAATGGAGATTGGTTCCAAACCGATGATTGAGATGGAAGGTCTGTATCGTCTGCTTCAAGAAGCCTCATATACCACATGGATATCTCTTTTTTTTTCCGCAGAACATTTTGCAATGGCCACTCAAGCTCCCAATTGCCCTTGATTTCAGCCCCTTCTGCCTCGTGCCATGATTTAAGTTGAAAATACTTAAACTTAGAGAGTGCTGGGCCTATTTTAGCTCTTAAAACCTCCCATGGCAAAATTCCGTCTACATCCATCAAATCAGACCACTTAACCACACCTGCTCTCTTGATTGGTAACGCCAGGCTATCTCTAAGGCAGAGTGGGGTCCCAGGAGAGTCCCATATGGGAGCAAAATCTGAGAAATATCCAATACCCCAACGACGTCTCACTTTATACCATATCTCCAAAGCAGCCTTAAGAACCGTAAGACGGACACGTTTAAAAAATCTTGGAGCCCCGAACTTATATAGAAAACCTTCTCCTCCACTTCCGCCCTCAACCATTGCCATTTCACCTAGAAGCCTACCCCATGTTGTATCATCTGGGATTGAAAGCAGCATCCTAATACCTTTAAATTGAAAAGCAATTAAGTACCATCTAATATCGGGGAGGGCTAAACCCCCTTTCGAGAGCCTCCTCCTCAGCTTTTTCCAGGACATCCTAGCACTTTTATCGCCCCAGATAAAACTCCCAATTTTCCCCTGGATTTTACTAATACTTTTACTTGGGAAGATCAGAGGGATTGCATTGAACAAATAGGTCAATTTAGGTAAAATACTTATCTTCACCAGATTGACCCTCCCATAGATCGTCAAAGGGAGATTCCTCCATCTGGCGAAGAGATGATCGATTTCCTTAATAACTTTCTCCAAATTGATCATGGGAATTTTATTAAGATCTTTAACAATTTTGATACACCCAGGTACTTAAATTCGTTGCTGGTGAGACCTCCCCTATAGTCGATGTTCCAACACATCACTTCCGTTTTAGAGGAATTGGCAAGATAACCAGAAATAGAGCCAAATTCCTCCTACAGGTTTTCAAGCCGTGGAATAGTTGTCTCCGGATCACTAGTGTATATAATGATATCATCAGCATACAATGCTATTTTACAATAATAGTTTAGTGATTTAAAAGGACAAATTAAATCGTCTGACCTAACAGCCTGTGCCAAGGGCTCAATATAAACGTCGAATAAAAGGGGGATAAGGGGCACCCCTGCCTAGTTCCTCTCTGGATATCAAAGCTGGAAGTCAATGTACCATTCAACAGGATCTCGCGGAGGCTCCCTGATAACAATACCTCAAGGTCTGGACAAAGACAGGGCCCATGCCCATACCCTCAAGAACCCCCCAGAGATACCTCCAACAGACCCTGTCGAAGGCCTTGGCAGCATCTAAAGTCACCACTGCCAAAGGATCAGATCTCACCACAGCCAAATCAATATTACCCATCAACAACTGGGTCTGTTCCTGAATGTACCTCCCTGCAATAAAGCCCTTCTGGTCTATATTAATCAGACTAGGAACCAATTTAGCCATCCTCCCTGCCAAAATGCCCATAAAGATCTTATAATCGGCATTTAGCAGGGAGATCGGACGGTAAGAATCAGCCTTTAATGGATCTTTCCCTGGCTTCAATATTAACACAATGGTAGCCTCCTTCCAGGATCTAGGGACCACCCCTGTTGTACTATAAACTGAGTTGAAAAGAGTATACAGTACCGGGATCAACTCATCCGAAAGAAGTTTATAAACCTCGTTCGGAAGAGCATCTAGACCGGAGGCTTTGCTGTTTTTAGACCTCTTTATTTGATCCCTAATCTCCTCCATAGTAATAGGGGCATCAAGAGAGACCCGACTAGCTTCAGTTAGAGTAGGCAGGGATTTACTTTTTATCCAGGAATGTATTATGTCCTGGGAAGGAGCCAAATTTTCCTTATACAAATCTGAAAAAAGAGAAAGGAAACACTTTTGCAAGTCTTCCACCTTGCTAGATTTATCTCCATTACTATTGATTATCAACTCATTCAAGACTCTATCCCCCCCGAACAGAGAAGACTGGCTTAAAGCTTCATTTGCAATGGCTCGATTAGAGCAAGGAGGGAATAAGGAGGCATTGACTGACATATGGCAACCTTTGTTAAGAGGGGGTCGGGACTTGCGTTGGGTTGTTTCCTGATCTGAAAGCAGAAGAGTGATGGTCTCCCCCCCTCACTTCCGGGTCCTATGATTACACCAAGGCCCTACTACCCGGGGCAGGTCAGGTTGACCTAGGCGAATGCAGTTAGCCGTGGGGCGCCTAAATGTAAGATAGGACGGCTTTTTTTTCCTGTTGTCTATTGGTGAGATGAGGACAAAAAAAAAAAAAAAAAACACAATGACAATGGTGTGCCTGTCACCGCGATCTTGTGGGACAGGCGGTCCAAATAACCAAAGTGCGCTACGATGGAAAGGAGCGGCACACGAAACTTGAGAAGGAACTGTGCGATAGTGAAGAGAGGGGACGCCCAGTTTCTGAAGGACACCAGGTCATGTTATGAAAATTAGGACTCGCCACACGGTCTGGCAGCAAAGTTCAGTGTCCTTGTTTCACCTGTATTGGAGTCCTTGTCTTAGGCAGCTGACCCTTGACCTTCTGATGTTTTGACTGGGCAGAAATCCCATGCACCTGATGTCGTGCTTCATGCACAAATCGTTGTTTCGCCTGTGCTGTACAACCAGTCCGGTGCTGTTGGCGCTGGGCCTGCTGCATTTCTCCCCGTAATGAAGGGCTTGTCTCCTCACACTGCGACGCTGAATACGATCTGACTTTAAAGAAGAGAATAACTTTATTCGGCGAACAATGGTTGGCAAATCACGGACCGTAAAAGGCAACTAGAATGCGTGCACACTCCAACTCCAAGACGGCGTCACGCACAGGAGACGCACGCCGTGTGGCTCCAGGCACGCTCGTGTTGCAAAGCGTCCAAAGGCAGCATTGAAGACCGGCTAGCATCGAAGACGTCATGAATAGGCACTACAGCTGCTACGCGCGACATCGTGGACCAGGTAAGGTGCGCGAGCCGTATTTGAAATTTTAAACCACAGCGTAACGGTTTCTCGAGAGGCCACATTGTAGGGAAAACAGTATACACATGCAATAAATTGTAAACTGAAAATTTCTCACCCAGTTGGCTCCCAATTGCGGCAGGCAGAAATAAAGGCAATTTTTAAGTCGCAAACAGCTGACTGACGTTTGAAAAGCCGTAGATAACTGAACAGGCAAAAGTGAGGTGGACTGGTATAAGTTGAACTCCTCAAGTCCTGCGCTTACACAGAGGCAAAATGAGTAGGAAATGTCAAAAACCAACACAAATACAAAGAAACATCCTGAGCATGTGTGCAGTCACAGATGAAAAACTTGAACAGAAAGAGCCTTTCGCCAAACAGAATCACTTCACTCCGCACTGGAGGCAGAAACTCAGGCAGCCACAGATTACCTTACTTCTTGAGGCGCTGTGGCACTGTAGATGTTTGTTGTGGCGTAGGATCTTCTGCAAGATGTAGGCAGCCTTGATAACATATTACCAGGTGTTGAAAGTACTGGGTCAAAGCACAGCACGCCTGGGCTGGGGCTGTCCGGTGTAGTGGACACTGGTGGGGCTGCGAGGCGTGCTTGACCAGATTCTTTATCTAGAGTTTCTTGTTTCTTGTTCCACATTCCTTACTTCATAGGCCCATCATCTTTAGCTTAACTCCTCTTGGTTGGCACGTTGAGCGTGGATAAATCCCATCAAGATAGTCGCCAAAATGTAGTGGGCTGGGCCCACGTGTTCAGGTGACATAGAAGATGTAGCCGAGTTGAGTTTGATGTAGTTTATTAAGTCCATAAGTAGAAGTTACAGCAAGCCCCACCAGGAGCAGCCTACTAGCTGCTCAGCCCATCTTCCAACTGACAACACTCATACCAGGCACCCAAGCATTCCACTCATGTCAATCACACTAACATTCTACAGGGAACACTCACACTGGCTGAGCAGCTAGTTACAAGGTGAAAGGGAACATAAAGACATAACCTGAGGATACTACAGACATCTCATCCTATAAAGTGGATACCCGGTCCTCAGCCTCTGCCACTCGAGTAAACACATTCTGGAGGTCTTGTCTGAGCAAAGTCACATCCATCCTCACTTCCCCTTGATTTGACAATGCGTGGCCTCTGTTTTTGCCCATCGCCGTTTCGGAAAGTGAAAGAGCCGTAGCCATCGCCCATCTATGTGGGCACTTTGCCGAACCTCATGGTGTAGAGGGGACCTGTGTAGTGCAGACCCCGCTCTGGCAAGTTTTACCGACTAGATTGCCTCGTTCGTAGGTGCCAAGATCAGTTAGGGGCAGCACGAGCAGTCGGTGAACCCGAGGGGTGGGGTCGACAGTGTCCAGCGGCTCCAGCAGATGCCTCTTTGGGCCCCTCAGGGGGTGACGTCCAGGTTAAGTCCCAGGACGAGAACTGCTTGCTCCATTCAAAAGTCTGCCTGGTGTAGTAGCAGTGGGCCAGGCACAGGGCAACATCAGCGGTCTGTCTGCTAGCTGGTATCGGCGAGGCCAGGTGGTCTCTGGGGAGTTCCCTCCCCGGCAACCAATATAGATGGAGATATGAGTGTCCACAGGGGCCCAGAAGAGTCCTGTGTTGTGAGCCTCTACATGCTATATCTACAGGGAGGGTGGCTCCTCAGTCATACTCCCCCTTCTATGGCCCCTCACAAGAGTGTCACCTGAGGCCCACACCAGGGCTCACACTCTCCACAGTCCCAGTCCAGGGCAGGGAGGGAACCAGTGCGCTCTCCCACCACACAGCCCCAGCAGCTGCCAATCCACACCCTAGGGGGGCCACCCCTGAAACCAGAGAAAGACAATATCGGCAAGGGAAGGCAACTCATCCCCAGGTGCGTCCCAGGGCCATGGTGGTCACCATCCCACGTGGCTCTCAGCATCGGAGACAGGAGAAGGTGAGGCCTGCCGGCTCCAGTCGGGGTGAGACAGTGCACGAAAGGCTCACTGGCTCCGGTCTCAAGCAGCTCCAAGGCACCGCAACCACACCCATCCCCCTTCCAGAGGGAGCGGGGGGGGAATTGGCTCCTATGACAACCGTGCAGGCTTCCGCAGCGTCTCAGCAGACCCAGGAAAAGGGCGGTGGCCTGCCGTGCCGATCAAAGCCCGGCCCAGGCCCCGCACAACCCCCGATGCACTGCAGACTCACTGAGCAGTGGCGCTCACAAATGTCGAAGCCAGCACCAGTCTAGAGACTCTCAGGGGAGAGGATTGTCTGCACATAGGTAGCAGCAACACCACCAGATGAAGAAGGATAAACTAGAGGTATGGGGAGCTCGCTCAAAAAGCGTCCGCCATCTTAACCAGGCTAGCCATGCCCCTCCATAGAAGTATATTACAGCAATAGAAAAGAAGGCTATTTAACAGAAGCCCCCAACATGTAATCACACTAACCTACTTTGCCTTGCCCAGTTAGCCCATCACCTCACTTCACCTACCACAAGGGGAAGTGGTTAACACTTTTTCTATTTCTTTTTTAGAATATACCAGATGCCCAATATGACACGGATGTACTTTTAGAGTTCATAGACCACACAGTAAGAATCCCTGTACTCAAATCAGATTTGGGGACACTGACTTTACTGGCAGTCTACAACCCCCTTCCATGACACTTGATGTTAGCAATTACGGTCCCATCTGTAGCTTGGAGCGCATACTGTCCTGAATACCGACCTGCATAACACAATATGGCCTATGGTATGACAGCACGAGGACAATATAGATACCAACCATACCCCTCACATGATAAACAGTGCCCCTCTATCACCATAGTAAGGTACCTACGTTGATGGAAATACTATCGATATTCCCATTTGAAACTTCAAAAATACTATGAAATGTCTTCTTCCTCTCTTGTTCTAATTTTTATATCTATTTTTATTTCTATCTTGGACTCCTAACTTACTGATGACATCAATACTGCATAACCGAACGTGTGTACAAAATTAACAAACATAATCTACCATATGATTGACCTATCACCACTGTACCTGAATCGAGCGTTGTCACTGGTGGCTATACACAATATGGGATTTTCATTCGGTTATGCACTATTTGAATCATATTGCTGGGAATATGTCCTATGTTTAACCGCGGTACCTTTATGAACTATGCGATTTCATGCGTATTAACGGACGATGATTTTTCTAATTGTTCTTTTTATTTGTGTGTGACGATATACGACTTCAATATATTATACAGGTCTGCTTGATTTGTACCTTATCTCTTCTATTTATGTTACATGTTATTTGTCATCATAACATCTTTCTCTTTGACGTTTTTCTGGTTTGTCTTTTTTCTCCTTTTTCACCTTTTCACATGCATATGTGCTTTCGTGTGTTTCTGGCCAAATTTTGAATACAACACAGTGTATTACCATTTCTCATAACTGCCATTCCACATGTATGATAATTTTGAAATGGGCATTTAGTGGATTCCATTTCTTTTATGCCTTTGTAGGTTTTTGTCGATTTTTGGCTTTTGTTATCTCATTGAAGCATTCCTGGACGAATTGAGGACACAGGGATGCTGGTTCAAAGGAGTTTATTGTAAGAGAAAGATCCCATCCATCAGCAAGCCTCCAACGTAGAGTTAGGCACAGCTTCAACTGACCACTTACATATTCTATCTCAGAACCCCATGGCATCATAGGATTCTGAACACTGTACATGACATGTCATGAAATAAGGAATACCACACATCTCCCCCCTTCAACAAAGAAACTAACAGTATAATGTAAGAACAATAATAACCAAAACCAAACATCATATAAAGTCATTGAGATGTGCTGGACGTTTTGGGAATCTAGATGACCGTCGTGGATTCCTTATGCAATTTCCAGCACCGTCAGAACTGTCAGTACAGTGATCATCATTTGAACTACCCACAAGTTTTCCTTTGACTGCTACCACTCTGTTTAAGTTCCAAATACGATGGTCTTGAGTTTGAATGGCATTATTAAAATTTTTTATGACCTTTATAGGTTTCATGAACTTTGATGATGAACTTCCAAGAAGACCAGGACGCTTTATCATCACCCAATCACCAACTTTTACAATTGTTTTTTTTACTGACTTCCTTTCATCAAAATACTTCTTCCTCAGTATAGCTTTCTCTTCGTCCTTCTTTTGCATCATCAAACCATCACACACACTCTCCTTTCCTTTACTCAACTCATATCTATTGACCCACGGTGGCTCAACTGTAGTATTCGGTACTCTACCCTTGAACAACAAAAAGGGTGTTTTCCCTGTGGTAGCATGTGGAGAGAGTCTATATTCCTCCACCTTTTTAACCACCTCTTTCTTCCAATCCAATGATTGAGATTTAGCCAAGTGAATGGTTTCCTTAATAACCCTATTAAATCTCTCAATCATGCCATTTGCCTCGGGATGATAAAGAGAACATGTTTTATGCAAAATTCCCTTAGAAATCAGAAAATTTTCCATTTCCTTTGAAATCAATTGCACTCCATTATCTGTTAAAAGCGATTCAGGAAAACCTTCCTCTGCAAACAGATTTTTCAAACATTGAATTACGTTATTGGAGTCAATATTTGATAAGAAGAAAATTGCAGGCCATCTTGAATACATGTCAATCACAGATAATATGTATGTTTGAGACTCCTTACCGTGAATTGGCCCGACAATATCTAAAGCAATATCTTGCCATGGTTTATTAGGACGCTTTCTTAAAATCATTGGTTGTTCATGCGTACATTTAGATTTATCACTTAACACACATGGAATGCAATCTCTAATTATACGTTCCACCATCTTGTCCATTCCGGGCCACCAATATGACATGCGCAGTCTTTCTTTACATTTTGAAATTCCTGCGTGAGATGAATGCACTAAATCAATGAGTTCCTTCCTAAGACTGCAGGGAGGAATAAGTTTGGTACCTCTAAATAATAAACCTTTGTCCACTGCCAGCTCGTTACGCATTATCCAATACGATTGTTGACTCAGACCCATCCTTACTACTAATCCACCTCTTTTGCAAAAGAGACATTACTTCACATAAAATGGGATCGCTACCATTCTCCTTACACCATCTTTCCTCAGAAATAATGCTACTATCCACAACACAAACCCACTCCTCATCCTCATCAACTGTATCTTCCTGAAGGGACTCAGAGGAGACCAGTCGGGACAACACATCTGCCACACCATTTTCAATCCCCGGTAAATATTTAAGTGTAAAGCTGTATTCTTGCAAATCAATGATCCACTTGGTAATCCTGCTTGAAATGGCATCCAATCCTTTCTTATCAAAAATTTCAACTAATGGCTTGTGATCTGTGTGTACTACAAAATCAACTCCCCAAAGAAATTTCTTTAGTTTTTTGATTGCCCAAAACACTGCTAGGGATTCCCTTTCAACTACGGAGTAACGAGTTTCAGGATCTCTCAAGCTTCTGGATAAAAACATTATGGTGTGAATGCCTAAAGGACCACGTTGTTGTAGAACTGCTCCCAACCCCTTTTCACTTGCATCTGTAATGAGAATAGGTCTAATATTGGGATCAAAGCTACTAAGGGATGGTGCTTCATTGAGTTTACCCTTAATGTTAACAAATTCTTCTTCGCAAAGAGAAGACCACTCAAAGTCTATACCTTTTCTTAACAAGTTTCTCATATTCACCGTCGAGGCAGCAAAACCCTTCACAAATTTTGCATAGTACTCAATCATGCCCAAAAATTTCATGAGCTCAGTTTTACTCGAGGGAGGACACATATTGTTTATGGCATTAATCAAATCAGCCTTTGGTTTAACCCCATCTCCTGTTATATAGTGACCCAAATAGTTTAAAGAATTAGATCTGAATGTACACTTCTCAGCTTTTATGGTAAGATTGTGATCACTTAAACTCTTTAAAACAGATTTTAGCCTAACATCATGTTCAGCTACATCCTTTGCAAAAATTAGGATATCGTCCTGATATACACACACACCTGGAAGATCTTTAAGAATTCCTTCCATAACACGCTGGAACACAGATGAAGCAGATACCAAGCCAAAAGGCATGCGTATAAATCTAAATGTGCCATAAGGCGTAATGAAGTGTAATCTCTGGAAGCTTCATCTAATTCAATCTAATGGTAAGCAGATGTTAAATCGATTGTACTGAAAACCTTTGCCCCCCCAAGAAGAACTAAAAGCTCTGTAATATTCGGCAAAGGATATCGATCCACTACTACATTCTTGTTAAGTTGTCTCAAATCAATACAGAGACGAAGGTCCCCATTGGGTTTGCGTGCTGCTACAACCGGAGCCAACCATTCCGTACCTTCAACCTCTTCAATAATACCTCCCTCTCTCAATTTTAAAATCTCCTTCTGCATATCTTCTCTAACCGAAAGAGGCACATTCCTCACTTTACTACATACCGGAAAGGCATCCTTTTTTAGTATTATTTTGTGACGATAACCTTTTAAGCACCCCAAGACCTGTCTGAAAACCCTGGGAAATTCCACCATCAAATCCTTTGCAAATCCATCATTCTCACTACTTATCACTGAATACACACCGTCTCTCAATTGAATGGGTGGATTAGCATTGGGATCAAGATAAACACCCAACTCGCCTTGGTGCATCCAGCTGATTATGCTGTCACCTCTCTTTGACACATAGATTTTTCCTGAGACAAATCTGTTTTTATATTCTATGAGGCCATTAAAATAACCATGTAATTTAATAGGCTCTCCACCATAAGCTAGCGGAATTATGTCAGGCTTTAACAACGTAATTTTATCTTTTAACTTTCTATCATAAAATTCATTAGATACTAAAGTGATTTTTGCACCAGAGTCAAAAAGACCTCTAGTGGTTTCACCCTCAATTAAAATCTCATCAAATGGACTAGTTTTCCCATTAGGTTTGCTTTCAACCTGAACTACAACCTGCCCACATTCAAGACTATCTGAGCTAAAACCACCCATATTATCGTCATAAACATCCACTTCTTTAACCTTAGGTTTCATAATGCTTTTGCACAATGTAGTGAGATGTCCCTTTTTCTTACATTTCATGCAAGTATTTCTGAGTGCTGGACATTTTTTATCATTAGCAAGGTGATCTGCCTTTCCACACCTATAATACTTCCTTTCATAACTAGACATTCCTATATCTTTCCTACTTTGAAATGAATTTCTCGCTCTTATCTCTAACCACTTGTACTTTTAACACTTTATTATGATCTTTTTTTTATAACTGCCACACATTTAATTGAATGTTCTATTCTTTTTGCCACAGTTAAAACCTCATCCAAAGTGGGTTCATCTCTTAACCAGAGTTCCTCTCTGACCTTCTCTATGACACCCGAACATAAACTGATCTCTAATTCTCTCATCAGTAAGACCATCAAATTTACAAGAAGAGGCAAGCTTTCTTAGATGAGTTACATAAGCCTCAACTGTTTCCTCATCTGCTTGCACGCACTTTGCAAATTGATATCTTTCCAGAATAGTACTGATTTTGGGGAGATGATTATCAAGTTTTTTGATGCATATTTCATAATCATTTAGGTCTCTCGCATCAGTAGTAGAAAGATCAGGCAAATGGTCAAAAACATCCTGACCCTAAACAATGAAGAAGTAAAGAGGATTTTCTTTCAGCACTAAGGGATGGCCCGCATACCCTTGCATATCTCTCGAAAACAACCTTCCATTTTTTCTACTTTATCGGTGGAGTACCAGGACAAGATAGAAAAACGGAGCTGCCGTAACGTTCTGCATGGTTTTAAATATACTACGAATGATTAATTTGTGTGCCAAGCTCACTATTGTTGTTATACAAGTTGTTCCATAAAGTGAGTGTATCACTGCGTTATTGAAAACACGCTATTGACACAACGAGAAGTGAGTGTGTCACTAACGACAAGTGCGCTGTTGGAAAACCTAAAAAAAATATAATAATCGTGTGACTGGATAGGTACACGCTTGGTATACACCTTAATTCAGTGAGTATGTCACAGAGTCACGAAATTGAAAAACCTTTTTGGTACATGTTACTGAATTTTCCAACACACTTGGGCACTTTAAGGAATGATCAGGTCACTGATTCACTGATTCAGAAACACGCTTTTGATACCTTGAGAAGTGTGCGTGTCACCGTGAGACAGAATTCCCAACACTCTTATATCCCCTTGAGGAGTGAGTGTGTCACTGAAGATACCTCTGCTTTGGCAACTTATTGGAGACACACGTGTCACTGAAGATACCTCTGCTTTGGCAACTTATTGGAGACACGCGTGTCACTGAATGCGCATTCGCTTTATACTTGTTGACACACCTAGAAGTGAGTGTGTCACTGAAGAGGAATCCGGTTTATGACTGTTAAACACACTCAATTCAAACACGCTTATGAGAAGTGAGCGTGCCACTGAAGACACATCCACTTTATGCTTCTTGACACACAGAGAATGAGTGTGCCACTGAAAGAAATCCGAACAATGCTTGTTGTGATGACACGCTAATCCAAAAGTGAGCGTGTCACTGAGTTGCATCTATTCAAGTGCGGACTGTTTAACTTTACTTTCGCGTGCTGTGCTCGAAGATTAACACTCCCAGCGATATTAGCGTCTGAGGCCTTGGTTTTGGTTACTTAGCAACAGAATCGAGATGCCCCCTTGACTCCACGTAGACAACGTCATGACGTGCTTAACTACGGACGCACTATGACGCAGGGCTCCATGGAGGCGACATAGGAGAGGAACGGCGGAACTCCAACACTCTACAATCCTACGGTGAGTGTCTCGAGCTCTCGTTTGAACTATGGCTGTTTTAGTTCAAACGGTGCAAAGCGCTACAGTTCCGTTATAAGGGGTTCAGCTAAAAACAAAAGCCACAGATTTAGCGTTTCAAAGTCACCACTCCAAAAGACCCATAATAAAGTGACAGGTATTACGACAGAGTCTTTGGCTTAAGCCACACATTTTCCGAGGGTAACACCGTCGGTTTCAACTGACAGGGGACAAGACTAGGATCGGTTTCCCCCTCAATTCAGTTGAGTGAAGCTCCAATTAATTCTCCCTCTGCGAGGTTAATTACACCGACTCCGAAAAGGTAACGGAGGCGCGATGACCATCAAATGACGATTGAAATAACAGACCATTGCTTGTCAGCCGCCATGTTAAACTGGCAAGTTGATCCACAGGCAATAGAGTGAACGTGGACTGCGACGGGAGCTGGACTTGATGGTGCTTAAAGTCACAAGTCAATGAATGTCGCAGACTTGATGATATAGATCTAAGAGATGGTAACTTGCATGCAGGGAGGGCTTGACAGCTAATGAGGATAGAAAGCTTATCTCTCACCAATCTCCTGAGTTGGGATCTTCTCCAGTATCCTGCCGACTACGCCAGTGAAGCATTCCTGGACGAATTGAGGACACAGGGATGCTGGTTCAAAGGAGTTTATTGTAAGAGAAAGATCCCATCCATCAGCAACCCTCCAACGTAGAGTTAGGCACAGCTTCAACTGACCACTTACATATTCTATCTCAGAACCCCATGGCATCATAGGATTCTGAACACTGTACATGACATGTCATGAAATGAAATAAGGAATACCACACTCACCCTTGAAAAAGCCCCGGCGTACGGGCCGCAGGGGGCAAAACACGTGTTGGCTGTGCCTCACAACATTTTTGTTTCACAATAAGCACAAAAAGACTCCAAATAAAACTTGGGGAAATAAAAAGTTCTCAACTGTATTATTTACCTACCTTGGATTGATTTCGCCTAGTGCTTACAAATACGATTGATCTCTTATAAAAACTAGTACTTGTCCAGGTACCTCCTCTTCTACTACTGAATGAATGGGAAAGGGGTCTCCCATTTCCATGGACAAGAGATACTGGACTTTTCCTCATTTGCAACAGAAGACAAACAACTGGACCTTTTACCCCTACTATTCTCTATCAACTAACAATTGATATGTAGAAGGATTAGCGATCAGCATGCTATACTGTGGCAGAAAACATGAAACACAATAGGCCTCTGTAGCGGAGAGCAAAAATCCTTCTGTACCTAAAATGGAAAATGCTTCATTTTTCCCCCTGCCTCACTACCCTAACACCAACCCAGTTCTGTCATTATGTCAACTTAGACTAATGTGTAAGTAGAATGCCAAATGTCATGTGTATTCGTAAAACTATACCCAAGTCATTAGCTAAGAGAAAGAGGTCCTTTCAATGTTCAGGCAAAGCTAACAAATGCTTAGCCAGGCAAACAGCAATGCAATTTTAGACATGCATAAAGGCTGTTTGCATGTGGTGATGCATTAAAGCCAGAACTACACACATTTTAAATGCTCAATTCAATTTGTTTGAGAGCTGAAAAAGATGGCCATGTTTCTGAAATATCACACTTTCACTGAGGTACACCCTTCCTTTGGAAACCGCAGTGTCAAGCCATACACAACAATGAATTTCCCATGCCTACCCATCACCACAGATTTCAACACAATGTGCCTAAAACTCAGTGCAGTAGAACCATCGAACAGGAAACCAGCATTGGCATAGGCAATAGGTCTTGCCTATGTGAGAGCGATTGGCTTTGCCAATGTCTTTCAGCCATGTTGTAGAGCAGCGCGGTTGCTGTGCAGCAGGACTAAAGTTTTTTTTTTTTTTTTTTAAGTGCAATAAAAGTAGTAAATAAAAATAATAAAAAAGCAATAGGATGCAGAAATGTAAATATTGTTTTTTTCATTATACAACGTCTAGCCATGCAGCACAGCAGACACGCTGCTCTACAGTATGGCTAACAGACATGGTCCAAGCCAATAATATGTCACATAGGCGAGACCTATTCACTTTGCTGATGCTTGTTGCTTGCATTATTGATAGGCATTAATTATGGATTGGATTTTGCTGGTGCCAGTAAGGACAGAGGTCGAGTCATCTTTAGAGTAATGTGCTGCATAACACCAAATAGGAGGGGACCTCTGCTCTGATGGAGAGTATCTACTGCCCACAAATAGCAAGAGCACATGGTGTAAACACAATTACAGTAATGATGGCACATATATTACCAGCAAATACTTAAATCACGGGTACTGCCAATTTTTCTATTCCTTCCACAGAAATGTTGCAACAGAGAATATTTTCTCTGTGTATTCCATTCACCAGACAATAACTATGCAACCGTTTCGATGTTATATTTCACGTAGAGTGGCCTTTTTACTTTTGCTGTGGGAATTGAAATGGTTGTGATTGACTTGGCAAATCATAGTGCATATAAGAGCAGGATCAATCATAACCTCCACAGTGTTTTCTGTGCTGCAGCAGTCCCTTAGCCACAGATTCCTGTCGGGCAGAGATCAGTTGGTGTATTTTACACAGGTGCCATTTAAATTTACAATTATCGGTTGTACCACTTGGTGTAGGCTGGGATCATGGATATGAGTACACAAAAATCCCAGAAAAACATGGCGCCCCATGCCATGAAGAGCATAAAACACCTGGGATCTGTGACCTAATGATTCCATTTTTGAAACTCCCACCCTGCCCCTTTACATGCAAACACGATTTCACTTATGTAATGGTATTCACGCACCTCTTGTTTTCCTCCTGGCCCCCCTCTCTTAAGCCTAGCTAGTGAAGCAGGCGTACTCGTGCCCACCTGCCAACATATGAACTATTATCACAGCCCCAGCCTCCCTGTTGGGTTTTTTAACAATGCGTGCTCTTCAAGCTGATAGAACAACGCAAACACAAAGAGATGATGGACGGGCTCCAGTATACATTAAGGAGCGCCTGGAGAGATACGTCCCTGGACGTACCCTCCGGTCATCAGAGGCAGGCCGGCTGGCCTGTCCACGATTCAACACAATGACCAAAGGGGGGCGAGCCTTCTCGGTCTTGATCCCGCAGCTGTGGAATAAGCTGCCAGGAAACCTTTGTAAGGAAAAATCCCTTTTCCTTTTTAGGAAAAAACTGAAAACCCTCCTCTTTATAGAGGCCTGGACATAACACACGCGTCGACCGGATACCAACAGTCACTCACTGGAGTGGGCCATAGCTACTCACTCTTTAGTGCTTAGAGACCTGCCGGTGATTTTGCGCTCTACAAATCCCAATTAACATTAACGGAGCGCTGAAACTTTTCAGACACTCACCCCCAGTCACTATAAGATCTGGGTTGAATCCATCATCATTCTTTAACTCACTTTGCCACCCCAGTTCAGACCCAGCCATATGCAAATCAGTCTTGACCCTGTTCCTCATGGGAACAGTCCAACTTGAACTGACAAGCCAGGTCTTCTCTGGACTGGAAACAAGCATCCTGGGACCGGTTTCGGGGTAACACCCCTCATCAGTCTGGCTTGCTTGAATCCACTGGCAAAGTGAGCAAGGGACCGGTCCCAGGATGCTTGTTTCCGGTCCAGGGAGGACCTGGCTTGGCAGTTCAGGCTGGACTGTTCCCATGAGGCACAGGGTCAAGACTGATTTGCATATGACTGGGTCTAAACTGGGGTGGCATGGTGAGCAAAAGAACGATGGATTTAACCCAGATCTCTTGACTGGGGGTGATTGATTTGCTCTACATTCCGTCCATCATGTGTGTCTTTTGCCTACAAGCTGATAGGGCAGTGCTTTTACGGGGGAGAAGCAGTTCTTTTTGTCGGACAGATATGTGACTTGTTGCTCTGACGCTCCACTGAGAGGTTGTCTCAGGAAGACCTCCGGATTCACAGGCACATAACACTCAAAGAAGAATAAGGGGTGATTAGCATGCTAACGACCTGATTAATATCGGATGCCGCCTGCAAGTGTAAAACAGCCCCTGGCATTTCAATTCATATGGTCTTCCTGAATGTGTATTTTCACATCTCCTTCTCTTAAAGAGAACAAGCCTGGTAATCAGACACAATTATGTGCCATGCTCTGCAGAATGCACCTCAACACCGTCAGATAAAAAGCTCCCAAGTTTTCCAAGACCATTCTCATCTACTTCATGCTGTTTCCTTTGCATTCTGGTACTAGTAGTTGCAAAGAAAAAATGTGATTAGGTGAGGTACGCATGGAACCAATCAATGTTGGTAAAGTGCAACTACTCACCCGTGAGGGTCTCAAGGCGCGGGGGAGAGGGGATGGCTCAGTTGAGTGCTGGGGTCACCAGAAAAGCCAGGTCTTGAGGTCCTTCCTGAACTGGGGCCATGTGGGAGATTGCCAGATGGGGAGGGCGTTTCAGGCTTTGGCTGCAAGGTAGGAGAAGGACTTTCCTTCCTTTATAGTCTTGCTGATACGTGGGACGGGGGCCACTGAGAGCTGGGCTGATCGGAGGTGTCTTTTGGGTGCGGGGAAGAAGAGGCGGCTGTTCAGGTATGCAGGTCCGATGTTGTGAAGGGCCTTGTATGTGTGGGTGAGGAGTTTGAAGGTTATTCTTCTTTCGACTGGAAGCCAGTGGAGATAGCGGAGGTGTTGGGTGATGCGACTGCGACGGGGGATGTCGAGGATAGGTCTGGCTGCGGCATTCTGGACAGTCTGAAGTTTGCGAATGAGTTTCTTGTTGATTCCGGCATAGAGAGCATTGCCATTGTCCAGTCTGCTGCTGATGAGTGCGTGACAGTTTTTCTGGATTCAGCTGGGATCCATCTGAAGGTCTTTCGAAGCATGCAGAGGGTGTTTAAGTAGGTCGAGGATTGGCGTTGATCTGGCGGTTCATTGTGAGCGATGAGTCTAGTATGATGCCGAGGTTTCATGCGTGGTCCGTCAGGGTGGGGGGAATTCCGAGGGCGGAGGGCCACTAGGAGCCGTTCTATGCAGAGGGGGTGGAGCCAAGGATGAGGACTTCGGCCTTTTCTGAGTTGATTTTCATGCAGCTGTTCTTCAACCAGGTGGCGACGGCTTTCATCCCTTCTTGGAAGTTGTGTCTGGTGATGTTGGGTTCATTGGTGATGGAGAGAATCAGCTGGGTGTCATCGGCGTATGAGACTATGTTGAGCCCTTGGTTTCTGACTATGGTTGATAGGGGGGCCATGGAGACGTTGAAGAGGGTTTGGCTGAGGGAGGAGCCCTGGGGCACTCCACAGTTGGTCTTTGGGCTCTGTCGGTTCCGAGAGGTTGGGAGGGAGTCTGACCCGCTGAGATCTGCCGGTGAGGAAGGAGCAGATCCAGTCGAGGGCCTTGCTGTGGAGGCGGGCGTCGTGGAGTTTGGGGGCTAGGGTGTGGTGGGAGACGGTGTTGAATGCAGCCGAGCAGTCCAGGACGATGAGGGCTGCAATTTCGCCCTGGTCTGGAAGGGAGCGGATGTCATCAGTGGCGGCGAGTAGGGCGGTCTTGTGCTGTGATTGCTTCAGAATCTGAAATGGGAGATGTCCAGGACGTTGTTAGCTTTGATGAAGTTGGCTAGCTGGGTGCTGACGGTCTTTTTGATAACCTTGGCTGCGAAGGGAAGCAGGGAGATGGGCCTGAAGTTCTTGAGGTCTGTGGGGTCCGCAGAGGGTTTCTTCATGAGAGGGTTGACTTTGGTGGGTTCCCAGTCGTCGGGGAAGGTGGCGTCTCGAAGGATCAGTTGATCGTCCGACTTAGTTCGGGTGTGATATCAGAGGTGGCTCTGTGGAAGATGTGGTATGGGCAGGGGTCTGAGGGTGCTCCGGAGTGGATGCTTTCCATGGTCTTCAAGGTGTTTACTGTCTTGAGCGGGATCCATTTGAGCAGGGTCTGTTTGGTGGCGTCGAATGAGGGGGGAGCTGGAGCAGTGAGGTGGTCTTGGCTGTCGAAGTTGTTGTAGATCATCTTGATCTTGTGGTGGAAGAAGGTGCCAAGTCTGTTGCAGAGGTCTTGGGAGGGTGGGACGTCGCTGCAGGGTTTGGCGAATTCCTTGATGATGGAGGAGAGTTATTTGGTGTTGTGTGCGTTGGTGAGGATTCAGTCTTGGATTTCTTCCTTGTGGATTTGATGAGTTAGTGGTGTGCGGTGGTGGCTGCTTTGTAGGCGGCGCGTGTTGCCAGGATTTTGTTGTTCCTCCATGTCTTTGAGTCTTCTGCAGGAGCGTCTGATTCTTGGAGAGCAGGGGTGAACCAGCTTGCTTTCTTGATATGTCTTCCGGTAGCTTTCTTGTTGAGAGGGTGGGGGGTGGAGGGGCGGGGGGAAAGGAGTGTGGCGGCGCAGTTCGTGATCCAGTAGTGGAGGTTGCATGCTGCGGTGTTTGCGTCTGACAGTCGGTGGTGGGGTGCTGACGAGGGTGGAGGTGAGCTGGTCTTCGGTGACTTTGTTCCAGCTTCTGTGGTGGAGGCGTGCTTGTGTACAGTGGGTTTTTTAAAGGAGAAGTGGATGCAGTGGTGATCTGTCCAGAGGACTTCCGTGGTGTGGCTGTAGGAGGCGCTGTTTCCTCCGGTGATGACGGGGTAGGGTGTGTGTCCCGCTGTGTGCGTGGGGGCGGTGACTAGTTGGTTCAGTCCTATGTTGGCGAGGTTTTCTAGGAGGGAGGCAGTGTTTGAGTCATCGTGGTTATCCAGGTGGAAGTTTAGGTCTCCTAGTAGGATGTAGTCTGTGGATGCGAGGGCGTGGGGTGCAACGAGGTCGGTGATGGCGTCGGTAAAGGGAGCGCGGGGGCCGGGCGGCCTGTAGATGAGGTTTCCGGAGACAGTCGTTTTGGGGTTGGTCTGGATCTGGAAGTGGAGGTGCTCCATGAGGGTCGTTGTGTAGTCCGGGAGGGTGGTCATGTGGATGGTGCTTTTGTGAACGACGGCGATGCCTCCTCCTGGACAGATGGGGCGGTCCTTGCGACGTCAGGACCTTTGAGAGTTCGGCAGCTAATTTATGGTCTAAACAAGTGGAGGGTTTGCACAAACATTTCTTCAGCGATTGCATTAACTACCTGATTTACCCTACCGCCATACCCTGCGATTTGCTGGTTACAAACAGCTATCAGCGGCTGGTGCCTTAAACCCCCAAAACTATTTTAAAATGCAGCATTTGATCTGCTAATTAATGCAGAACAGCTTTACGATCAGTCTCCTGCAATTCTGTGCTCTGCAGAGCAGTTTCCCAAGATATTTCCCTTTTATAAAGTACAAATCAGTTAACCAAGAAATTGCCCGAAGTTACAGGAAAAATTCCAAAACGTATCATACACCTTCTCTGATCGATCTACTGAATAAGGAAATAAGAGATCAGCAGGAGGTTTCAGTCCTGTGTTTTTACAAAAAAACATAAAAAATCAGTGTATTCTACGTGTTGCAGTCAATAATTGCTTCAACTGGACTATCACAGTAAAGATACACAGACTTCTAAAAATAAACCCTGGTACTAGAAACCGTGTTCTGAACACCTTTAGTAAGCACATGAAGTGGAGTTCTTCACATAACATAGCCCTGCTGGCACAGACTTGCAGCTCTAATCTGTGTTTTAATAGTAGATGGAAGGAATACCATCTTCAACGTTTCTGGGGGGGGAACAGACAAAAATATATTTCAAGCAGTCGTTCTACCCTGGGGTCTTCAGGTACTTGTACTTTTTATAGAATCTGGACTACAAGTATCAGATACAGAGAGGTATGGTAAATAACGGAAGACAGTGAAGTGACCTGTTCTCACTTGAAATGCAGCAATATGAGCTATGAGCACGCAATTTCCAGAAGATAAGGCAAACATTATGGAAATGTGGTATATACGGGCACTTTATGGCAACCGCTTACAAATAAAGTGCAGAAAACACCAAGCCAGTGAAATCATGGCAAAGAGAGAATAAGGGATGTTTACTTAGAACAAAAGGGGGTTGATCCGCCCAAGCTCGGGCAGATTTCCAGGCTAACAAACTTCATTTGTGGTCTCCATTCTCATAAAAGGGCACAGACAACGAAGGGACGAGGTTCGAAGATGTCAATGCACTCTGCAGGTATTAGACTCAAACTATAGTTAGTGTCTGTAAATTGAGCTGGTGTGCCTAAAAACAAAATGAATGTGAACTTGGGTAATGTAACTAGTGCTCATGTGAAACGCTCCAGTACCTTCAGGTTGTAAGGAGTTCGTGCTTAATAAAAATGCTTTAGAAAAAAAAAAAAAAAAGGCATAGCCAAATGCATTAGGTTTCGCCTTTGTGAATAATACTTATTTTTTGAGAGGGTTAAGTTTTAAGTTGGTGAGCATTTGTGCAATACAAGTTAAAGAAACTCCGTAAAAGTGTTACGACTTGTTTTTTGAGAAAGGTAATATATTGTGCAGTATCTGGTGGAACAGAGGGGGAGAGACTAGCGTTATAATAGAGGTGGTAAGAGACAGTTTAGAGACAGAGAGCTGGAAACAAGGGTATGGAAGTTGAGAACAAGTGCGAGTGACAGGAAAGCCAACCAATGGTAAGCAACGGGCGGGCTCCAAGCCCCTCTATGTTCTTGGTAAACCACAATATGACTTGCAACACACAGCGCATGCGCGGTCTGTAGGCTCAACCTAATAATGACCAGTCTTCAAAGTTCATTTTCTGCCATTGTCTCACAATCAATAGCTTACAAATAAACTTACTTTCTGAGTTTCACTGCAGACCCAAAGTTTATACTGCAGTTTACACTGATCAGGATTCTATGAAGCGTAATGTCATTTATGCTCAAGTGTCACTTTTTACGAACTTACACGCAACTTAGTTGTGCTAAGTGTATTGTGAAACTGTTAAAAGGAAAATAGCTTGGCTACGACCAGGGCCAATGGGATTATGCAACAGGGGAGCTCCAAATGAAGCAGTAGGGCTAAATTACGCAGCAAGAGAAGGCAAATTATGCAGCATAAATCAGACACATTAGTTTGTCATTGTTAAACTTCCTAACATTGTCTGGGCATAGGTGTCACCTCATTCTTACCAGTTTAACATCCATAGATAACAATAAGCAACAAAAAGGTGACCAGTCAACATTCGCAGTGGGCCTTCCACTGTGCAGGAGCGCATGTCGCTTAGTCGCTGCGTTCCTAGTGACTTGATCGGTTTGAGCTAGATTTATTTTTTTAAACAAATATGTGGATTATGCAGCAGATTTATGCATCATGTGGCTGCGGCCGCAAAATTGCGTAATTCCGATGGCATTGCCAATGACAAAAAACCTAAGCACTCGAGGTATTTTGGTTGGAACGTGACGTTAGTAGTGTATATCTTCTAACAATGAAGTGCCGATAGGAGAGAACAACTACAACGTAAGACATAATGCAATACACCCGTGATGGATGAACAGTGTAACTTATGTTGGTGAAAGGTCACACGGCTGTTGATCAGGTAAAGTGGAGAATAAAGCAGTGCAGGCTTCACACTTCAACAACAGCCTAAGTGCAGTTAATGTGCGCTGAGGGCATTTTAAGGAAATCCCATATGTCTATGTGAATGCAGTACAGAAGGGCAGGGACATTTCAAGATTTGATGGGAGCAATTTGCTCTCTTCTGGTATTTTATAAAAGACTGAAGACTATAGACAATAAAAAAAAAAAACACGCAGAGGTGCTGACTGGAAGAACTGATCATTGTGAGCACATTTCACACCTCTTGCAGAATACCAAAATCTGTCACGTGTTCGGTTTACTTTTTGCGCATATCTACCGTGCAGCAAACAATTTGTGTATATATATATATATATATATATATATATATCACAAATCATTTTCAGGTAAGACCAGGAGTGTTTGCCAGGGGGGAAGTAATGCCTGTGAGATAGCCGTCTGGTGCTACAGTGCGGGTACATGTAGGTTACCTAAACGCCGTGACATGAGGGGTCAGCGGAGAGGCGGGGGCGCCAGGGGAATTGCGCATTTGCCAAGGTTGAGGGGGGACTAGGAGCACTGCACAAGAGGGGGCCGCTGACGGTGCAGATGTGGAGGTGGAACAGTATCACATTAAGGGCACCTGAGTGTGCAGCAGAACCGTTATGCACGGTTTCATGACATCTTTCCTCGGCGGCTCCCCCAATCGCGGCCAAAGGTCATAACAATTGTTTGCAATCGGGTACTTATGCAGATCCCCGTTTTCTTCTCTGTGGAGAAGTTTGCCTTTTGCTAGCGCCCACTCTTTGGTCTTCTAGTGCCATGTAGGAACAGCAGGGGCAGCAGGCGCCTTCCGGCCAAAAGTAAATCACTCTTTTTGCCAGCAGCAACATTAAGTCCAAGAATGCTTGGCTGCCCTTCGCACTATGGGGCATTTATAAAAGCCCAGAGTGCATAGCTCCCACATGGGCTGGATGTCTAAGCCCATGCAAGGAAACAAAGAAAATCCAGTGAAGCCAGGCTGGGGAATGGTAGGCCTGATGAAAAATAAAACAAGCCTCAGCAACAAAAGGGAGCACTAAAGTGAGTGCCTGCTTCGTCCCCGGGGGACTGGTGAGTGCACGTTGTCCCGGGGGACTGGTGAGTGCTGTGCCAGAACTGGATTAACAAAGTCTCCACTGAGACCAACACAGTGCGCTGAGCCCACGGCACTCGGGCGCTGTAACTTTAAAGCAAGGGTGTTGCTCTTGTTTTTATTTTGTTTTCCCGATTGCTGCTTTAGACACTTAAAAAACGTTCTACAGTACTTTGCCAATGGGAACCTGGTAAGAGAAATAAACAGAACAGGAAACAGAATGCCTACACCAATAGAAACGAGGAACAGTAAAGTGACAAAGACCAATAAGAAGTGAAGGCGGGATGCAAGTTCCTTTAAAGATATATTTAATACAATAGATTTCACAAGCACAGCGCAAGCGTTGTGCAGGCAAAACCTAAAAAAAGAATAAATAATATCTCAATCTCAGCGCGAGCAGCAGACGGACATTAAATTAGAGAAATCAATCTATGCATGGTCCCTGCTCCACAGCAAGCATCGGAATTTATATTTCGGCTGTACAGCCCAATTAAGACAGCTGCAAAGAAGAGTGATGCTGAAGCAGACAAATTGTAAGCAATGGGTGGGCTTTAAGCCCTTTCTGTAAACAATATTGTCTCGCAAGTGAGACGCATACGCTACAGCATGCTCTCGCCGCCTCACCCTAAAAATATAGCAGGAGAGAAGGCATAATTGTCTATTTTAATATGTATACAAATTGTTTGTCAACACAATTGTTTGTCAACACACCTTATTAAGGTATTAACCCCTTGACCGCGATCAGAATTCCGCTTGTGTGCTGGACATTCCGATCGCGGGTGTGGTCGTGACGAGCTCAGCTCGTCATGCGCACAGCGCTACCGCGCAGCATGACGAGCTGAGCTCGTCACGCGCATCGAAGGGGTTAAGACAGCTTCTGCATAACTAAAGTAACAAGTGCAGGGAAAATATATTGTATCCTGTTCATTTTACCTAAAATTTGCTAATGAATCAAATACTTAATGGTGCCAAAACTGAATAACGTTGGTGCCGTTGGGCAAAAGCTTAAGCTATATTGTCTCTGGAGGACACAGTATGCAAAGGCGCCAAACACAAGAATCAGAATTTATATTTGCCATAAGACCACAGAATGTTTGGAAAGGACTGTGGACATCTTCAAGAGACTAAAAGTTTCCACCTGGTCTAGCACATCCTTACTAGCTAATAGAGATACTAGTTACTGCAGAGAAGACCTTGTTACTAGACCTTGTGAAAATCTGGGTAATTGTTATTTTCCCTTTGAAGGAGTGATTATAAGTCACAGCAGAATACAGAGAAGTATTAGTTATTTTCCCTTTGAAGGAGTGATTATAAGTCACAGCAGAATAGAGAGAAGTATTATGAGTAATTAAGCTGTATTTTTTTAAATTAACATGAATAGTTTAAATACCGTTTCTGAGAAATCCTTAAAGGAGTACAAATTTAAATATCTGTTGCATATTTGGATTCTAAACTAGGGAAAAAGAAAGGATGCCCATCTCTAAAGACTGCTGATATTATAGAATGCATATGTTTTGTGATAGGTAGTGGTATGTGCTTATAAAAGTGATTTAATGATACCAGTGTGAACATTATAATTCGTTAAATGTTGGTTTACATTTCAATTTAGGTAACAAACCTTTACTTTATATATCAACCAGACAGCATGTACACACAAAAACATAAGGTAGTTGTCTTTGCCAGAAACTAGTGGAGGTAGTTAGTTTATGTTTCAGTTTTAAAAATGTCAAAGTTCCACCAATATCCCAGAGGATCTGAAGTACAGATGTTCTGGAGGAATATTATTTGTTATAGCAAGTGTTTGCAGAATTAACTCAGATGAGATAGAGTTATTAATCTCATTTCTAGGTAGCCACTACAGCCAAGCAGAGGTAAGCACACAGCAGAATGACACAGAGTGGCGATGTCCATGGTCTTGGTTTTCTCGCTTATATTATTCCCATTTCCTCAGGTCTAATACTAACCTCATATTCCTATTTTACATGGTTGGCTGTGGATATGGAGAAGTGTGGATCAATTCAGGGCATTCTGACATTCGCTTACCATGACGGCATAATTGGTACTCCAAATCTGCTTTCCGTTATTACCTTCAAGTCCTTCAAAAAAGAGTAAGCCTGATCTGCAACCTATAAAGTATAGAGTTCTCATCCAAGATAACTCAGTTCAGCTGGGGACACTGTCCCAGTCTTTGTCTGGAAGTGAGAAATGCTTTCTTTATTAGTTCCCGTTTAATCCACCTTGTTACCACAGAGCTGCTCACAGAGAAACCCTGTCATTTAAGACCTCATGTTCATGGCTTTCCCTTGCTCTTTCAACACCCATTCGCTGTATGAGTCATCCTTGAGCCCATACACTCCCTCATTTGATCCTTTGGGATTCTCTTTCAACAGTCCAATACAGTGGCACTCCACAAGGTGGAGAATTTTCAGTGCGATGCAGAATGGTTTCTCATCCAGACCCTGAGAAAACTTATGGTTCAGCCCTTCAACTTCCGGTGGAAATCTCAGAAGCTGAAAATTGACTGCTTTCATCTGATTGTATAAGTGTTAAGAATGCTTTAACAACGCTGATTTATTCTCATCAATGCAGTGTTCAACCCTTCAACAACTTCCACTGCACATGCAAGCGCTAAAGATTTTTTAAAGAAATCTTCAGATTGTGTCTGAAATCTAAATGTAGGTTAGAAGTTGCCAATAACAGTAGTTCTGGCATCTGGTTTTCAATCTAATCCTTGGCCTCAATGAAACTCAATAGGCATCAGTTTTCTAATAGAATCCAGCCACTGATGCTGGGGGAAAGTAGACTGAATACGCAGCGATTCCTATGTGTGCTAATAAAACTGAAAACTCAAATATACTAGTAAGCAGGTTAAATTTCAAAGTATTAAGTGGCATTATATAATCTCCAGTAATCATTTGTATACGTTATGATAGATTAATCAATTACTAAGTGAAAGCATAAAAGGAGCTTTTGACCAAAATGTTAACAGTTTCTTTATGACTATTTATATTTTTGGGGGGAAAATAGAGGGCCTAATTTAGATTTCAGGATTTAGTAATTTCAAAATATATTTCAACTGAGGCCTAAATTAGGTGTTTGGATGTTTTGATATTGGTTTGCATTAAAAACATTTCAATCCCTGCCACCCACTTGTCCTCATGCCACAACTGTTTAAATTCTGCCAGCTTTCGTGCTATACCAATGATCAATCCCGTAATGCCTGTATTAAGACAGATAAACAAGTGAAAGGTCAACCCAGGTTAAGAGCAGTTCAGTCATTTCAAATAATGCACCATCTTAAATAAATGCTCAGATCTTATACCAGAAACTAACCAGAACAGGGAACGTAAAACTGTGAGACTGTATTGAAAGTGTATTCTTAAATGTAAATTGCATCTATGAACAGATGCCATGGCTGAAGGAGATGCTATATTGATTGTAGGAAAGTAGGATCTGCTTTCATGGTTACCCCCTTTTTGCTGGTGTCATTATGTTTTTCTGACTAGTCTGACTGGGATCCTGCTAACCAGGACCCCAGTCTCTGTGCTTCCTCCCTATATTGAACCTTGGGGAGTACTTGGGTACCCCCCCCAGATTGGCTACTGGTGTACCCTTATAAGTTCCTAGTATATGGTACTAAGGTACCCAGGGGATAGGTACACCAAGGGTACCCTATGGGCTGAAGCATGTATTATGCCACCCATAGGAGACCACTCAAATTGTGACCACAGGCCTGCCATTGCAGCCCGTGTAAGCTGGTTCTAGCACCACTTACGACAGATGTACGTTTTCTTATATCTGAGGTCACTACACTCAAAACCTATAAGTCCCCCCCCTAAGGCAAGCCTTTCAATTCTGAAGGCAGGGTGCTGGGTTATAAGTGTGAGGAGTCCATTCTCCCGGGTTGTAAGTGCATCAGCCATTACGATACATAGAGTGGCCATGCGTCATTACGCGATGGCTAACTCTAAACTGGCTGTAACAAACCCTGGCTTGTTTGGTATCAAACATGTTGGAATCATACCCCAATACCGTAAACTGTGTTGGAGGTATGATTCCATGCACTGTAGGGCTCCTCTGGGAAGCCCTCTGTACTCCCGGTACCAGTCTTCCAGACATGGACAGTAAACTATGTCTGCTGCCGACCAGAGACACGATTCTACCCTCCTGCTGCTGAGCCAAGCTCGAGCAGGGGAAGGTAGGACAATAGGCTTCCTGTCACAGGAGGTGTGACCACCTCCCAGACAGGACTTCGTGTATTGGGCCAGGGTGGGGGCGCTTGCCAGCGCCACTAGACCGCTTTGAAGGGCACATTTGGAGCCCTTCTTGCATACTGCAGTTGGAACCAGTTCTGGCAGCCGTTGGCTCCCGCTCTGGTGTGAAACTGGACAAAGGACATGGGAGTATCCTCCCCACTTTCCAGCCCCGCCTGTGGGAGGGACCCCTGAATCGTCCCAACCCTTGCTTTAGGGAACTTAAGGGCTTACCCTGTGGGTGGTTCTTTAGATTCATCGTGGGACAAGATTCAGATCCGAAACCACTTCATCTTCAACTGTCTGGGCAATTTGGACTTCACTGGACTTCGCCTTGGAAACCGAGACTGCAACTGAGAAGACTCCTGCTGCTCCTGGTCTCATCGTCCTGCCAGTCTTCTGCGTTGTCTGTGTCTGTGCTCCATACATGTTCTTCTACAGGCCTGGGAACATCCAAGACACCCGAAGGAATCTCCTTTGAAGTGAAGGAGTCACTTCCCTGCATCTGCAGACACCGCAACAAAGCTGACCGGTCTGCTGTTCCCGAGCTCCTACAGACTCCGAAAGGTTCAGCTACACAAGTGTTGGTTCTGCAACTCCCTAGAGGCCTGCACTGTCTTCACAGCAAGTTTGAAGTCAGTATCTCTCGTCGGAACCGCTAGAGCATTACCGCTGAGCCGCGTCGACTTGCCGTTGCCAAGGCTTGTTGACTCTTCACCAGAGATCTTTGGGATCCAAGAAGCTCCAGTCTCAAGCATTTCTTGCAACCAAGATCTTCGTCCACACAGCATCCTCTGCACCGTGGGCCTTCATCATTTGGTGAGGAAAGATGAACCACCTTGACTGGTGAACACCTTGGCTTAAATAATGCCCTTCACCCTAACCCGTAGTAGGGGTGGAACAACCCTTCAAACACATGTCACTTGGCTTACACATAGCCCTTCACCCTGATACACCGTAAGGGTGGAACAGCACACCAATCGCACGTAACTTTAGGCTTAAACACAGCCCCTCACCCTAACAAAGTGAGAGTGGAACAACACTTCACACACACATCATTTGGCTTCAACTCTGCCCTTCACCCTAACCCATAGTAGGGGTGGAACAACACTTCACATAAGTCATTTGGCTTAAACCCTGCCCTTCACCCTTACCCCGTAGGTAGGGTGGAGCAACGTCAACTCTGCCCTTCACCCACACTCCCATGGATAGGGTGGCACACCTACTTAAACCACAAGTAGTTTGGGCTTAGCTCTGCCCTTCTATCCTGAATGACTACTACTCATAAAGTCAATACATAAACTGCAATAGTGGGTGATATTACTGCACTATCCAACACCCACGTAGAGTGGTAGACACCAACCCAACCGCTACACCATCCCACAACCACAGAGTCGTAAAACATGAATGACTTCTCACGCAGTGATCACATACCAAAATACACACGTACAAAATGGGTGATTTACCACCTCAAAGTCATCCCCAAGGATACATCACTACTGATATTTATGTGGTTATTTTATGGGAAAAACAAAAACAAATAAAATGACAAGCAAGAACAGCACCTATAAACTGCATCTCCCATGCCCCTGTCATGCTTTAGTCATTCATACATCCTTTCATCATACATAAAAAAGATCATCATGTCAAAAATGCATGTAAAAATGTTTAATATGGTGAAACATTTGAAAGCACACTATAATGAGCATATGCAGCACAAATGCACAAGAAGGAAACATGACATTACTGTTGGTAAACCGGCGTTGTTCAAAGTCATAAATGCCTCCCAGGACTAAATATCACTTGGAGTTACGACCAGGGTGCTCAGTGTCACCTCCGCCCCGACCAAGTTGCTCCCTGCTACTGACGGTCATATTCAAATGTCTCCCTTAAAGTGACCGCAACCAAAGGCTACCTTGCATTCTGTCCCTTATTGTGTCCTCAGAGTCCTTACACGAACGAGCTACGGCTGGCAGGTAAGTCTTCCCACAATGTCGTGACCATAACTAAAATAAATGTACATGTTCCCAACCACCGAAAATGGCCGCCAGTACGTAGGTTTGCGTGTGTTTTCGAAGGTGAATGGACCTTCCTTCCGATACTGCCATATGTCCGTTTGACGGGAAATAGAGCTTCCTTCTGATACTGCCCATAACAGAGACAACTTCCAATTGCGGTAAGGCTCGCGCATATCTCAAGCTGCACAGGCGGTACATTTCAAATCATAACCACAGCACCGATCATAACCGCAACGCAACACTAAAGTACTCACTGAAATGTATCATGTCGAGATTTCCACTCTACAGGTTCTTGCACGAATCAATCCTCTGTAAGGAAACTCCAGTCGATGACACTGGCACAGCTCTGCTGGTCCTCTCACTGCCACTTCTCTGCTGCCACTACACTCCAGACAAGTGTTGGCATTAACATAGGGCCCTCACAGCTGATAGCTTGTCACACATGATGTTGCTGAGACACAGCTGTCCCCAGCACAGCTCACAATAATTCACTAGTTCGTCAGCCGGTTCACACGACTAAACCACTGCTGGTTACTACCTCAACCGGCCACAGGCTGCAGGCATCATCCACATAAGTCTTTGCCCTACTTTCACACCATCCATTTGACCAGTGAAAGTGGTGAAGTCCTGAGGCAACAAACACGCAGCTCACTAGCGGTGCCGATTCTCCTCATTTCCAATTGTAACACAGAGTCCCACAGGGCCACATGAAATTCCCATTCCTGAGACCTGATGGATGTTACAGCATCAAGCTGTTCAATAGAAGTATGCCCTGGCTGGTAGGCTGTCTGGTGGAACAGGACACCGGTGGGGCTAAAGGGCATACTGTCTCTCTGTACTTTAGGTTGCTTTAAAATTCTTCTTCCAATTGTTTCCTCAGCTTAGTTTATTGTCAGTTAGTATCCATAGTTTCTCTCTCACAGTTCACACGCATAGATTCTTCTTTGGTTCCTTTTAAAATCGTCACCAAAATATGTTGTTCAAAGTAGACGTCCGGTTCCAAGGTAGGTTATGTAAGTAGGTTTATTAAGTAAGATAAGAAGAGCCCCACCAGTAGAAGCATTCCGGCTGCTCAGCCCATCCTCCTACTGACCCCCTCACTCATCCAACATTCCACACCACACTCACACTGGCTGAGCAGCAGGTATAACAGTGAGCTGCTCAAGGTCCTCTTGCGACTCCTGGGCCTTCTGCCCGTGGGTCCTCTTGAGGATCTCCTTTGGCTCCAGTGGGCTCCCCTGCTCTGACTTACCTGCTTGTGGTGAGTCACTTGGACCTTGCTGGTCCCGACATGGCACCTTTTTCACATACTACGTTTGTTGCTGTTGCCAAGGCTTGTTGGTGCTCCCGACAGACACCGACCCCCTGGCTCTTGACATCCAACGTGGGACAGCTTGTGAATGGCTCCTGGTCTTTCACACCATCGCCTGGTCCGCACAGCTGCAGCTCCAGGGGCACCGTTAACTCTCCTGTATCTCAAACATCGGTGGGCATTTGTCTCCCATGCCTCCTGGTCACTCCTGAGCGACACAGACTCTGTACCCTATGCTTGCAGGTACCTCTCATCTTGAATCCACCTTTGGATTCCACCGGACTTTTTCCACTTTCTTCGCCAGCAGCATCTTCAGTGAAGTCCTCCATTGTGGCCTACGGCGGTTTCCGACGTCACTTCGCACCTATGCACCCGGCTGCCCTGGTGTAGGTATCCTGGTTCCCGGGGTATCCACGGGTGGAGTGACTCTCCAACCTATCTTCCACGGCGTTTCTTCAGGGTCCTCTGGGAAGGGTCCTTCCTAAAAACTGCAACCACGACTTACCCATTGACTTGTATTGAACACAAGGTTGTGTTCCCACTCTGCATACTGCCTTCGTGGGTACTTATCTTGGGTGGTTCCTTGGGTCCCCAGCTCTTCTACGTCTTCTGGGTCCAGTCTCGACATAGGTTGTGGTTCACATTCCACTTTCTTAGTATATGGTTTGGTCTCCCCCTGGAGACCACTGTGTATTTGTTCTACATACGTGTTCTATTACTAAAGTATTGTGTGTATTGTGATTATATCTCCCGGTAGGCGATATTGCAATGTGTTAGTGAGTGTTTATAATAAATACATAATTTTATAACTACACTGTGTGGTTCTTTTTCCCTTAACCTACCCTATATGATTAGTACTGGTAAAACAAGTTGCTTTACACTCCTTCTGGACTAAACCTGAAGGCTGCTCTCCACAGCTACCACAGAGAGCTTTCTAAGGTTGTCTAAGACCACTAATATCACCATTAGGGTTGTCTGGATTAGAGCAGGGTGCTATACTTACATAAGTGAGCACCATATACTAAGCCAGCCTCCTACATTGATCTACAAATTGCCCAAGCAAAACCATAAGCTTCTGATTTGTCGGTTGTCCTAGTCTCTTAAAGTCTTTAATGACAACTTTATCGGTTATACTGTCCTAAGATTATGGGGAAAGAAGAAGGAAAAGTAGGAAACTGTAAGGCTGAAAATTCTTGGTTCACCCAAATGGAAGTGAAACTGGTCTATTTAAGAGATTTCAAAACCTTTTTGAATGTTTCACCATATGAGAGCAATATGCCCTATAAGCTTCAGCAGGTTTTTTTTTTTTTTTTAAACACACATTTGGAGCAATTGCATTTGGTTAAAAAGCCAGTCAGGAACAAAAAGACTGGTGTAACTGGGACGAAAAGACATCTATCGGAAGCTAGCAGAAACCGTATACAGCGCATCCTGACAGCCCATTAGTACTATTTGTAATCAGGAGCAAGAAATCTGTTGCTTCTAGCTTACAAGTTTTTTTGAGGAACATGTGACGTCTTGTTATGCCAGATCTGGTAACGCATGACTAACTTTGCAAAACGTGAACTAAAGAGTTAATGATGGGAAAAGGTGGCAGAGAAAGATTTGGGCTTGATTGTCATTTTAATAGATTTTTTTATATCTTCCCATTTGTTATCAAAATAAAAAACATTGAACAGATCAATTTGTTTGAGGATCAAGACTTGCAAGTATTCATGTTCTCACATGGATGAAAATTTGCCAAATTATCATTGTCAGGGAAATGCCATTTCATGATTCCGGGTTTCTTAACATTGATATTATACACTAAATAAAGACTGAAAAGTAATTAAAGTTTCATAATTTATGGTAGGGAGGTTGTAATAGTAGTTCGTAGTTAGAACTAAAATTGTCAGCATACAGTTTGACTTTGTGGAGACTTTATTGATCAGAAATGCTTTAATTGTGGAGCTCATGCAAAGGGTGGCTGCTGATGTTTGAAGTTTAAATGTTTACTAAAAATGGAATCCGACACCTGACGATGCCTTAAGAGTGTGTATTGTTTCCTTTATTTCATCTTTCTGTCTTCTGTACACCACTGCAGCTGACAGACTAATTTTTTCCAATACTATGGACCAAGATAAACAAGAGACTTACCTTCAGTAACACATTATCTGGTAGAGACAATATTTAGCTGTAGATTCCTCATCTGTGAATTTCGCAGGCATCAGACTGGATCCAGAAACTCTTGTATGAGCAGGACCCCCTTCGCCATCGGGTGGCTCCGTTCAGATCCGCCTGGCGTCAGAGGCACCGGATATGACGTTGTGGTCGCCTACAAGGCGCCAACCAGACGTGCGGATGTCAGTTACTTCTCATGACTTTTCACGCCAGGAGGGCGAAGCCATGAATTAGACTGACCGGTGCGTGTCCAAATTAGGGCCCTTTAAAGAGAATCCACACTAGCTCTAAAAATGTGTCCACAGAGCGGGGAAGCATGGGTGGGTCTGTAAGGCATATGCAGCTAGATTTGTCTCTACCAGATAATGCTTTATTGAAGGTAAGTAACTTGTTCATCTGATCAATCAATCAGGGAATTGTAAGCGCGCTACTCACCCGTGAGGGTCTCAAGGCACTGAGGGGGGGTCCGCAGATCTGTTTAGCCGAAGAGCCAGGTCTTGAGGGTCTTCCTGAAGGTGTTCAGGGAGGGGGCGCGTCTGATGTCTGCCGGTAACTCGTTCCAGGTCTTGGCTGCAATGTGAGAGAAGGATCTTCTGCCTGCTCTGGCTCTGTGGATGCGCGGGGTTTCGGCCAGTGCGAGGTTGGAAGATCGGAGGTTTCTTTTTGGTACGTGGAAGTTCATTCTGTCGTTGAGGTATTTGGGTCCGTTGTTGTGTAGGCATTTGTAGGCGTGAGTGAGGATTTTGAAAGAGACTCTTTTCTCCACAGGGAGCCAGTGGAGACTTCGTAGGTGTTGGCTGATGTGTTCGTATCGGGGGATGCCGAGGACGAGTTTGACGGCGGTGTTCTGTATTGTTTGGAGTGTGCGGAGTAGGGACTTGTTGATGCCGGCGTAGAGTGCGTTTCCATAGTCCAGTCTGCTGGTGATGAGTGCGTGGGTGACTGTCTTCCTTGACTCAAGGGGGATCCACTTGAAGGTCTTGCGGAGGATGCGGAGGGTGTTGAAGCAGCTGGAGGTGACGGCGTTGACCTGTCGGTTCATGGTGAGTGATGAGTCGAGTAAGATGCCGAGGTTCTTGGCGTGGTCTGATGGGGTAGGTGGGCTTCCGAGGGCGGTCGGCCACCAGGTGGTGTCCCATGCAGAAGGGGTGGTACCGAGGACGAGGACTTCTGTCTTCTCGGTGTTGAGCTTCAGGCAGCTGTTGGTCATCCAGACTGCGACGTCTTGCATTCCTTTCTGGAAGTTGAGTTTGGCAGTGGTGGGGTCTTTGGTGAGGGAGAGGATGAGCTGGGTGTCGTCGGCGTAGGATACGATGTTGAGGCCGTGTTGTCGGACGATGGCTGCGATGGGGGCCAAGTAGATGTTGAAGAGGGTGGGGCTCAGTGATGAACCCTGTGGGACTCCGCAGGCGATTTTCGTGGGGTCGGAGTGGAAGGGTGGGAGTCTGATCCTTTGGCTTCTTTCGGTGAGGAATGATCAGATCCAGTCCAGGGCTGTTCCTTGTATGCCTGCGTTGCGTAGTCTGGCGACTAGTGTGCGGTGGGAGACGGTGTCGAAGGCCGCTGATAGGTCGAGTAGGATGAGGGCTGCGGAATGGCCTTGGTTCAGGAGGGTGCGGATGTCGTCTGTGGTGGCGAGTAGGGCGGTCTCTGTGCGGTGGTTGCTTCGGAATCCGGATTGGGACGGGTCGAGGACGGTGTTCTCTTCAATGAATCGTGTCAGTTTCCTGTTGACTGAGAGAGACTTCTAGCTGCAGATTCCTTACCTTTGAATAGATACCCAAGCCATACCATCCTGGTGGTGGGCTGCGGACAAATTACTAGGCTAAATGATCCTGCAGGACTGAATGGGCGAAATGCCTGTCCCTGCGGAGCCGACTGTCCAGGCAGTAGTGCTTGGCAAACGTGTGCAGAGATGCCCACATTGCTGCCTAGCTGATATCCAGGACTGGAACATCACGAGCCAATGACATGGTCGCAGCTTTTCCCCTGGTGGAATGGGACTGTAAGCCCTCCGGAGGCTGTTTTTTAGCCAGGACGTAGCAGATCTTACTACAGAGAATGACCAAGCGCAAAATGGTTTGTTTCTGAACTGCCCAACCTTTTTTAGCTCCCACATATCCCACGAAGAGTTGGTCGTCCACACAGAACTCTTTTCTGCAGTCAAGGTAGAACGATAATGCTCTTTTTGGGTCTAGGTGATGGAGTTGCTCCTCTTCCCTAGGAGTGATGTGGAGAAGCATAAAAGTTGGGCAGTGTGACCGACTGACCCAGAAGGAATGGGGTAGCCACTTTAGATAGGAAAGAGGCTCGGGTGCGAAGCACCACCTTATCCAGAAATATAATATAGGGATGCTTGGATGATAAAGCCTGCAGCTCACTCACCCTCCGGGCAGATATTGCCACTAGAAATAGTGTTTTGATGGCAAGCAACCGGAGGGGACAATTACGTAGAGGCTCAAAGAGGACACACAAGGTAAGTGAGAACCAGGTTCAGATCCCACTGAGGCATAATGAAGGGCATAGGAGGAAACATATGTACAAGCCCTTTCACAAACCTACTAACAATAGGGGACTTGAACAAACAGGGTTGGTCAGGCTGCTGCAGGAAAGCGGACAGAGCAGAAAGATAATCCTTGAGAATACCCAGAGCAGAGCCGGCTGAGTTGGTCTGTCCTGGCATTCAGAGAACCGGCCAGGTGTTAAACCACCAGGGTTACACACTGCTGTTCCATCCATGTCCAGAGATGTAGGGCCTCCGACAAAGGTTCCACAGCCCCACCCTATCCTGCTTGTTGCAGTACCACATGGCAGTGGTGTTGTCTGTTAACACATGCACTAACTTCACCTTGACAGAGGGAAGAAATGCTGTTGTAGGGATTCTGCACATACACAGAGCTATGCACAGGATAATAGGACCTCGGAGTATAGTGGTGAGCCAACCATGCCCCTTAGTACCCACAATCCCAATCCGACTAGCTTTAGCGTCTCATTCGCAGCGCAGCTACCAATGATTAGACAACCCAGAACACGTCTCGCGGGAGCAAGAACACTTTCATAACTCACTCATACTTGTCCACAACGCGCGTAATAAGAGACACAGTATAGTTTAAAATGTTTATTTCAACTATCGTGCTCTAAGATACAGTACACGTGCCAGTACTATCAGCATAATGATAAAATAATAAGCATGGTTACAATTCCATAGAATACAAACGGGGACAGCATTTTATAAAGACAGCGGATATAGGACTGAATAGCCTTACCACCCTCCCCGTGCTAATAACTAGTTTATTATAAAAATAGAAGACCTCTGGGCTTTGTCTGGCGGACCCCCATACCTCAATTTTTTTTTTTTTTTTTAATTTTAAAAGTTTTATATAGCGCTAGCTAGACCCGTGGGTATCAGAGCGCTTTACATACACACTGTACAAAACCAAAGGAAATTGCATTACTTATTAGGAAGGCAGTAGGGAAGCAACGACAGAGATAAAAAATACAACATAAAAAATAGATAAACAGTGCAGCGGAGGGAGAGAAAACAAACGAAGGTGGTTAACACAGACCGGTCACCACTATCCTTGAATGTCAAGATAGAGAGGAGTTAACTCGGATATTGAAGTCTAGGTTAGTTGATGTTGGTCAGGAAAGTATTTGTTAAGGAGATGGAGTTTCAGGTCCCTTTTGAAACAGGAGAAGGAGGGGTTGCATCTGAGGACTCTAGGGAGAGCGTTCCATATCCTGGGAGCGTTGCCAGAAAACGATCGGTATTGGGTGGTTTTCTTTTTCAGTTTCGGAGGGATAAGAAGGAGTGAGTTAGAACTTCAGTGTTCTGGATTGACCTGCTCTTACCAGTTTGTTGTTCAGGTAGTTGGGGGCCGGAGAGTGAAGGGTTTTGTGTGTGATGCAGGCCAGCTTGTAAATACACCTCCCTTCCATAGGAAGCCAGTTGAGGGAGTTGAGAGCTGGAGTGATGTGTTCAAATCTTTTCACTCCAGATATGAGTCGAGCGGCCATGTTCAGCACTGCCCTTAGTGGGGCTAGGTGAGCTTTTGGAGTCCCTGTTAGGATGGCGTTCCCGTAGTCGATTTTAGAGAGAACTAGGGATTGAACTACTGTCTTGAGGTCATCCTGGGGAAGAAAAGGTTTCAATTTCTTGAGGTGTTTTAGTGAGAAAAGAGCACCTTTTGCAGAGTTTTTGATGTGGGCCTCCATTGATAAGTTCTTGTCAAGGGTGATGCCTAGTGACTTCACTGAGTCGGATAGGACGAGGGGGCAGTTTAGGGCAACCAGATTCTTGAGCCACTCTTGGATTGGTCGACGGTTGCTTTTTGGAGAGAATAGGATTAGTTCCGTTTTATCTGGGTTGAGCTTTAAGTGGTTAGTGTTGAACCAAGTTTGGATCTCGGTTAGAGTGACATTGAGGTGTCGGATGTCGTTGGGAGACTTGATTTTGAAATAGATTTGAGTGTTGTCAGCGTAGAGGTGGTAGTTCACTCCCGCTTTTTCAAGATGATTGTGAGGGGCTCCATGAAGAGATTGAAGAGGGACGGGGAGAGGATCGAGCCTTGCGGGACCCCAAGTGTGACTTTTGTTGGCTTCGAGAGACAGAGGTTGATTTTAATTTGTTGCGAGCGGTGTTGAAGGAAGGAGGTGAACCATTTTAGTACTGTGCCATTAATGCCGGAGCGTTTCGACAAAGTCTCCAGAAGAGCTGGATGATTTACAGTGTCGAATGCCGCAGATAGGTCAATAAGGATGAGAAGGCAGGCATCACCTTCATCTAAAGCCTTGTGAATATCGTCAGAGATGTTGAGCATAGCTGTTTCAGTGCTACAGCCTTTCCTGAATCCTGATTGAAAGGCGTCGAGGAGGTTGAACTCATCAATGTGTTTGTTGAGTTGGTGGAGAACGCATTTCTCCAATGTTTTCGCAAGGAACGGGAGGTTGGAGATAGGTCTGAGGTTGTTAAGATCATTAGGGTCGGCCCCTGGTTTCTTGAGAATGGGTGTGATTTGTCCTAGTTGAAGGGAGTCTGGGACACAGCCTGAGATGAGAGAGGCATTGATGATTTTTGTCCAGAAAGGGGAAATGGTGTGGTTGAGTTCTTTTATAATTGTGGATGGGAGGGGGTCCATCGTGTGGGAGGAAGGTTTTAGGGTAGAGATTATACTGAAGACCTCGTTTTCCGACATTAGCTCAAAGTCGGACCAATGCGCATTGTTTTTTAGCTGGAGGCAGACCTGATTGTCCTTGGTAAGAACTCTTTCTGATTGGTCAAGGGTGGCAGGTTAAGAGGGAAGGAGGGTTTGCGGTTTGGAGGAAGGATTGATCAATTTTTGAGACTTTATTAGAGAAGAAGGTGGCAATTTCTTCACATCGCTCTTTGGTGGCTATGATTTCGTTAGAGGGAGTGCAGTTTGTTTGGCTTTTGACAATGTTGAAGAGTTCTCTCGGTCTGTTTTTCACCAGATCTAGTTGGTTGCGGTAGAAAGACGCCTTTTCACTGAAAATGTGTTTTTGTATGCCTGCCGAGCAGATCTAAGTTGCGCTAGGTGCAAGGTCGAGGGTTTAGTCTCCAACACCTTTCCGTTTGTCTGAGTTGACGCCTTTCGTTATTCAGATCCATATTAAACCAGGGTTTAGATTTGGTTCGCCTCATTTGTTTGAGTTTGAGTGGAGCTACTTGGTCTAAGACCTCTGTCATTTTAGAGTTAAAGTGTGTAGTGAGGTCATCGGCCGTCCATGATGAGGGTTGGGGTTGTAGATGGGCATGAATCCTGGATTCAAGTTCGGGTAAAGGGACTTTTTGATGTTTCTGGTCCAGTGCTTAGGTTTGTCAACACGAATAGGTTGGTGTCTGACAAGTGCATCTATCTTGAACAGAATGAGGTGGTGGTCTGACCAGTCAATGGGAGAAATCGCTCTCAGAGAGACCAGTTCATTGTTGGTAATGATCGCATCCAGTGTTGCACCTTTGATGTGAGTTGGTTCATTGCAGAGTTGTTTGAGATTGTATATTTCAAGTAGGTTGGATAGGTTCTGGACAGTGGAGTCTTCTGGGTCATTCCAGTGGATGTTGAGGTCACCCAGGAACACGTCTTTTGTGTCTGTCATGGAGAAACGTGTTATTAGGTCTGTTAGTTCTTCGGGGAAAAGGGTACGCTCTCCAGGAGGATGGTAGATGGTGTGGAATTTGATGGGAGAGGTGCCCTTGGCAGTGAGTTCGACACCCAGGTATTCAAACGATAGGTATTCTGCAGGTTTAAGTTTGGTGATCTGTATTCCAGCTTTGTGAATGATGGCTAGTCCCCCCCAGTTTTGATTGGCCTGTCTTGTCTGATGATGTTGTACCCTGGAGGGGTGAGAATGTCAAGAATGGGGGTGGAGTGGACATTAAGCCAGGATTCTGTGAGGAAAGCGATGTCAATTTCTTCAGCGAGTAGAGCTTCAGCAATGTCTGTGGCGTGTTGTACTGCTGATCTGCAGTTTAGGAGCATGCAAGAGAGAGGGCGGGGAGCCTTGGTGGTGGGGGAGCTAGGTGGATAGAGGAGTATTGAGCAGGAGGTCTAGGCGAGTGGACAGTTTTAGGGAGTCTGTTAGTACCAACAATAACAGGGATGGGGAAAGGGGCTGATTTCTGGCTCAGAGCGAGGTAAGGGTCGTTGGTCACATCAGGTTTCAATACCGAAAGGGGAGGCGATCCCGGTTGGGTCGAAGTGCCTGACTCGTTGACGGACTGGAGGGTCGGGAGGTGCTCTGTGGGGCCATGGGAGAGGTATTGAGGGGGTTTGAGCAAATCTACCAGACGAGAGGGAGTACGGTGGCTTGGTCCTGTTGAGAAGGTCTTGTTGTAAGTGTAGGAGATCGGCAGCAAGGAAGTTAATTTTCTGCTCCATTCTGTTCAGTTGCTGTGTTATTGAGCTGAAAAAGTTTAAGGTTTCTGGCAGGGGTCGAGAATGACTTGGGCCTATGGAGGGAGAGTGAGCAGGGGTCAGGGATTGGACGGAATCAGTGGGATTAGGAGAGGGAGAGGTTGGACGCGGGAAGCCGGATTAGTAATGCTCCCATTCAAGGAGTTCAGAGGAGGAGTAGAGGGTCTATTGTCCAAGTGAGGAGGGAGAGAAAATCTGGGTAGGAAGTCAGAGTTCCGGGGAATGTCAATGAGATTAGCAGTGGAGGCAGGTTGTGTATGTGGGTGTGCGACGGCGGACGGGGAGTGGGCGGTGATAATAGGGGGGAAAGTGTCTGCTGTATTGGTGAAGACGTTGGACATGGGGAAGTCATGGGGGTTGTCAGTGAGGTAAGTGGTGAAGACGGGTTGTGCCTGTGGGTGTGGGACATCGGAAGGGGAGTGTGCAGTGGTGGTAGGGGGAGAGTGACCGCTGGATTGGAGATGACGTTGGACAAGGGGGAAGTAAGGGTCGGGGGAAGAGGGTCTGTGTTGGAGGAAGGGGTAGTTTGAGAGGGAGGGTTCAGATTATTAGAGGTCGAGGGGGAGTGCCTGTGGGGATTTCAGTCGTGTGAGGGCTGAGGGTGGAGTCCGAGCTGACGAGATCGAGATCGGCCTTGTGGTGTTTGTTAATTGTGATTTTGTTGTTCCTGGTGTGATCAGTTGATGTAATAATGGTGGGCGTTTGGCGGCGGAGAGTAATGATGGGGGTAGTGTGATTGTAGTGAGTGATGGTGGATGTCCACGAGTTGAAGAGAGGTTCTTCAGGGCAGGGAGATTGGATCAGTTCCACGTTATTAGTGTGGGTGGTGGGGGATAGGGGGAGGTAGGATTTGGTGGCTCAGTTGAGTTAACAAGGAAAGAAGTGTGGGGAAGTGGCGGTCAAAAGTGGTGAGGTGCGGGTCGGTGGCCTGTATGAGAATGGTTCCAGTTCTGTAGATGGAAATGGTGAGTTCCCCTTTGAAGGTCGGAGAGATAGTGGTGGAGATTTTTTCACCATAGGGAATGATTACTGACTTGGCGACTTTAAGGTGAAGAGAGAAGGTGTTTTTCCATTTAGTCGGGCGATTAGTGTAAAAATGAAGTTAGTTTTCGTGTTGCCGTTGGTCGCTGTGTGGTAGTTATCTACAATGAGTGTTTCCGGGTGTTGTTTTAGAGTACTGTGCTTGAAGTTCTTTTTGCATTACTGGTCAATTTGTCTGGGTAGTTAATGGACCAGGAGTTGGGTCCGTAACGCACGAGATTCGAGTTACGGGAGGGGTTAGGCGGGCGCATGGTTGAATGGTAGAAAATGCCGGGGCGCAATCAGGAATCAAGCAGTAACCATGCTTTTACAGTAAGCATCATTTGGCCCAAAACCAGGGGGACACTCCAAATGCAGGGGAGTATCCGCATTTTTCAATGCCTGCCATATTGGGAGGAGACAATGTCCACAAGCCAATTCCAGTAACAGTCCCATAAGCACATCAGCCTGTAACATAAACCACATTATGCACAGTGTCACATTAGGCGCAAAACCTTAGACGCCAACCTCACCATCATAAACATTATGCAATTCTCTCATCGGTCTAAACGCATTAGACACTAACATGCTAATCAAAAATCACATTAGGAAATATCTCACAACCTAAACGCATTAGGGAATAATAACCTCGCTAGCATAACCACATTATGCAAAACCTCACAACCATAAAAGTACATTTAGAGGTAAGAAACAGGGTGCGTAAACCATAGTAAATGCATCACATTTCCTAGCACCATATTTAGGACAGAAACCACATTAGCACATAACCTCACGGTAGAAACCATAGCAGAGGCATCAATCACATTAGATGCAAGGTTTACATCAGACAAGCACAGCTCTTCTCCCTGGAAAGGTTTTTCTCCAAGTGTCACAAACAGCGAGCTCACAATATTAAAAGCACACGAATTTCTCCAGTGCAGCTGTATTCTGTGTTATGTCTAAGGGCGAGGGGCTGACCAGATCAGCAAGAACAAGAGACGTTGTTTTTCGACCTTGTACATGTTGTGCAGACGCAACCCACAGGGAACAGGAGAAAAGGTGAAAGGCAAAAAGGCAGACAGTTCTAATATAGCCGGGCACAAGCAGAGGCTGGAAAACAAAGTCACAAAGTAACGTGTGCAAAAAGGCATCATGGCAGCCAGGCCTAAGCTAACTTAGCAATGTAGGCAATGAGGCCACAAACCACACTACACCCTCCCCTGGTCAGTCCATAGGTCAAGATATAGGACGAAAACAGAGTTCAATGTGATGGAGCAGAATGTAAACGTCCATTGGCGAAAAGTTCCCATGAAGGACAGCGAATGAGAAAAAAAAATACTTTTGCAGGACAAACAAAAAAAATCCAGAAATGCAGTTTGCTGAAAGCGAAGGCCCTCAATCCAATAGAGTGTAGGTGCAGAAAAAGGCCACACCTTCCAAGAGGACATCATTGGTATCGTCTGAAAAAAGAGACGCCATCCAGTTCAACAGATCAAAACTGCATTCATGTTCCTCATAATAGGGAGCAGTGATTAGCATTGCGGGACAACTTGCGTGATACTCAACATAACTTTGTTGTAGGAGAGTCTGAGCAGCCGCCCAGACATCCCAGAGCGCCAAAATTCCAAGTGCAGCCGCACGCGCCATTAAGCCGTCGCCGGAACAGTCCTGTTCATGGGCCACTAAGGGACCCATTAACTGGCCAAAATCCGGGTCCGACAGACGTATTGGAAAGGCAAAAATCCAAGGACCAAGAGAAAGGACATCTTAAGCAAGACATCACAGGTTGCACGCAAGTGAAATACGCAAAGCGAAAAGAAAGTCGATATGACACGCTGAGTGTCGCTAAGGGCAGGATGCCGAAGCTGAGAAGCATGCGTTCACGGAGCATCCGGAGCCGACCGTGATCAAGGAGGCCCCCAGGAAGTGCAGCCATTGCGTAGCAAACAGACCAAAAGCAATATACCAGCAGCTAAGGCGAGGATCAACGGAAAGCCGCCAAAGACGCTGGAAAAAATAGAATAAAAGCCGGTATTACACCAAATATAGTTTGAAAGGAGGTAACAAGGCCAGAGGCCACAACTTTAAAAAAGTGCACAAGACCTTCGGTGCGAGATGCATTGAAAACGCGGTGAATCAGCTCACCGAAATGTTGTGGGAGGTTTGTGTTCAAAAGGGCCTGTATCTCAATGTGGGTACTAGCCACCTGGAGGATAAATGTCTCCCGTGCGGACGGGAGCATAACCTCCTGGTTTAATAATAGCGCCTTTATTCTGCTCAATTTATTGAAATCTGCCGTCAAAGTCGGAATGGAAGGCCAAATAGAACTATTATGTCGTGCGGGGGAGGAAAAAGCAAATTTTTGCAGCACACAACGCGGTGGGAAACTGTTACAATATAGGGGATGCAGGCCAGCATTCCACAGCAGTTCGGATTATTCAGAAGGAGATAGCTACCATTTGCAAGCACAGTGAAAGTAGGTGATATAGCAGGAGCAGGAATACCCTTTAAAACACAAGCAAGATTCGGAGCCGAAACATTACAAGCCCCGTGCAGTTTAATGTTTTTACAAATGAGGGAATGACCCACTGCAGAATCGCAAGACTCTCCTGTGAGAAAAACCTCTTTTCCGTCCCTAATGCACCTGTACATAAAAGGCAGGGACCAAAGTTCATGCAAGAAGGCACTGCCTAAGGGCTGAAAACAGCCAACAGGATAATGTTTCATGCAGGAACTGAACTCAAATAAAGAAAAAGGCAAAGCGACAACCCCGTGTACTAGCCACACAGCAGAGTCCAACTCCGCCTCAGAGAATGGTAACGGCTCTATCTTCTCGATATGTAAGAGAGTGTATGTTGCATCCTTCATGGACATGAATTGCTGTTTGCCTTATTCTTACCGTTTAATTTAACTGACAGACGTGTTTAAAAAATGCCAAGGAACTTTACCCATTTTCAGTGTTTGCAAAGTCCATGCAAACTGCATTACTGAACGCAATTGATTCTGACCATGATACAACACTGACACATCATCCTGTACAATAACAGATGAAACAATATTCTCCAATGTGTAAATGCGGGAAGACAGGGTATTAATACTATTGTCAACAACAGCAAGCACTTTTTCTAGATTAGCTTGATCGATTTCCCGAAGACGGGAAGCAGCTTCAATTTGTGAAAGCTTCCAGAGTTCATTGTAGGTTTCATAAATGAATCTCTTAGGTCGAGGACCACGAGGCCCCAGAACAAAATCGGACAGATCAATGTTGCCCGATAGGAGGGATAAAGGTTCTTTTACAGAATCTAATGAAGAGTGCTGCAACCACTGTTTACACAGTTTACCAACAGAATATGTTGTAGCAGTACGAGAGTCAGAAAACCTCGGATCTGGCTTATCCTGTTTGTAACCAGGAGCCGAGTCATGAAAACGCAGTTGGCAGGCATCTGATGCTACGGGCCATGCCAACCATGGTGACTGAACAATCGTCGAGACATTAAACAAATTGTTTTGAAACAAAGCTTGCAAATTTGTTAGGGAAATATTAAAATGCAAGCTTGCATTGGGAGTGGAAGACAATGCGGGAATGGAGGGTGCATTCAATTGTTTAGAAGTAGCCAAACCCCAACAGGTCGTTTGATAGATCGTGCTATTTAAAAACAAAATCTGGGCCGGGATTAGGCAAGCACGGTGTAAGGCTTCCGTACCTCGGACCTGCCATGATTTAGTGCCCCAAATAGACTTTAAGTCAATGGTGTCCTGTCAGTGTTCATAACCACCCACTGCTAATGACTTCAAAAAGGAACCCGAATAGAGTAATTTGGTGTGGGTCAACATGATTTTCTGATTGGACGAAAGGTTCAATTTAAAATAATAGGACCCAGGGTTCAACCTATCAAAATCTGTAAAATAAGTAAAATTTATTTCTAAGAGTTTGGGAGCTACCTGGCAAAGGGGTCGGACAATGTTCCCATTGAGTGTAATTAAAAGGACCCCGAAGAGTACTTGGTTTATGGAGAAAGTGGTCACCCCAATGCTGGTAACAGTACAAGTCAGCATAACTTGCAGAATTTAAATACAGATCTTCAGCATTAAATGCAGCATAATATTTCAAATCAGAAAATAACGATTCAATGGCATGCACATTCCAATCGTCAGAATGAATATTACTTTTTACGACATCACCCATTGAAACACGGAGGACATTTGGTACATTAATAATCTCGGTTGGTCCATGAATTTGGAAATTCACCGCATCCCATACGATGCCATCAGCCACTGGGAAAGCTGAAATGTTCACAAATGTGTGGTCACGCTTCATGATGTGAGATGAAGAATGAGGAGCCAAAGTTCCAGCGACACAGTTTACTGCAGAGCGTTCTGGTAAATAGTGACCATTAATGAGCAAGAAGAAAACAGTCACAAAGCCAATGGACATGAACAGAAAAATCAGGAACAGTACCAACCAGATGTATGTCCATGGTGGGACCAAAAAATTGTCTCTGAACCAGGATACAAAAATACTGAAGCTGGACGGGATAAGTGATGAGGTGGAATCCGAATCAAAGGAAAAACGGGTTGGGCTCAGTGGTGTCGTTGGTAAATGAGCCACCGACTCGGTGGCGGGATAGGTATACTCGGTCTCCTCGTTGCAGGAGGAAGCTGGGAAGTCGAGCAGGCGATCAGGCAAATTGACCATCTCAATGGCAACATCAGTGTTCGTGCGGGCTGGAGGGCCATAAACATGAGCCCTAGAAATGGCCGGACATGAGATCGCAGGTGTTATACTATTCAGGATCGGCCAGACGTTGTAGTTTGACATTGTCCACTGAGATGTATCTGTTGTCCTTGCGACCAGGAAGCGGTGGTAAGATGACAGTACGAGTACCCTTCAAGCCAAGGACTGGAACCGGTGCACCACCTTCTCTCGGACCAGTTCTCCAACCTTCGGAAGCCAGCCGGCAACCGGAATCTGCAACGCAGCATCAGTGGCTGAAGGCAAGTGTTCGTTAGCAAGTTTGTCACGGGTCACTTGTAAGTCCTGCAACATAGTAGAATGATTATCTACGTCAAAGATTGCGGCATTTGCCGCCATGTCTAGACCATCAAGGTCTGGCACAAACATTTGTATGCCAAAGAGCATTTCGTATGGGGTCCGCCCACCCAGAGATCTTCTAGGGATCTTCTAGGGAGATTATTAAGTGCACGTTGGACGCTATACAAGTGGGCCAGCCAGTTCCTTCCAGTACCTAAGACTCTAGCTGTCAAGGATTGCTTTAAGTCATGGTTCATTCGCTCCACAATTGAATTACTCTCAGGTCTATATGGAGACGAAAATTGCACCCGCACCCCCAGTGACCCCATTGCGTCCTTGTAGGCCTTCGAGGGGAACGCCGGACCTTGGTCAGAATTGAAGGTGCAGCAGGCAAAAATTCCCACAAAGACACACAAATCCCTGATGACATTTCGAGCGTCAGCACTCCGTTGTGGCCAGACCCAGATGAAACGTGTGCACGAATCCACTGCAACTAAGATGTATTTATATGCAGTGTCCGAAGAAAATGGACCGCAGTGATCCAGGTAAACACACCCAAAAGGTCTGTTAGAAATGCAGAGCTGTGTTTGTGGTGGTCGTGTAACCGTCTAAGGCTTAATTTGCTGACAAACGTCATAGGAAAGAACATAAGTACGGGTCTGTTTATATAAACCACGCCACCAGTAACGCTGCTGCAAGATGGAAACAGTCGCAGACACGCCAGCATGGGCCGAAGCCAAGCCTTCGTGTGCGGCCGTTATCAAGGAAGGTCTGCGGTCCGCGTTGGGAAATCAGCCCATCACCAACGTCTGGAATTCTTACGTAAGGAACCTGTTTGGGACTTAAGTGATCAGAGTACTTGGAAGGGAAACCCCTTGGGTAATTAGCACCTTCCTTTGTTGCAGCAATAGCTGCCAAAATATCATCATCCATTTTAGTCATGGATCTTGTAACTGCTGCTACTGAGCACGTGGCTACTGCTGATTTGACAGCTTCATCTGCCAAACTGTTACCGACAGCGTGTGCGCCCACACGCTGGTGGCCAAGGGTGTGAATCACCTGTGTGAGAGGCAAACGTTGTTTAAGATCTGCCACTCGAACCCAAAGCGTTTTATGCTTAATTGTGCTGCCTTTAGCATCTCTATAGTCGTTTTACGACCAAAAGAATAGGTTGTCATTGAAAGATTGAACACAGAAGTAGGAATCGCATACAACAAGAGTAGTCACTTCTGGATTTGCGAACTCAAGTGCGAGCACCAAAGCACGCAGCTCGGCCAATTGTGCAGTACTGTCTCCTAGTGCCTGTGTGTGCACTACAGTCGATATGAACTCTCCGTTCACCATAGTACCTGCAACAATAGCACACGTTGCGGAATAAGCATGCTTGGAACCCGTGGCCGGTTGTGCCGAACCATCGGTGTAAATAATACATTCGTACTCCTCAAGCGGTAGCAAAGACAGAGGAGGAGGATGAACAAACTCATACTGTAAGAACTCCTGTGTCTGAAGAGAGGAATCAGATAAAAGTGACATCCGGGGATGTCAGATGTAGCCTATTGTATCCAACGGGGGTGCAATGCTTTAGAGTTTGGTACACTTGCCTTCGTCACTGCCTCAAGGGCAGGATATGGTGTTACCACCAAAATGAGTTTTCACTGTGCCAGTGCGCGTTCCTTTAGAATCGCCATTTGCACTGCAGTCAAAACTTTCTCCAAGGAGGAAAAGCGCAACTCCGCTGAAGTGTAAAGATGTGACTTGTATGCAATTGGTACTGTGTCACCTTCGTTAAAGGTTAAGTACGTGAAACCCACTGCTCCTGGCACAATTCTAATTACCAGGTTTGTGTGGTTATCACGAGTCAACAAGAATTTAGATTCAAGTAGATCAGACTGCAAAGACTGCAGTATAGAGGAATGCTCAGGAAGCCAGCATGACTTCGAAAAGGTAGGTTGTATCAAGGCATAAAGAGGCTTGATACGCTGGCCATGTTCGGGAATGTAAGTACGCCCGAAGTTTAGAAAACCCAGTAATGACTGAAGCTTCTTCAGTGTGGATGGAGGCGCAAAAGTGCGCACTTCTCCAAGAAACGTGGTGCTAAGCCCTTACCTTCATTGTTGAGCTCATAGCCCAAGAACAAAACGGTAAATTCAGCAATGTGAGATTTGGCAAAATTAAATTTGTATCCTAAGACCGCAAATTCAAGAATAATGCGGTCCACTCGGGAAAGATGCGGCCATAATTCGTCGTCTGTCAGATAGATATTGTCGACGTACGAACACGCATCTGGGTCTATGCTGTCCAACAAAGAGACAACACGGGCGGCGAAGACAGCCGGGCTGTTCTTATAGCCCATGGGCAAACGCCGAAATTTGAATTGTTTACCACCGGAAGTGAAGGCGCTCCATTGGCTGCACTCCGGGGACAAGTTGTGCGTGTAAAATCCATTGGATAGGTCAAGTGTCGTTTTATATTTTTTACAAACAAGACTGTCTACAAGCGCAGAACTGTGGGTATTTTGTACCAAAAGGTCCGACAATGAGAGTTCAAATATCGGTAATCCAAAACTAAACGGTACGATCCATCGGGTTTAGAAACAGCAAAAAGGGGATTATTCATTGGTGATACGCATGTTTCAATTACTCCTTGATATTCCAACTGTGTCAGAATATCGGAAACGGGACCTTTAGCTTCCCGCCGGATGGAATATTGGGGTTGTGGCTGTGGCAGCGACCGCAATGGTATATCATGGGGTGGAGAATCCTCATCCCAGCCCACGTGATTACGGTATATCGCCGGAGCTAGGGCCCCAGCCCATTCAGCTGCGAGAGCCTCCGCTTTGCCCCTGGGGACATGACGAGAAAAGCTCGGAAGGATTACCTCCTCCCCTCTAGGAGCAGCAAGTACGAATGGGGGCAGCCAATCCGCCTCTGCTAACAAAATGTCATATGAAGGTGTCAGATTTTCCCAAAAAATCCCTTTAATAACACGCTCAATGTCACCTTCAATTTGAATGACAATATTAAATAGTCTGTCAGGGGGTGCCACTCAGGTGTCAGCTGTCTCGACAGTAATGAATGTATCAGTTGCTGTCGCCTCCACATGAGGACGCAGTGCCTCCCGCACTATGGTAACTTCCGCGGCGCTGTCTAGCAGCGTTACTGCCCACGTCCAATTCAGGAGTCTCGTTCTCACCGTCTGTGGCATACCTCGCTGTTACAGCTGCAACTTTTTTCTTCTGAAACTGTGGGCGAGGACGTAGAAATTCTTCTGGTTTCCCTCGGACTGGTTGTCGAGGTTGGTCTCGTCCCTGTGGGGCCTCACGACCTCTGCCTCTATCCTGGCGATCTCCTCCACCAGTCTGGGAGGTTGATGGTGCCTGTGAAGAACGAGGAGAAAGCGGATCAGGGAACTGAAATCTCTCTGGAGATTTAATTCTCGCTCGGTCGCGCAAATCATAAGTGCGTTCAGAAGATACGGAAACCGGGGATGCAGAACGCGACCCTAGCTTTTTCTGTTGCTTACCCTGTTTTTTCAACCTCCAGCTCTTTTTAGTAAAGAACGGTTTCTAATCTTTCTCAGATTGAGTTTTTTGTTGTGGCTGTGTTTGAGTTTGCGTTTTAGCAAAAGGCTTAACTCCCAGGCTATTGCGGCCAATGGTTTTATAAGCCTGTGCAATAATTTTCAGTAATTCGCGTGGCTTGTCCGGTTCTGGGATCAAAGCCAAAGCATTAGCTACTTGAAAGTTAACTGAATCACCCTTGACGTTAGCAAGGATTAGGTCAGCCACTACATCGAACACTCCCACCAGTCTCATCCCTAATTCCACAGCCGCCTCAGGGCCATGTTCATCCTGTACTCGTTTAATTACAGAGGGGAGTACTGTCATGGAAGGGGTGCCGAAACACTTCGCATATACTGCTGCGAATACCTTGCCCCAGTTGTTACAATCTGCCAACTCTGGAATTAAGTCTTTTGGCAAACTGTCAAAATCCTGTGTTTTTCCACAGGAGAAGTATTAGGAAAAACTGCCTCCAGCTGGTCAAATTTCTCTGCAAGCCAATAAGGTAAATCATCCTTATTTTGTGGGCGCTTGCCCATCACCGAATTAACCATTACGGGACTTATGGTTACACCGCCCGGTCCAGCTGGATGCACCGCAACTCCAGGAGGGGCTCCCTGGACGTTGCCTGTAACATATTGTACCAAAGCTCTATGCACGCTAATTAAAGACTCATGCAAAATGCGCAGTTCATCGATTGGAACCGTCAAACGACGTGGATGTGGGGTAAACCCTGCCAAAACAGGCCAAGTGGCCCCTTCAATCGATAAGGGGCCTAGACGAATCGGGGTAACCGTATGTGGGAGGGCGCCATTAAACCAAACACGGTGTTGCCATGCAGTAAGTGGTACTTCAAGAGCCAGATAAGGCCGATAAACATTAGGAAGAGCGGTGGCTGTATATTCGTGGAACAGATTATCAGTTCCATCCACCGCCGGGAAGGTGACCCAAGAGTAAAACACCTCAAAGTGGTACGCAGGATCCGCTTGTACCACAAAGATCAGATCGACACCCGTGTCAGGCACTCCATACGCTGTCAAATGACCTCGGAGCGCTGCGCGGCTATGTGCCGCAATGTTGACAGCCATTAAGGCTAAGAATGTTCGACAACCTAGTACGAGGCAGCGCTATATAGGGTTTATATTAACACCTTTTAATAACTTCAAGCTTGAAAGAACCTATAAAAACATCAAAATAGGAGGTACCACCCTCACACACGCTTCCGGAAACGTATGCGAAGGGTGTTGTGGACAAGCACTACTCAAGCGTCTCGCAGATAAGCAGCCCACCACGTTGGTGGCACCATGTTGTAGGGATTCTGCACATACACAGAGCTATGCACAGGATAATAGGACCTCGGAGTATAGTGGTGAGCCAACCATGCCCCTTAGTACCCACAATCCCAATCCGACTAGCTTTAGCGTCTTTCGCAGCACAGCTACCAATGATTAGACAACCCAGAACACAGTCTCTCAGGACTCGCGGGAGCAAGAACACTCTTTCATAACTTACTCATACTTGTCCACAACGCGCGTAATAAGAGACAGTATAGTTTAAAATGTTTATTTCAACTATCGTGCTCTAAGATACAGTACACGTGCCAGTACTATCAGCATAATGCATAATGATAAAATAATAAGCATGGTTACAATTCCATAGAATACAAACGGGGACAGCATTTTATAAAGACAGCGGATATAGGACTGAATAGCCTTACCACCCTCCCCGTGCTAATAACTAGTTTATTATAAAAATAGAAGACCTCTGGGCTTTGTCTGGCGGACCCCCATACCTCAATATCTAGATGCAAGGTTTACATCATCAGACAAGCACAGCTCTTCTCCCTGGAAAGGTTTTTCTCCAAGTGTCACAAACAGCGAGCTCACAATATTAAAAGCACACGAATTTCTCCAGTGCAGCTGTATTCTGTGTTATGTCTAAAGGCAAGGGGCTGACCAGATCAGCAAGAACAAGGGACGTTGTTTTTCGACCTTGTACATGATGTGCAGACGCAACCCACAGGGAACAGGAGAAAAGGTGAAAGGCAAAAAGGCAGACAGTTCTAATATAGCCGGGCACAAGCAGAGGCTGGAAAACAAAGTCACAAAGTAACGTGTGCAAAAAGGCATCATGGCAGCCAGGCCTAAGCTAACTTAGCAATGTGGCCACAAACCACACTACAATGCTTTCAATGCTAGTCAGATCGTCCGGAGCTCCAACAAGTTGATGCGCAGCCCTGATTCCGCTGGAGACCAGAGTCCTCTGATCTCCACTGATTTGGTTGGGGAGGGGAGATGGGTCTGCCTCTGACCCAATCATGGTTGGTCATCCACCACTGCAGATCCTTTACAGTTCCCTCCGAGATCGGAACCAGATTGGAGAGATTACCCTGATGCTGCGCCCACTGGAACTTCAGGTCTCACTGCAGAGCCCACATACGCCATCTGGCATAATTTCCAAACAGGATGCAGGAGGCCATGAGGCCCAGCAGCCTCAGTCATTCCCACCGAAATCCGGGATAGAGGCCGAAACATCAGCATCATAACCTATATATCCTGGATTCGCTGTTTGGGAGGATAAGTCCGAAACTGCACTGTGTCCAGAATAGCTCCAATGAAAGGGAGCGTCTGAGAAGGAGTCAGGTGTGACTTCGGCACGTTTATAGTGAACCCCAGTGGCCTACCTTGAACCGCAGGTAACACCTGTGGGCAGGCAAGATGGGGATGTGAAAATACTCATCCTGCAAGTCCAACGCTACTACAGGCCAGTTCCCATGGTTTAGGGCAGACAAGACCTGAGCCAACAAGAGCATCAACAATTTCTGCTTTTTGAGGAAAAGATTGACTGTCTGGAGGTCTAGAACAGGACAGGGACCTTTGTTCTTTTTGAGTATCAGCGGGAAAAACCACCATTGCCTACTTCTGAAATCGGAACCCTTTCTATTGCCCCTTTGGCCAGCAGAGCTGCAACTTCCTCTCGAAGTAAGAAAAGATGATCCTCCACCAGTCTCTTTAAAATGGCAGTAAAGGAGGAGGGAATAATTGGAAAGGAAGGGAGTAACCGTTCACAAAAAGGAGAACGTATAAAGGGTGATAGATTTTAGTTACAATATAAATCATTTGTGGATGGCACCATACTGGCTTTAGGAATTGTGGTTGTTCTAAGGTGATTTTACCCTGAGGAAAATCCTTCTGCTGGGATTTCAATAATCATGTTTGAGAGAAAACTGTTTTCTCATGATTTCACCATAGAGGTTACGGAAGGTGCTCCAGAAGCTATTTTCTGTAAATTCACACTATCTTTCTCAGCCATATGAAAATTAAGTCTGACAGTTGATTCCCTTCTGGTCTATTGCAGCCTCCCAGAGAGCTCTAAAGAACAACTAGAGCGCGAACGGTGTTACTCACAACAAAAGTATGGCACACCTGAAGCCATGTTGATTGAATCAAACTGGTAAAACTTAAAACATTTAATTTACAAAGGAACAGAATGAGGGGGTTCAGTTTGTCATAGAAATTATAGTTAGTGCTGTAGAATGAAAAATTAAGACAAATATGAATGAGTTCTCAAATATCTTCATCTTCTTTTTCATTAATACATTCTGACATGCAGGCTGAAACATGCAGACTGAAACATGCACTTTCAACACCAGCAGCAGACTGCCAGTTAACTCCCTGGTGATCTGCAGTTTTACGACAGTGTTCTAATGAGCAACTAGAGTGCTAACATTCTGAATTTATGCCAAAAGTGTGGCACATTTGAACACCATCTTGATAGAAATCGAAGTAGAAAACAAAGCCTTTTCTACTGAGGATCCGTCTTTCCGTCGTACTCTCCCTCATACCTCTTTACTCCACCCACTTTCTCCTTTATGCTCCATTTTTCCCTCCTCTTTGCTCTCGGTTTTCTCATTGAGACCTAGCCGCTTGACTGATGCCCGGAGGAGCTACCCGATAGCTATAGAGGAGATGGGCTGTGGGCTTCCCCCTCGGCCGTCACATACCCAGCCGGACTTTGGGCAGACTCTCCTTCGTCTCTCCATCCATCCTTTCTCCCTCCTACACCGAACCTCACCCCCTTACCCTTCTAAGCTCCATTTATTTCATCTTCCGACTCTCTTGAAATGTTTTCTTGTAACTGATGTAACTTGTAACTGTTGTAATTTTGTGGAACCTTATGTAAAGCGCTCGGATACCTCCGGGTCTAGCCAGCGCTATATAAAACTCAAATAAATAAAAATAAAAAATTTTAAAAAAAAGAAGGATACTGCAGTAAATGATGAAGTTAGGGAGCTTCATAACAAATAAGTCTCCCACGATGGACACCGGAGATAAAAGAGCCCAAATATAGTACAAATGTCGCCCAGGTGTAGCCCAGTGACAGAAGTGTGCAAAACACTTAATTTTTTTTTTGCTTTGCAGTTTTATATAGTGCAGACTTGATCCAAAGGTATAGGAGTGCTATACATGAGCATCAGTTACATTACACAAGGACACATTCATTTTGGTTTTAGGCATGGGGAGATTAAGTGACTTGTCCAGAATCACAGGATGTCGAGCTGACGCAGAAACTCAAACCTGGTTCCCCAGTTGCAAAGTCTGCAGCTCTGGCAGTAGCGCCACATCCTCTCCCTCAAGTGTAACATATAATCAAGTGATCAATTGGATGAAAAAAAAAAACAAAGATATCAAATTATTTAAAAGAGCTTTGTTGCCATTTGAGAACTCAGAAAATGTCCTCATTTTAGTTGTTTAGAGCACTAACCAAAATTTCTATGGGAATATACCCTCTCATGGAGGAGAGTGCACAGGCAACAAGTTGTCCACGCTGTGCAGGCGGGAGGGGCAGTGGCAGCACAACGGACAATGGAGGGCAGGGAAAAGGGGGGGCAGGCGCAACAAACCAACCATGCAGTACAGGCAAGAGAGGCTGTGGCAATTTAAAAGACCCTTGAGGGCAGAAGGAAGAGGCAGGGCCAGTACAACCATACATGCCAACAGACCTGATTCAGGCAGGAGACTCCCGATGTTTTTAAGCCCAAAAGGCCTTTATTTTATTTGTTTCCTGACTAAAATCTCCTCTTTTTCAATGTAAGTCAATGGGGAAATCAATTCTCCAGGCTTTTTTCCCCAAAATCTCCCTCTTACCAAGTTCAAAATGTTGGCAACATGTTTGGTACTTTGGATCACGGAGGGCAGGAGGAATGGGGAGGGACACGTACTCAGACAAGAGTGGATAATAATTTCTTTACTCGAATGAGAACACATCCATAAAATATACAATAATGCAATCATACAGTATAAATATCATTACAGACAGATAAAACAACGCAACATTATTAAAACAAAGCAAGTTACTAGAACCTCGAGGATCTAAGGTTAAACACCCCAACGCACCAGCAATGACCTAAAAAATACAAAACTATGAGAGATCAATCAATTCTTGATAGCCTGGATCTATGAGCTGCTTGCAAAAAATATATCACTGCGTGGAGGGTAGAGGAGTTTAATAACAACTGCAAGTGCAAAGAGCCACTTTGGCCTGCCTAAACTTCAAACTCTTTAGTAAAGGCCGGAGAAATAGTTTTCTTGGCACTAAGAACAGTTTACACAATAAAACAAAGTGATGCGTATCCTGTGGAGATCTAAGATCGCAGCCACATGGGCCTCTTTGGGTTAAAGGAAGAAATCCAGCCGGAGATGCTAAAAGATGGTGCAGTTTATTGAATCTAAAACGTGTAATTAAAAATCTGTCGTGGGCACTAAAAAGTGCAAGAAAATATGGCTCCATACCCGACACAGACTAACATTACAAAAGCCCTCACTGTGGGTTTACTGAGCTCAATAGTTTCACGCTGGGCAGTAGCAAATTTGAGGTATAAGTGATGGTAACATCCACGGGGCTTAAAGTGTCATGTGCAAAGAAAAGGTCTGGCCTTCCTATGGCCTGGAAGGATTCCTTTATAGAACGTATCCACAGGATTTTATTACTATATTCCAAGGCCAGACAATCTGCTAAGATCAGACGGTTTAAACCCTTATCTTCACATGTCCCTATCTTTATCCAGCAAAGTAAGGGTTTTATGAGCCCGTAGTGGCTCTGTAAGCAGCTCAGCAAATAGGTATTTGCTGAGCTGCTTACAGAGCCGCTACGGGCTCTTTTTGTCGGACTATCAGGCCGAACAGAGCCTACGTCCTTCTTCAATGTTCTCACTTTAAATAGTGGAGAACTGCAGACAAATGAGTACCTGATATTTTACCGGAGGTCTATATTAGAGACTGTTGGACTTGGCCCTTGTTGCAGGGTCATCCCTGAACTTTTTGCCTTCCTCCTGTATTTTCTCTGACCTGTTTTTGTTGGTTTTATGACTCTGGACACTTTACCACCGCTGATCAGTGCTAAAGTGCATATGCTCTCCCTATTGTAAATTGATGTATTGATTAGTGACTCCATGATTGGATCATTTGATTTACTTGTCAGACCCTAGTATAGTGCACCAGGTGTGCCCAGGACCTGTAAATCAAATGCTGCTGGGGGGCTTGCAGCACTGGTTGTGCCACCCACGGAAGCAGCTTGTAAAGTGTGTCTCAGGCCTGCCATTGCAGAGCCTGTGTGCAGTCTGTGACTGCCATGTCGACTTGGCAAGTGCACCCACTTGCCAGTCCCTAAACCTTCCCTTATCTTCATATCAGACACCCCTAAGGTAGGCCCAAGGGCAGGGTGCATTGTAAGTATAAGGTAGGACATGCCCTGGTGTGTGTGGCATGACCCAATAGTGAATTACAGCCATTTTCGTTTTTCACTATTGCAAGGCTACCTGTTCCCCATAGGCCAGAATGGGCAGTTTGATTATAACATTTTATAATCCTAACTGACCCAGGGAACATGGTAGAAATTCGAGTTTAGTATGCCTGAACTCAGAATGATAAAATACATCTTTTAGTAAAGTTGGTTTTAACATTCTGGGTTTGAAAATACCACTTTTAGAAAGGAGGTATTTTCTTGCCTAACTGTCAAAGCCTGCCTCTGCTAGGTTGTGTATTGTGTGTCTGGTTTTGTGAGTGACAGGGGCTGGGGGATTCCAGGAGACAGGGTGAGTCAGCACACGGCTGAATAGACCTATCTGCATGTAGAGTGGTGGGAGGAGTTGCACCTGGGCCTGAATAGGGCTGTGCCTGCCTTCCACAATGCTGGCTCCACCTCCTGTGGTGCGTCTGATGTCCCTGGCCCACACTGTCAAAGGAAAGAAGGAGTCCTGTAAACAAAGTGCTCCAGGACTACACAGAACTGGTTTGGACCAGATAAAGGCCCCTCTGCCCTCAGAGGTCAAAGGATTTAGGGGTATAAATATTGGGGCCCTGACCCCAGAACTTTAGATCACTTCTAGAACAACAAGACTTACCTCTGCCAAGGAGAAGAACCAAAGGAAGGTGTAGGAGTTGTACTGCCCCCCCTGCCAGTGTGCTGGGTTGGCCTACAGTGGTGTCTTCAGTGCCAAGGAGAGGAGAAGGAACTTTTAAAGAACTTTCATCATCTTGCAGAATATTACTCCAAGGGCTTGAGTTGAGCTTGCCTCCTGACCGAAGTCTCAGGGATACCAGACTTCACCCCTTCTGTTTGCCTGCCTCTGGAACTTGCTGTTCTAGTTGCTACAGAGGGGATTTTGCAACACAGACGCCGGCGAACGACGCCGTCATCTGCACCGAAGCCGTGAGCGCTGCTCCGACTTGCAACGTAGACCCGACGCCGGCCGCCGTGCCACATCAATGCCAGCGAACGACATCGTAAGCCTGCCATAGCCGTGAGCGCTGCTCCGACTTGCGACGCCGGCCCGACGCCTGCTGCTGTGCCGCATCGACTCCGAAGCCGACATTATCGCGGAGCCGATCGTCGACGTGGGTGGTCAAGAATCCATCGACATCGTGACATCGTATGGAACCGTGGTTTCGGCGCCATCGTGACGTCACCTCCTCTCCAGTCAGGAAACGACGCCTCCCCTGCCTACGCAAGCATCCAGGTCCCGACGCATCACCTCCCCCGAAGCAAGGAACCGACGCTGCACCTCCCCGACGCCGTGAGCTGTCTTTGTTTTCGCTTTTCCAAGGTACTGTTCTTTGTGGGTCTATTTTGACTCCGGGCCCGACGCCGCACACCTCGCAGTCGGCGCCGAATTTTGGGATTTCTTTGACCTCGACATCGTGATAACTCCAGTGGGGGTTTTCTGTTGCTAAAGACTGTTTTTAAGTGAATAATCTATTTTTGAACTATCTCTACCATCTTGAAGAATTAGTATTGATTACAGTATTGTGGATTTTTGTGGTTTATGGTCTTGTGATAAGTCTATATAAAAAAAGACTTATTTTTATAAAAACCTGTGTGGTGCCCATCTGTAGTGTTTTCACTGTATTACTGTATGTGTTCACAAATGCTTAACACACTGCCTCTGAGATAAGCCTGTCTGCTCGTGCCAAGCTACCAAGGGGGTGAGCAGGGGTTCTCCAGTAGTGTAATCCCCTTTCCCTGACTTAGAAGCAAAGGTCCCTATTTGGTCAAAGGTACCTACCTCTGCCAACTAGAGACCCCCAGTTCTAACAGAGACCATTTCCTGTCCATCCAGTTCTTGGGATCCTAGGACTGGACTCCTTGACCGTTTGACTTGCATAAGAAAGGAGGTTGAGACGCGGACTTCCTCTTTTTTTAAAAGAACAACAAGCCTTGAAAAAGTCATCAAGACGACGAAACACGTGTCGGCTGTGTGCTTTATCCATTGACCTGCGTGTCAACAAATTTCGGTTGTCAGTGCTGTTTACTCATGGACTCATGTACCAACACATTTGAATGTGTACGTTTGAAAAATTTAAATTGGATCTGTAGTATTAGTGGATCAAAATCACTATCTGTGTAGTGTTCTGGATTGGTAAATATTTGTATATATGTGAAAGTGTCTCTCATATTAACTTACACTACTATGGTGGCATAGTGTTTATCCATTTGAGCACACCATACTCACTTCAATTTTGTACTCACCCTAGACTGGACGGCTGTCCTGGCAGTTTGTGATTACCACTGCCATCTTGCCCTTTTTTTCTGTCCAATAAAATCTGATTGTCTATGGTCCTTTAGTACAGCCTCAATAGGAGAGATCGGGTGGTACGATTGCGGGTTGTCCTTGTCCCCTTTTTTGTAAATTGGGATTATTAATGTAGCAGTAGACCAGGAGGGCAATGTCCCCTTTGAGGCTGCCGCCTTTAGGACTGGAGTTAAGAGGGGCCCAGACCTCAATATTATCACAAAAGAGGAACCGGGGCCTTGTTTAGTGCAAGCACCTCTATGCTTGAATATACCTCATTCAGGGAGAAGCTAATAGGGATTAGATCTGGACTAGGGTGTATATCTACCCATGGCTCCACCAAGGAGCCTGCAATATAAACCTTTTCGAAATGGGAAACCCATTGGTCTGACGTAATGTGATGGCACACAATCGGTCTAGCTGGGTCCATAAAGCAGGATTAATGATCTTCCAAAATAAGGCTGAATCCCTCAACTCCCCCACTTTGGATAGAGCCTCCCAGGCCTGTTTTTGTAACTGGCGCCTGCACACTTTCACTTCTTCTTTGTAAAGACGAGGCACTGAGTCACTCTGTGCCTCGTCCCAGGGCACCTGCTTCAGAGCTACCTTTAGCCTCCTCAATGCTTGCGAGCATTTGCGGTCAAACCACGAGTGAGAAGCCTGGGCATTCCTCGCTGTCTGTGTAGTTAAAAAGGTCAGATACAATCTGGCCGATGGAGGTAAACAAACTTAATATTTCTTTGCTCGGGTATAAAGGTCCAAACAAAGGCCTATCTCAAGCTGACAGGAGGAGAAAAGGTTATGATTGAAGGCCTTGGCATCTATACTTGACCAACGTAGGCGCCTACCCTGGTCCGTTGGAATTAGGGGTGCCTGAGATTTACAAGGACCCGTTGTATGGCTGCCCAGCCCCCCTCAGTATGAGTGCCAGGGGATTATGGTCACTAAATGGATTGTGTTCTATGTTTAAGGAACCCAGGCCCGCGCCCAAGGAGGCAGACACAAAAACAAAATCTATATTAGTAGCAGAACCTCTACCTTTGTAGGAAGGGGGCAGATGTGAGATAGGGGAGTACAAGATTAGTAGTGAGTAAAAGATTGTTTAACTCCTCCCCTTCCATGGTTTGCTCCATTTGCAAGTTCTCTGTAAACGGACAGGGCTGTGCAATGGGGGGGGGATCTTTACGAAAGACTAACACAGGTGACAATTAAAACCCCCACTAAGATAAGGTTCATGTGCCCCAGGCCCTCACCCTTTAGGGAATCAAGGGCAAAATTTAGGGCATTAAAGTTTGAAGTCTGGCCCTTACCCTTCTTCAGATTATAAAAGTTGATTATAGCAAGTGGGGGCTCTCTTCCCATAAGCAATTTTATACCCTGGAACACCTTGGAATCCCACTTTATGGTCTTGAACTCCTTGCATAGTTCTAATTCCACAAATGTGATCAGGCCCTCACTAGATCTACCCATGATGGAGTCTTGTGCTGGGCAAAAAAAAGTCTTATACCCTTCCAGGAAGAAGTTGTTCTTGGTCTCCCAAGTTTCCTGTAAACATATAATATTGTATGATCTGATGTATGAAAGCCATCTGTCATCGGAAAACTTGGCGGACAAACCAGCCACATTCCAGGAGATGAGCTTGAGTTTTCTTCCGGGATTGTGGTTGGTACCTCCTAAATGGACTACAGGAGGGGAAGGTGTACAAGGCCTTACCTGGGAGTCAGGGTTGGCCTTGGGGCACACCTCAAGAGGAGGATCTAATAAAATCCCAATTGGGCTTAAAACAGGTGGGACCGTAACTGCCTCTGGACACTGACACGAGGGGCCTAAAAAATGGGGCAGCTGAACATGTATTGCCTCAGATTCACAGTCAGTCCAGCTCGTCCAAGTCCTCTAAGGGAGCGTACAAGTTTCTGAGTTGCAGCTGACAGCCCATACCTCCTTCAATAAGCCTGCCCCCCCCCTACAAAGTTCCTCACCCCGATTACTCAGTGGGGGTCTATAGAAAAAGCCCAGCTGGAGTAATTTACTGCATGAGCCTACGGAAAACGATTTGGTTGCCCCAAAGAGGATTTTCCGTGCGAACTTGGGGTGACGTGTAGAGATGATGATGCAATCTCCATTGAACATTTTCCTTGATGGGCCTATCCAGGCCACCCTCCGCGCCATCAAAATATCATGATAATCCCTAGCAGAAAACCCACAGTGCTGTGCTAGCCAATGCAAGGCATTACTGATCAATTGGGTGGTAGTTTCATCTTTGTGGGCAGCCAAGCCTGGAAACCCCGACAGGACCACGGTGTAAGGAGCGCATGCTGGAGGGGTGAGGGGGGGGGGGTTGGGCATTCACTGGGAGCTGTAAAACCTTGGGCAATTGCACCCTAAGATGGGAGGCATCTACCGTACCTGGGGCCCGGGTAATAAGAGTGACAAAGGGCGCCCCACTTCCCTCTAAGCATGAGCTACTGGGCCCTTGTGTTGCATGCTGAGCAGACACACCCTTGGGTGCATTAGCATGTAGGTTACCACTGCTACTCCGGGGAATACCCAAAGATATAGAGTCAGGTAATGGGGGGAGGGGGCACATTGGCAAATGGTCAGGTAGGGATTTAGCCAGAGAAGTTAAAACAGTGTCCAAATTGCGTGCCAAATCCCTAGCAGCCGACTCCAACTTGTCTAGTCAGGATTGGTGATAAGGTCAATAAGAGGTGCCTTAATTTTATGTAGTGCTGGGGCCAGCTGATTCAACAGTTCCTCCGCATTGGGCCTTGATACATCACTCGCCAGTTCCTGTCGTGTGACTGCAGAAGATTCCTTTACCCTCTTAGCCTTCCTCTGCCGTTTGAGCTGGTGGGCTCGCCACATCAACAGGAGGTGTAAGCTGGATAGGGGAGGGCGTGGGCCTGGAGGCTGCAGGTTCCGAGTTTATGGGCAAAGGAGATGGGGCTGAGGATGGAGCGGCCAAGAGGGCCTTGACAACCAATGGTGGGGTAGATGTAAGACACAGGCCTGAGCTTCCTATATCAACAGAAAGCTGCCTCTCAGCCTGGTCTATCTCCTTATTAATTGCTCCCATAGCCTTTGACAGAAATGTATCAATAGTGAGGTGCAGCTGCCTCGAAGGGGTCACAGGCTGTGCCTTCCTCTTACCCATTGCGCTATATGAAACAATAACCGAGGCATTAAAACCAGCTGCCCAAAGTGTCAGAAAGAGGGGCAACGGTGATTCCCTCTGATGTCGCACAAGAGCCAAAGATATATCGCCAAACACAAAAAATACTTGCTGATGTCCCTCTGTCCTGATTCTGCCCCTCAATGTGGCGGAATTTGTATGAGCTGTACAAGAAACCAAAAACTGACCCTAAGGGCCAACTGATGGCAGGTGCAGGCGAAACCACTCTTGAGCGGACACACGCTGAAGGGGACGAGGCGTTGTTATAAGAGCTCCCACAGTTTGACAGTTGTCCCCCCGATAATAAGAGCTGAGTAACAGTCCTGGGGGCCCTAGACAAGTAATCCCAACAGGGCGGAAGACAAACAGGGGCTGCGGATGATAAAAAGTGCCCCAAGAATACCCACTCACTGTCTTAAAAGACTCCACGGACCAGGCTCCAGAGGTAATAGGGATGGCCCAGCCCGGCCTCTTCCGGGCTATGATGGGCTACGACGGGCCAGTCTTGGCCCGGTCTTACGACGGGCCGAGCTTAGGCATGGCTGACGCGCATCCCGCACTGCGTGACGCCTCTGCTGGATTTATGGCACTCCGGCACCGCCTGGCCACGTCACGGCCCCCAGGGCAGGAAACAACTAGTGCGGTGGAGGGAGATGGGAAGGAGCATCAAACTGACCTTACAGGGCAGGCATCAGGGGTCGCAGCAGCACAATACATCACACAGGGCAAGCGGGACGGCAGTGCAGCAAACTGACCATGGATAGAAATAGGGAGGGAACAGGGTCGTGCACATGGACAACAGATAGCAGAGGGGAAGGAGGCAAGGGCAGCAAGCGGACCATAGCAGACAGACAGGAGGGACAGTTGCAGCATAATGGACCATGAAGGGCAGGAGGGAGAGGGCAGGGGAACGACAGCGGACCAAACAAGGCAGAAGGGAGGGGGATAGGGGTCTGCACATGGAAAACAGAGGGCATGGGGCAAGGGGGCAGAGCAGGAGCAGCAAGCAGACCATGGAGGGCAGGCGGGATGGGCACTGGAAGCACAACACACCATTGAGGGCAACAGTGAGACTATAATGGCATACACAGAGACAATGAAGGGAAGGTGGGAGGGGGTCAGGGGCAGCAAGCTGACCACACAGGGCAGGTGAGTGGGGGCTGTGGTAGCACAGAAGACCATGCATGGAAGCGAAAGGGTTAGCGGCAGCACAACGGCCATGGTGGGCAAGCTGGAGGGGGCAGTGACATGCACAAAAGACCATGAAGGACAGAAGGGAGGGGTAGGGGCTGGACACAGACAAAAGAGGTCAGGGAAAGGGACTTCACAACAGACCATGCAGAGCAGACAGGAGGAGCAGTTGCAACACAACAGAGCATGGAGGGCAGAAGGGAGTGGCAGCAAAATGGACCATGGAGGACAGGTGGGAGGGGATTGGGGCATGGATCTTAGACAGGCAGGATGGAGGTGGCAGGGACAGGCGGCAGCCATCTGACCATGCTCTGCAGTTGGGAGGGCCAGTGGCAGCTCAACAGAACACTCAAAGTAGATAGGGGGTGGCAGGTCCATGGAATATGGTGGGCAGAAAGGAGGGAGCAGGGGCATGCACACAGACATCGGAGGGCGGGGGAAGGAGAGTGGGGACAGCAAGCTAAGCATAGAGGCTAAGCAAGAGGACAATGATGCTGCATAGAATTGGGGTACAGAGGGCAGGAGGAGTAGGCAGGGACATCGAGCTAACTAGAAGGCAGTGGCAGCACATCAGACCATGCAGGGCAGGAGGGAGGGGCTGGTGCATGGACTTGGACAACAGAAGGTAGGGAGAAGGTGGATGGGGCAGCAAGCTAACTGTTTAGGGCAGGCAGAAAGGGCAGCGGCAGAACAGCCACACAGTTGTATTGAGGGAGCAGGGTCATGGACAATGGATGGCAAGGAGGAGGGGAGCAGCAAGCTTGGGTGAGGGCAGGAGAATGCCAGGCCAGATCCTGCGTTCAACCCCACCCCCACTATGCATTGCGACTGGCACCTTACTACAAATTTTTTTTTAAACTTGGAAATTCACTGAAAAAAACACAAAGGTTACAGGGACATTATAGTTAGGCTCAGATTTCACTCGTACAAAACCAGTGAAATTCAGCAGTTCTAGTTAGCTGAGCTAACCAACTCGCACCCCCACAATGAACTGCTTATGACCAAACATATTACATCACTCATGACATGGTCATTGACATCACCGATGACATCATCCACAAAAATCACCAACGCACCCTCTCACACCCCCATAGAACCTTTCATACACCTACAACCATTCACAAACCCATTCACAGACCCATACCAGTACACCCACTGATTCTTAGATCTACACACGGTAAACAGCGTTTACTTCGCATGCGATACTTCGCATGCCGTTACAACGACCGCGTTGTTAGTTCGCATACCTTTACTACGCAAGTCGGAACAACGACTTGCGTTAGGGGGGAGAAGGTGTTGGATTTAAAATCCAACACCTTCCCCACAGACTGGAGTTGGAATAGTAAATTATACTATTCCAACATCCAGCGCCCCTTACTGCAATTCGTTGTTCCGAATTGCGTAGTAAAGGTATGTGAACTAACAACGCGGTCGTTCTAACGACTGCGTTGTAATGGCATGCGAACTAAACGCATGCTAAGTAACGAGTGCTATTCCTACACACAAATCCACTCACTCACCCATACAGCCACTCATACACCCACTCACTAATACAGCCACTGACATATTCACTCATACACCCATACAGTCACACACTGAGTCAGTCATCCACAGAGCTACTCACACACCTACTCACTCACCCATACATATACTAACACATACTCACTCACCTATACAGTCACCGACACAAGCACACACTCACCCATACAGCCACTCACATTCACTCACCCATAGTCACTCCTATACCCCATCACTCACCTATACTGCCTTTCACATACCCAGTTACTCACCCATATACCAATGACACATCCACTTACTCACCCACACAGCCATACACACACTCAATCACCCATACAGCCCCTCACCGACACACACTCACCAATACATACGGCCACTGACTCACCCACTCACTCATCCATACAGTTACACACCCCCTCACCCACCCGCACAGACACTCAGACTGGTACTCAGACAACCAATCAATCACCCATGCAGCCACTCACTTACCCACCCATACAGCCACTTAGACACCAACTGACAGACTGATACAAACATTCACACAACCAATAACTCACCCATACATTCACTGAGACACCTAATCACTCACTTATACAGTCAGTCACGCACCCAATAAATCATCCATACAGGCACTCATACACCTTGGTATATATATTTAACACTCAAACGTTTTAAAAAACATTCCCAGTCACTGGTTGAGAGGTCATCAGTGATGTCACTGACCATGTTGTGAGTGATGTAATATGTGAGGTCATAAGCAGTGCATTGCGGGGGCCTGAGTTATAGTTAGCTTTGCTAACTAGAACTGCTGAATTTCACTGGTTTTGTGCGAGTGAAATCTGAGCCTAACTATAATGTCCTGTAACCTTTGGATTTTTCAGTGAATTTCTAAGGTTTTTTTAAATTCAATTTCCGAATTAAAACGTCCCTGTAACCTTTGTTTTTTTCCAGTATATAATATATATTTACACACAATTTCAAATCAGACTCACGCAAGAAATTAAACCAAGTGGCTCAATACCTAGTTACATTGTTATAACTATTTGTGACGTGCACAGTCACCAGTTGTCTGAAAAGGCTCACAATTTGTTTAGCAAAGAGATCCAATATTTTTCACAGCACACGGACAAGCTTCTGCCAGCTTATTTAGTTTTATTAAATTTAGGAACTATTAAAAAATGTGCTGTGGCCGAGCGAAGGGATCTAGGGGTGAATACTTTTAAAGCTAGGGAAGTGCCATATAAACCGTACAAAGTATCATGAATTGCACTCGCAGAATTCTTTATAGGGAGCAAGTGCAATTGGAAAAGGGAAGAGGTGGGAGTATAGGAGAATTTGAGAAGATCCGTGAACCACGCATCCTCTCACACCACGATTCCATAACCTTTGAATAAGATGAGTGTAATGCTGGTTTCTTACCTAGATTGGAGGTACTGTGCCACCGGTCTGTAGCTGCCACGGGGGGAGAGGGGGGTGGGGGGTGAAGGGGTAGGTTCAAGGAATAGAATTCGCATTCCTGGTTGTGATTTTTGGTATTATTGTTATTTAGGATGTTGGTTTAATTGTTTGAAAATAACGATCCCATAGACAAATTACTGTACTGCTGATAAATGTACGAGCAACTCGTTCTTACGAAAAAAAGAAGAAAAAAAAAAGATCCGTGAACCAGACAAGTAGCATTGTTTTGAGGTGGTTAAAGGCTCCTACATAAAGTGGGTATATAAAAGGAGTCCAGCCTCGACCCAATTAAAGTTGAGATTGGGCATCTTTTCCACGCGACTATTTAGGTAAGGGAAAACATTTCCTCAGATTACTCCAACTTGCTTTTCTCTACTAATAATATTTGTTATTTTGCGTTACTTCAAAATATACATATATTTTGAGATAACATAGGAATTTTGTTTTACCACTGACAAATTAGAATCAAAATATCACTCCAAGACTATTTGCTGGGGAGACAGGGGAAGGAGAAGTACTAATGTCCTGGCACCAGTAAGATCTTGCTTCCCCTTGACTACCAAGACTTCCGTCTGGTCTGCATTTACCTCTAGCCATTAACTATCCATCCAGTTCCAAATAAAATTAACGGGCATTAAACGGTGTGGCTGGGATTTAAAGAGCCATCTAAGCGGATTAATATTTGTGTATTTGCTTCTTCCAAGTATAAATTGAGCACCTTTGTTTAAAGTGTTAAGCTCAAGTTAAATAGGTGAGGTAAGAGCATTAGTCCACACTGATTGGAATGTATCAAACCACTTTAAGGCAGTGCCTCATAGACCAGCTATTATAAGATGGTCATGTAGGATACCATGGTCATCTATATCGCATGCAGCCAACAAATACAACAGTACCAAAGCGTTAGTTTTTCCCCAAGTCAGCTTCTAGTCCAGAGTCATCATGTACGGCCTGCAGCACGCATTCAGTGCTGTGGGTCTGCCTGAATCCTGCTTGATTATTTCCTAGTGTAGTAGTATTTTATAGGGCTTAACATACTTGTTTTACTACTCGACTCTCCAAGCTTAGCAGCAGCTGGTAGCAGAAAAATAGGTCTGTAATTTTTCATGTCAATTGAATCTGATCCAGAATTCACAATGAGCTTAAAAGATTCTGCTCTAGAGAAGAATTGAGCAGAGATCTCAGAGATTTTGTGAGAACTGTATGATTTTTCTAATGAAATTAAAAAGGACAACTTTCAAAAGGAGCTTCTGAGTTTAGTTGGGAGAGAGGCAATCTAAGGTCTAGGGAAGCAACAGGTGTACTGCGTGCCCAAATTGGTGTATGATGAGCCAAGGTGTAGAGTGTTCTTTTTTCAATGCCTGCTTTTAGAGTGCTTTTTCTATTTTTAAATGAAGTATTTATTTAGTGGCTAGCAAAGTAATTTAGATGTGATTATTTCCTGACAGACTGTTGCGTCCAGTTGCAACTCCTTCCTGCCTGTGATCACTGCTCCAGATGTTGATCCAGAAGTGGAAGCCGTGAGCGCTCCTGTATTCACCTCACGAATTCGTCCTGCTTGTGCCTTGTGGGGACCTTATTAGGCCTCACCCGACCAGAGCTGAGCAGCCCGAGCCGCACTACTGAACCGCTGAGTCGAACTGCATCCTATTGCACGCCCCCAATATCCTACACCAGGAGCCGTGCAGGCGCATGCGGTGCCGATAACATCCTGAAATTTGTGCGGCGGTTTGGCGTCTGTGCTTGGCGGCGGTGCGAGGGAGGGCAGCAGGTGCAGCATTCCACTGGCAGTGGTGCAGAGGGGACAGAGGGAGTAGCATGAGACCTCTCCTATAGGGGGATGCTGTGCTCCAGGCTATCCTGCCCCTAACCTAACTAAACCAGCTCCTTCAGCTCCTGCACTCAATCCTGTATCCATCGAGATGGAGAGGACCACATTCATACTCATCGATCCTTATCCCTATCAGCGCCTCAATAGCGCAGACAGTAATCCAGCTGTGCAGGATCTCTTTTCAGAGGGACTCTGCCCCATGGTAATTTGCAACGGGAGGCGTCTCACGCATTAAGGAGCGCTGAAGGTCAAAGCGCTGGCGGAGGAGAGTGTGGCTGCGGTGTTAGAGCCACCGCCATGCCCTTCAACCCTGTCACAATCTGCCCTCTATGGTCCGACTAATAACTTGGCAACAACCTAATGTTAAACCTGCCTCATCAGTCTACCTGACCTCTGTAGAAAATCTTCAACAAAGCTACTCGGAACAGTAAATTCATCCTTCAAAAACAGCCTTTGCTCAAAAAAAAGTCTATTACTTCTAACGCAGAAGCAAGATGTTCTGTGGGAGGGTCAGGGCGCAGCTAACCCAGACACGGAGGAAGAAGCTGCAAGCTCCTGCTGTTTTAAGAAACACCAAGGCAAAAGTCGACCGGGAGGATCCATGTTTAATCTCTCCGCTGGCTGGCATGTTTGTTAAGTACACCAGAATACCTACAAAATTTGACTTTTTAAAAGACGCAGCCGGGACAATACTCACTGCGACAGTGGACATGGCAGGACTAACTACACCGATTTCCCCTACAATAAGCCTTACCAGCCATAACAGTACGTCCGAAGTGGCCCCCCCAGGACACGGGGGCCTCATGAGGCGGATGATGATTTCGATATGTCACAAATTAAACCAGGCAATAAAGACTGCTTCGGGTCCAGTAATTAACATGGGGCTACTTTCTTTTAGGTCAACGTCATTACGGAAGCCCTCCAGACTACTACTATAAAATAGAGCCCCAGTACCATTCTAAGAGTTTATTTTATCACGCCTGGACTATGGGAATTCCCTTTTTCTGGGAAGTCCCTCTTATGTCATAAAAAAGCTGCAAGTAACTTATTCAGAACGCAGCGGCCTGTGTCGTGTTAGGTCTTTCTAAACGGGAATCAATGCGTCCTGCGCTTGCTAAACTTCACTGGCTGCCAATAGCCAAAGAACATAATTTAAAGCTTTATGTATTGTTCACACGCTAAAACATACAACCAGCGCCAATCAGCATCTCATTATCCCTTACAAAGGTGGCAGTGCTGAGATCTAATGACCTCTCCCTGTTGATGGTCCCCAGAATAGGGAGAGCAAGAGGTGGAGGCTGCTCCTTTGCATATCAGGTTGCAAAATTATGGAACTAACTGACCCTTGCTCTCAGAGCAAATACAAATCTGATGAGCTTTAGGAAACAGCTGAAATCACATCTGTTTAACTAAAATTGTGTATGTCTTACTGGGTCCTCCTAGCTCTGGGAAGCCCGGTCCTGGGTAGCTATGCGCTCTACAAAAAAAACCATTTAAGTTGTTTAAGGTGACCAATTGTACTGTCTCGCTATAAGGGTGGTATTTTTTAAAATTGTTGCACAAAGTTTGGTTTAACTCCTCAAACAGCTCAAAAGTGTCTTTTTAGAACCACATGCACGGGTGGACCAGTGGGCAAATTAACTGTTGTGGCACTGAGCCAGAAGTGTTAAAATATACAGTCTTTCCATTACTGTCTTGCAGTGTGTTCCCATGTTTGATCTACTTTCCTATCCTGAACTAATGTAGTCGAGCTACGTGGTAACAATGAATTACTAAACTATTGCAGTTTATAGTTTATAGATATAGAACGTAATTGTACATTTTAGGGGTACGATGAAGAGAGGGGATTTTACAGTACAAGGCAGCAAGAGTATTCTAGAAAAATCAGAGGCTGCCTGACAGAGAAGGCCAGTCTTCTTTGTAATGTGTACTTGTTAACAACTTCTATTAAAAGTCTAAATGCTCTCACCTTTGTGTGTAGTTAAGTAGTTTTATATACATTTCTAAGACAATTGAACCACATCCAGATACTTAAGAAGGCCTCATATTGTAAAATTAAATGAAAAATATTTTCCCAGGGTGGCGGCAACTTAACGTGATGAGACGTAAGGGAATAAGAAAAAGCATTTAAAGGCCATGCTTTGCAAAACAGCACAGTTCTGTAAGAAATTGGGTTATTAGTTGAAAGGGATAAGTACCCACCTCAAGTAATAATCTCAGTCCTTGTCAGGGTGAACCCTTAAAGTTGCTAAATTATCCTAATTCCACCTCCCTGGTAGCTATTGCACAGAGCAGACAGGCTTAACTTAGAGGCAATGTGTAAAGTATGTATGCAGTACTAAAACAGTAATAAAGTTGAAATGCAAAACAATAAAAAAAATCCCGAAACGAAATAGAATATAGTATAGTTTGATAAACAAAATCCAATATTGGGAACCAGAAATATGAATTTTAAAATCTTTAAGTAAAGATGGTTGCAGGAAGCACAAAGTGTCAATGATAGTCGATGGTCGCGGTAGAAGAGGACCTAGGTGTAATTTGATGCTGACTGTGATGGAGCACGGGTCGGGGACACTAACCAGCTCTGTCCTGGTCAAAGATTTTACCTTCTGACTTTAGTCCTTTAAGTCCCCACAGAAGTACGCGTCTAAAGTCCCTCAGCGCAGGCACCTAGAATCTCACAGGCAGGGGCGGACCGTCCACAGGAGCGCCAGGGTGTTTCCCCCCTGCGTTCACCAGCCGTCACATACAAAATATATATATTTTCGAAGTTTTAAGCAATTTATTTATGGCCCGGCTGTGACTTCTATCACCGCACCGGTATCAATGACGTACTGTGGGCTGTCCAAGCAGGATGATTGGCAGCCACCCTGCACATCGCAGTGAAATGAAGTGCGCATGCCAATTTGGCTTTTTTGTTTCCCACGGCAAATCTGACATGCATACTTCGTCTCTTCGTAATCTGCGGTGTACTATAAGCTGGTAGAAAACAGACACAGCCTCCTAGTCACTACATGAGCGCTGTGTCTGCCTGCCTCATCCAATCCGGGTGTTGCTGTTCACTAGTAGAAACAACATGAAAGCAGCATCAGGATTGGTGTAGTTGGCGCCGGCGGGCGACAATAGTACACAGCTCTGCTCTGGGACCGCAGCATGCATTAAGGCGGCCAGCAGCGCTGGAGCATAAAGATCAAGGCTGGTTGACATGGAGCCTGTGGGTCAAAAGAGAGGACTTTGATTGTCCACCGATTTCTTCACCGGCATGAGCCCCAGTCTTGACGCAGGTTTGGAGTTTCTGTGGGACCCGATTCCATAGGAGGGGGCATTTCTTTATAAACACGGTCAGCTGCGACCATTACGCTAACACCCTCAGCAGGGCAAGCCCAGGAGCTCCAGGCGGAGTGTGCGGGGATTGTGTATGGATAGGGCCAGAGCAGGAGCTGCACACATTCACACAGTGCATGTGTTAAAACAGCATTGTTTTATGCCGAAGAGCAGGGTTTACATGCACAACGACGGCCATGTGAGGTCCGTTTGAAGCATGTTTATTTCTATTCCCCCAATGTACACGCTACAATATTTACATAAACTTAATCGCCACACTTTCAAATTCCAGCTCACTTAATAGGCAAACCTGAAACGTGCAATTTTATGTCAGTTTCTTCTACTACATGGGCATATTTAATCAACCTTTAATTTTGCTCATGTTTAGTCTGATTTATCCAGAGAGGTCAGTCACATTTGTATCTTCGTTTCCGGAACACATTAGTGAAGTTCCAGTTTCAAAATCAATCTGCAGTGGTTCAGCACCCTAAAATATGTATATCGTATCACTTGAACTAAATAGACGTTCAAGAACTTTTCTTCAAATTATAGACACATTCAATACATGCTTTTTTAGTACATAACAGCAATCATGCACGTTAGATTTGGAATCCTTTATTCATTATCTTCTTTTCATATTCCATTAAGAACCGTAGCCAACGTGTTTCGTCCTCACTGACTTCTTCTGGGCTCTCAGTCAGGTAGTGAAACTCAGCGAGTATTGTCACATCATTGATTCAAAAACGTTCTGTATAATCTCAAAATATTCAGTTTTACAGTTCCAGTCCCACTGGTGTGGTCATATAGTTGGAGGACTCGTTCCACCTTTTCTGCATGCATGGCGTTCCGCAATGTAGTTTCAGTTTCTATTTGACCAGTTACACTTTGTTTATTACTGGAGCCAGTTGCGGTACAGGGTTTTTGTTTGTTGTTCAGGACTGCAATATTCTACACTTAAAATAGAAACCCACAGTTGATCCTACATCATATAATGCACCAATAACGAGATGCATGATGCAACTGACACCAGTAGGCTTTTTCCCCACATCAGTTTATTCGTAGTTAGTTACTGGGTTTAGCAGACCCAGTTTATTTACTAGTTCAGTGTTTTCCAAGAGTAGCGATCAAGTGTAGAGACACTCCAAAAACTTAAATGACGTGAAAATATGTGGAAGTGCATTTAAATTTCTGCGGGCCTGGGGGGGAAATAGGACAAGTTAATACATGGTGAGATATTAATAAATCTGTTGAAGCAAAAGTTACAATTTAGAAGCAAAAATAATCAAAGTGCATGTATATATTTTCTAATGTTTATAAAGTAAACTAAAGAAAATATATAGGGTCATTGCCCCATTCCCACAGATTGTCTTTCAGCCCTTTTGTACACCATGATGTCTGTTTGTCTCCTCACACATCACTTATCAGTTGTCTTTTTTGTAAGTCATATTTTATTGACGAAATGCAGTTAATTGCCAAAACTGCTTTATATTTTCATACAGCTAGCAAACAAGATATAACATACACAATTCTTGACAATGGTGCAACAATATCAAAGCAAATAAGAATGAAATTGATTGTCTGGCTCGAGCACCAGTCCTCAGATTTTCTGGAACCTATGAATAGCATCTGGAATCTTGTAGATCCTTTCCACTGTACTCTGTCTGCTAGTATATTCCAAGCTTGCACTTCTATCTCCTTACTCTCGCTGTCTTGTCTATTACACTCGTATAGACACTCTAATGCCTACCACTTTAAAATGTCACCAGCCGCCACTGCTCACACGGTGTCAGGTAGAGGACAAAGGGTCCAGTCCAGGTCTGGTTACCTTTGGTCAGCTGGATATTTTCAGGGACTGGCCTCTTGTAGCTTGTTGAATCCCTGTAGCTTTAACAGGAGGCCACCCTTATGCTTCTTTGAATCCGCTTCTTTGCCCTGGGTACAAGAGGGAGAGCATATCGTGTCCTTTAAGGCCCTTTAAGACAGCAGGTTCAGTCCCCATGCGATCTTTCACAGGTCCAGGGGAGTTCTGAAGTGGGTGTCTGGACATGCCACATTTAAACCTGGCTCGAGCTAGTGGGTGGGAATGACTCCGGGAGATGCCTTAACCCAGTGGTTCCCAAACTGTGTGCCGCGGCACCCCGGTGCGCCACTAAAACCAGCCTGAGGCGCCACGGTCGCAATTGCTGAGAAGAATCCATTAGGAATTACATTGGCCGTTTGTATGTAGGCCGGCTGCACTGCTCCTGGCGCCCACTAGGTGGTGCACTTGTGCCTCTTAGCCCCATGATTTGTAACTCCGCTCGGCAGCTGTAGTTCTGTGGTTTTTTCGTTCTCTCTCTGCTGCTGCAGCCTTGGGCCCTTCGGACGCAGGGAGAGGGAGGAAGGAAGTCAGCAAGAGTTCCTAACTCCCCATAAGCCCTGATCAGAGGCGGCGCAGCAGAATGTCTTCTGTTAGTTCACGAGGAGAGCAGTGCATGGGTCGGGTAGAGAGAGCACTGAGCAGGCGGCAACGGGTATAGGAACTCTCGTAGTTGCGCCTGGACAATTAGCATGCAGTCAGTTTTCAAATTATATATGTATGTTATATTTGTTTCTGAACTCCGGTTCGAGAAATAACCATAAATAGAAATATTACTGGTCCTGGGCTTGCAATATGCATTTATCGCACACTTCCGGATAACTAGCCTCAAACTGAAACTTAGAAGAGCTATGTCAGTCAGATTATATATATATGGGTTTGATGAAGAGGGTCCCCAAATTCAGTTAAAATCACCATTTTCTCACTTGTACTTACCCCCAGGGTGCAGGACTTCATATCATATTTGAATATCCTTTATACTTAGAAATGCTTGTGAATGCAGTCTTTATTTCCTTCTTTTCAAGTCACCATTAATCTTAGTACTATATGTGTCTCACGCACATGCACTAAATCAGCTCTCCAAAGGGACGCTATCACAACTTAGTTTTCTTTATAGCACTTAACACAGTTTCTACGCACTAGCTCTCGCAGCATACGAAGGAACATGCAGTGCCTTCTCTGAACTGGGAAGCTCAAGATCAGAGGGCCCCGTGGACCCACAAGCAAGTGTGCTCTTCTCTTGACCCCCTCCATCTTCCACCATGTTTCACTCTTTCCAAGAACTTCACAAGCCCTCTCGATGAAACGTTCAGCTCTTGCTCAGTTTATCACAAGATTAATACCCAGCTTGACAACCTTATAAATATAAAGTGAAAATCTGCTAGTCATTCCGAACTGCTCCACAGAGCATGCATTTGAAATCAGTCTCACCCTTGCTGTAGACACTTGTGCAGAGATTAGACTCAATTTGAGACTATATATGGCCAATCAGGGTGCAGGTTTGAGACTCCATTCCAGTTTATAAGGTGGTAGAGATAGGGAAGAAAATTCCATCCAAGTCTACAAGACCTGTTGGGGTGCAGGGTGAGGCTCCTTTCGATCGGGCCTGTAAAGATGCAGGGGAAGGGGAAATTCAAATCTAATTTGTAATGCTCACCTCATTTTCATGTAGGACCTCCCAAGAATCCCACACTTAACCCTATATTTGTGAATGCAGACACTTTACCATACTGCAGAATGTACAAATTCATAAATCCTATTTATGACACTACAATCCTGCCAATTTTGCTAATCATGATTATAATTTTGCCCTTGAAAATCCTTTTGCCTGCAAACCTAAGTAGCAATAGGTACACAAATGCATTTAAAAATCAATCCCACAACATGTGGTTTATCCACGTGAGAAATGTGCTGGCATTCTTTATAGAAACAAAAACAATCTAATAAGTGAACCAAGTTTGATTTAGTCAGTTGAGCAGGACCTCAAAAGAGAACGATTATAGGAAAATGATATGAGAAGCTCTCCATACCTTCATTCCTATTATTTTCAGGGATTAAAATGGAAGTCCTACCGAGGTCGGCCTTACATTCTCTCCCACCAAAAAATAGTAATGTAATGGGGAGCCGCGGCCTACGGCCAATTGGTCAAAGGAGCCGCGGGTCAAAAAAGTTTGGGAACCACTGCCTTAGATGATTATCCATATGGTTTCCATTGGGAGCCACTTAGTTGTTTTCCTGAGAACTCTAAAAAGGCCAAAGCATGTTCCTGCCACTTTCCTGACCTGTGAGGCCATGGACAAATCTTTGTCCAAAATCACCCCTAGGCTTTTGACTTAAGGTTTAGGGAGGGGACACTCCCCTAGGCGTGATGGCCACAAAAACTGATCCTATAGGGAAGGATTGTTTCCCACAACCATGACCTCTGTCTTGCCCCCATTTAATTTGAGGCAACTGGGCACCATCCAGCTAGAAACTTGTTCCAAGCACGTAGAAACCATTCCTTAGGTTAATTCAATGTCAGGCGAAAAGGAGACTACGATCTGGCCGTCGTCCGCATAAGACACCATGGTGAAACCTGAGGCGTAAATGGATGTCAGCTAACGGGCAGACATACTCGTTAAAGAGTGTGGGGCTTAGGGAAGATCCTTTGGCATTCCACACTTTAACTGATGTGTCTCAAATGGAAAAAAAGTCTTCTTTGGCCTGAAAGCTCCTGTTTTTAGAAATGAGGTCAGCCAGCTAAGTGGCTTGCCAGTGATACCGATCTCTTCCATCCTCCTGCATAGAATTGGATGGGCCACCGTATCAAAAGCTCTGCTTAAATTTAAAAGAATAAGCTCAGCTGAGCCTTCCTGATCCAATATCTTTTTGAGGTCCTCTGTGGCTAGTAAAAGGTCTGTCTGTACTGCATCCAGGACGAAGCCCAGTTTGTGCCTGGTACAGTAAATTATTTGTTTCAAGATAGGTCGTGAGATGCCCATTTATCAACTTTTCCAATATTTTACTCACCACTGGGAGCAATAATATTGCTCTGTAGTTTTCTGCCCGATCAGGATCTAGGGAGGATTTCTTATGCAGTGGACGGGTGAAAGCATGCTTCCGAGAAGCCAGAACATGACCACTTTCTATTAACTAATTATAAAGAGTCATTAAAGTGGAGACAAGAACATTTTCCCCCTTTCATCAAAATTTCTATGAGAGCAAGGTCCAGCGGGGAGCCAGACTTTACAGAACTAGCAGTTGTCAAAATACTATCTGTGCTTAGTAGAGGAAAGGTAGAAAGTTCACCTCCGCCCAACCCTATAATAGCTCCAGTTGTGGGATTAACAGAGAAATCAGAGGTCTCCAATAGTGACATTTATATGCCTAACTTTTCCCAAAAAGTAGCTGGCCAGCTCTTCACATCGTACTTGAGAAGGAGGACCCATTTCGGTGAACTTGGGTTTTAAAGAATGAATTTACAATAGAATAAATGTCTCTAGTGGGCTGGGAGGAGTGATTGATTCTATCTGCGACATCTTGTAACCTAGCTTTGCGGATCGCATGCTGGTACTTCTTTAAAGCTTTCCTGTAAATTGTTTTCCATCATCATATTGATGTCTCCATATCCTCTCATATCTTTTACAATTGTTTTGGAGTTCCTTTAGCTCTGAAGAGAACCGTTTTGCACAAGTTCTGGCTTGGGAACGCTTGCCTACTTTCATGGGTATTAACTTGTCTAATGTCGAATTTATCCACTCCCTGGATGTAGAATAAGAGGTAGAAACCTAGCCTTCCAGACTTGGGATAGTGTTGGCAAGAGCCATTTCCCAGCTCTTAACATCCAACTTAGCCCATTGTCTGGTAGGATTTGTCAGAGCTGGTTACTTTTTTCCAGGAAATTTAGAACTGCACCATTAGATGATCTGTCCATATTACTGGCAAGGTAGTCTCCACCTTCATGTTAGGCATGTTTGAATAGATTGGATCCAATATATAACTTTTAACATGGGTGGGAGAGAGGAACTGTTGAGAAAGCTGTATTGCTAATAGGTGTGTGCATGAGGTGTCAACTATGAGAATGTTCAAGTCCCCCAGCATGCAATTTGCTGACTGAAGGCTATATGTTGCAACCATCTCTGGTATGAGCTGAACAAAATCTGCAGCGGACCCTGGTGGTCTACATAAAAGCAAGCCGGTAAAGGTAAATGAGTCCAATAATTGAATTGGGAAAAGTAGGTTTTCAACACCTGCTATCTCCAAAGGGGAAGCTTTCACCGAATTTTTTCTTTAAAAACAATAGCGACTCCTCCACCTTTTTTCCCAACCCGGTCATTCCTCACCATAGCGTGCCTGGGAGGGAGTGCAATCACTATATCTGCCCAACTGTCCTCTGATAACCAAGTTTCCGTCAGGAAGAGAACTTCAGGCTGCTGCTCCTCCAAGAGAATAAATATCTCCAGCTTATGCTTAAGGAGGGACCTACAGTTTAGTAGTAGCATTTTCCAACAAGCGGCAGGTTGAATAGGTGTTATCGGTCCCTGTATCTTCTACGTAAGATTCAAGGCTGTTTTTAAATTACAGCATTGTTCCAAGCATAGCCACACAATGAGCACTCACTCTGCATATTCGCAGGATCCTGAGAATGTTTACACGCCCTATTGGGCGACTGATTAAACTTATTCAGAGCATCTGCAGAGTAACACAAAATATCTGATTTACAAGGGGCAGCGGCTGTTTTTGTAAAGCATTCACATTATCCGAAGATGACAGCGCGCTTTACATTAGAAATATTTTGATGTTGAACTTTCAGGTCATCAGTGGACCCTTACTACAACTTTGACAAGTTGACACCAATGCCTATCCCACTGCCACCCATGCCCCAGTGGCACTCTAAACCTTGCACAACCCTACCCCTACACGTCCCAGTGCCACGCTTTTCTACGAACCATTCTGCCGAGCAGATAACTCACTCACCAGTTCCTTCAGGTCCTCTTCGCTGAGCCCGGCATAACGATAGCGCTGCTGCTCGAACTCGTAGCGAGTGGTCTTGTCTACCACAGCCACACGGGCTGGCCTGAAGCTGTCGGAGTGATGATTCCGACGAACGCCCAGAGCTCGGGCACTTCTGCGGCCGGCCAGGCACAGGAAGCACATGAGTCCGGCGGGGTAGGAGCCCATGCTGAGGACTCAGCCAGATTTAGCACACAACACGCAACTGCGTGGCTCACAAAGTCACACCTCCAAGTTCAGACCTACGTGCCTTCTCTGCGCCGTGACGTGTAGCCAGATAACCGACGACAGGAGGCACGTGGGCTCTGATACCCAAGGCAAAATAAACAAGAGTCTTGTACCAACTTTCCCTGTCATAGAAAAAGGACTAGGCGACCGCCGGTAAGTATGCGTAATCGCTGCGGCCATCTTGAAATGAAGTCACTCGAGTCTGCATGGTCTGTGCAACCCAGCATAGCTGCAAAGGTTTGATATTGCGTATGCGTGACATTTTCGGGATTGCACTGTACATATGAGTGACATTCAACGACCAAATGTGTACCACTTAGAGTGAGCAAAATTAAGCAGTAAAGTCCATTACACATCCTCCTCACAGCATGGCAGGATTTTACACCTCCTCTGACCACTACAGCTGAGCTGCTTGCAGTACCATGGACAATTTATAACATTCATTGGTTTCTCAGGACAGTGTAAATTTGCTATGCCATTGTAACTTGGCTACATAAACACCTTTGATCACTTAGAAGTTAGAAATCCAACTCCTGTCCTCTATCTATACAGTACTACCACATCATCCCTGCCAAGTACCACGCATCAGGCGTTAGATTAACGCATTTCAGCATGGTGGTCCGCATCACCGCACTGAAATGCTTAGTCACGCATATTAGTGCATGTGCCTGTCAAAACGCTGGGTCGCAAACGCTGGCTGCTAATTATTATAATAAAACAAAGTTGAGTGAAACAGGCAGGCAGTGCAAGGTGTGGCTGCCCACAGACTTTATTGGGGGCTGCCGGCTGAGCTGCTTAATACTAGCTGAACGGCCTTAGGCAAAGGGCTACGAAGCCGGAAGGGCACTGCTGGCGCAATAGTGCCATGCCTCCTTAGCGCTTTCCGGCCTTGCTTGGGTTGTCTGTCTTAATCTCCTCCTACGAGCTCTGGTGGGGAACCAGCTTTAATAATATGACCCACGCCACCCACCACGTTCCTTAACGACGTAGGTAACAATTCCTAAGCTCACAGGCCACCCACAAAACGTGCATGGAAACCGGCAGCCGAAACCTGCATAGCTGCCAAGGTTTCAGATTGATATGTTTGACATTTTCATAATTTCAGTGAAATTATGAGTGACATTTCAACAACTATGAGTGACACTTTCTCTCGAGCATAATCAAGCAATGAAGACAAGGGAAACATATAACAGAAATTTCACCCATTTGAGTAATGAGATGGTCTTTAGAATCATGTTTTCAAACACACGTAGTTAAGCTAAACGGGCACACATCATAACAAATATAGGCCTATGTCCATCTCATAGGAGGAAAAGTGATGAGGCGGACGGGATATCCCAAGGACCATGGCACTGTGAACGTCTCAATGTAGATATTCATGTGAGTGGGGCAGAAATTATTTACATAGGCAGAAGGGCCCATATGGCAGAACATGTAAATAAATAATGCTGAATCGATAGTAAGCAACATCATAAATATGACCATAGTTCTTTTACGCTATAAGTACATGACTGTAAGAACAGTTTTATATGAGTAGGACATGGCTTCATGAGTCATTGAGCATAGTGCTCTCCAGTAACGTTATGCACATTTCATACCATCTAATTAAACAGCCAACAAAAAGTAAAATTTTCACCAAAAGCCAGTATTTTTCCCTCTTATTTCTACACACTTTAACTGTAAGTATAAGAAGAAAGCTTTTAAAGATGTGTTCGATCTGCATTAATGATCCTTGACTGATAAAGTAAACAAAGACAGAAATGCCATGCTAAAAATAAATACAGATGATTCATACATGCCAATAGACCGATTCAGGTGAGAGGCTCCTGGCTTTTAAAGCCAAAAAATGGCTTTATTTTGGCTGTCTCCCACCTGAAATGTGGAAACAGTAATCTCTGACTCAAATTACAACACACCGAATATTGATGCAGCCCACTGCTACTACAATAGCATACTTAAATGAAACCCAATACATCAGTACATCAAAATACCTGAAGCTCTCATTACATGTATATTTTGCCACAAGGCCGAATGCCAACAAAAACGAACACCAATTGAGGAAGTGCTGCTATAAACACAAGTGTCAACTTCAGGCTGGTGGTTGGTTTGAGGGTTTTCGGCACGCTGGAGACACCCCAGATGACACTGTCTTTATCTGCCTGAGGCCCTGTGAAAATGAAGGTTCGGTTCCAGGACGAAGGATATACAGCAGTGCTGCAGGGCTTAAAGACAGTGTCATCTGGGCTGTCTACAGCGTGCCGAAAACCCTCAAACCAACCACCAGCATGGGGGACAGCTTGAAGTTGACACTTGTAAGTGTTTATAGCAGCACTTACTCAATTGCTGTTTGTTTTTTTTGGCATTCGGCCTTGTGGCAAAATATACATGTAATGAGAGCTTCAGGTATTTTGATGTACTGTTGGATTAGGTTTCATGTAAGGGCAAACGTCCTCAAAACCGTGATGACTTGCCATTTTGGCTTGCACAGAAATTTGAACAACTTGAAGCTGTTTTTCCACATACAACTCCTGTAGAAAAACACAGGATCCTTATGATGAGTTTGCCGAGTGGTCTGATTCCCACTTTAGCTGACTGCACCACCTGGGGGACGGTGTTTGCTTCAGTGTATAGACTGTGCTTTGGCACCCTCTCCATGAGCGTTCTGCCGAGCATTCTAAAGAAGGTACAAGATGAACACGGGGCTGGTCCAGCCCTGGATTTGGGGATGAAGTTAGTGGGAATGTTCCCTATTGTCTCCGATATGATTCTAGCCAATATTAAAGGTGAAGCAGTTTGCTTTTAAGTACGTCAACGCCTAGCGGTGGTGCCGGACGTGGATCGGCAACATCAGTTGCCGATTATCATTGCGGATGTATATACGTCTATGGGTCGCAATAGCTTGGGGATTCGGCCATTTGCTCATCCACAATCTAAAGCCTGTCCTGAAAAGGAGGGTCGTCCAGTGTTTCCTAAAAAGGCTTGGAACAAGAAGCAGTTGGCAGCAACAACAGGAGCCTGGTTCACGTGCTGGTTCGCCACCATCTGATGTTTCTGAACGTAGATATGATTTGCGTGACCGGTCTAAAATTAAGACACCTGGGAGGTTCCAGGTTCCTGATCCTCGTTCTCCTCGTTCCTTTCAGGAATCGTCGGATCAACAGTTTGGCTGGGGATGACGTCAGGATCGCAGACAAGGCGAGTCTGCGCAAGCTAGACGTGACCAGCAGCGCCAGTTTGATCTAAAATCAAGCAGGAGGAACCACTTCAATATCGACCACAGATTCAGAAGAAAAAGGTTGCCGCTTTGACTGCAAAGTATGCCTCAGATGGTGAGAACCCTGCCCCTCGACAGGAGTTGGGCGGTAACCCTTCTCGACAGGGCAGCAGAGGTTACCAGAGTGTGGCAGACACTCCACCAGCTTCTGGAGGCAAAAGCAACTGACACTTTCATTACCGTAGATACAGCTGATACTCGAGTTGCCCCTCCTGATAGGCTTTATGAAGTGAGCCTCTAAATTGAAGGTGATGTTAAACGCCCGATTAAAGCAGTCTTTTGGGAAAATCTCACTTCTTCCTATGATATTTTATTGGCGGAGGTTGATTGGCCTCCACCTTTTGTCCTATCTTCCTCTAGGGAGGAAGATGTTATTCTACCCAGTTTTTCACAATATGTTTCTGATGATGATAAATTGGCTTATTCCTCGAGGTCGGCTTTATTCTTGGCCCCGGAGTTATATCGCAATCAGACAGGTTGGGACGAGGATTCCCCGGTTCATGTGATTCCTTTGTGTTCTACACCTCAGCCCCAACCACAATATTCGATCAAACGAGACGCTAAAGCGTCCGTAAGTGACATTTTGACTCAATTGGAATACCAGGGTGTGATTGAACCCTGTGTTTCGTTGATGAATAATCCTCTTTTGCCGATATTGAAACCAGATGGCTCATATCGTATGGTTTTAGACTACAGACATTTGAATAGTCATGTTCGAACCTTTGCGGTTCAAAACACACATAGCTCTGCGTTGGTGAACAACATCATTAAAAAAAAAGTACAAAACCACTTTGGATATTTCCAACGGCTTCTTCAACCACTCTTTGGCTCCTGAGAGCCGTGATTTGACCGCATTCAGTGCGTTTGGCAATCAGCGCCAATATGCGAGATTGCCTATGGGATATAAGAATAGCCCTGGTGTGTTTGCAGCACGCATAATGTCCCTTTTGCATGAGGTCAACGCGGATGCCTTCTCATGTCGATGACATATACTTGACGGATGATGAATTACAGCCGCATCTCTTGCGTGTGGACCGCATTATTACACATTTTGCAAACTTTGGTTACAAATTCAATTTTGCTAAGTCTCACATCGCCTTCTTGACGGTTCTTTTTCTTGGTTATGAGCTTAATAATGAAGGTAGGGGGTTGGCCCCCCACTTTCTGGAGAAATGTGCACAATTGCAACCTCCAGCTACACTTAAACAAGCATTTGCAATGCAATAGGTCTCGCATTTACAAGAGTTTGAGCTATTGGCATTGTAAATGACAATACCTTTTATTTATCTGTTGTTTTTAAAACAGATAAATAAAAGGCATTGTCATTACAATGCCAATAGCTTAAACTTCGCAAATGCGAGACCTCTCGCTTTGAAAATGCGTTCGGACTATGCTATAAAAATAAAAAAACGTTAGGAGAGAGCGTGTCCTGCCTGCAACAGCAGGCAGAACAAAGCTATTTGAGAAAATAGTGCTCGGAGGCTGTAATTAAAGCCTACCGAGTATCAACACACGTAACAGGGGGTGTTGCCATGGGAGGTTACAAAATGAGACAAGGCGGTACTAAGGAGGGATTCCTAAGCCTATTGACCAATGAACAGCCATAGTTTACAGTAGACAATGATACAAGCCAATGAAAAATATGGGCGGAGAGTGGGCAGAGCTTCAAGTCGCTACCTGAATACAGCATGCCTCGCAGAGCAGCGCATGCGCTGCCCAGGTTCGACCTAAAAAGCAAATTATGCAGCATTATAGGTCACATTCTGTGGCACTACTACTTCACTATTTTGACGTTTTAACATATACTAACACTGCATGTGCAAAGGTTCCACCTCAGTAGCACCTTTTACCACACAATACTGCGACCAGCAACTCAAATGTGACCCGCAGCAAAGGGTCCATTTTATCTACAAATTTCGAAATATTTTGTAATGCTTGTGTGAAAATTGTGAGACAGCAGAGCTATACCTTAACTGATAAACACTGTAGGCTTTGGCAATGAACAGTCGAGATACCTATGGCTTATTCTACACGGATCGTACAGGCCCGGACTGCAGAGCTTCCATTAGGTGGCCAAAAAAATTACAATCTCATACAGTGCCAGTATACCAGAGGCTCAGGCCACAGAAAACAGATCTCCCTCTCAGGTTATGCGGACCTAACAGTGAAGCCTTATACAGCAAAGCTTTCACTCAGATTGCTGTTCCTATAACATTATTAATTAAACATAACAGACCAACTAAGTGAATTGCTCAAAATCACACTAGAAAATTTCAGCTGGAAACTCGTTGCTTGAAACTTAAGCTGAAGTCGTCTATTCTCTCCCTACCTATCCCTGCCCATATTCTGATGGATGCTGCTTCACAGGTGTTCAGTTTTCAAATTTCACTATTTTAAATTATTAAATGAGTTTCTGTTAGCAGTAAATATGGCTCTTGCATAGTGCATGAACACCAAGTCTTATTCAGGACCACTGGAATTACGCGGCTAAGGAGAATGAAATTATGCGGCAGGATTTACTAAGTTATAATATAATAAATCTGCTGGTTATTCAGCAGATGATGAATTGTATGCCAGCTCCAGAAAATCTATAACAATGCAGAAAACGCAGTGTTTGCAAAATTGCATAATTCCGATGGCCCCGGTGTAATCAGACACTCAATCGCCTTTCCCACCATTATTCTCACCACATTCTTACGGTCTTTCCTCCAACTCTCTCGTTGTCTGTCGCACCAGTCACAAAACTGTTAGTCAAGAAGCAGAGAGGCTCACAGGAATGGGGTAGGTTTTTTGTCATGTGGTCCCACATCACACATCTAACATATGAAGCTAATTTGGGCTCTGAGCCAGCAGAGTGATGGGACTTTCAGGCCTCCAAGTTGATGGCTTGCACCATTCTTCCCTAATCAAAGAAAAAATAGATGCTCCAACGCAATTTAAAGGTAACGTATGATATACAAATAAAATTAAAAAGACACCTTCCGTGTGAAAAGCGAAACTACAGATCCTAAAATGCAAAGATTCACTAACTAAAAGTACCAGTGGTGGGTGAAGGGAATAGTGAGCTAGGCAACTAGGCTAGGGCAGTTCCCTGATCTCTCACCATCCCTGTCCACCACAGGCACCCGATTAACCACAATCAATCAATCAATCAATCAATCATGTCACTTATAAAGCGCACTACATACCAGCGAGGGTCTCAAGGCGCTGGGGGAAGAGGGGGTGGTGCTGCTACTGATCGAAGAGCCAGGTCTTGAGGAGTCTTCTGAAGGCCAGTAGGTCTTGGGTCTGTCGGAGGTTGGTGGGGAGGGTGTTCCAGGTCTTGGCGGCGAGGTGGGAGAAGGATCTGCCGCCGGCGGTCGTTTTCCGGATGCGGGGGACTGTGGCGAGGGCGAGGCTGGTCGAGCGGAGCTGGCGGGTGGGGGTGTAGAAGCTGAGTCGTCTGTTGAGGTAGGCTGGTCCGGAGTTGTGGAGTGCTTTGTGTGCGTGGGTGAGGAGCTTGAAGGTTATCCTCTTGTTGACAGGGAGCCAGTGCAGGTCTCTCAGGTGGGGTGTGATGTGGCTGCGTCGGGGGATGTCGAGGATAAGACGTGCAGAGGCGTTCTGGATGCGTTGCAGCCGTCTCAGGAGCTTAGCCGTCGTTCCTGCGTAGAGGGCGTTTCCGTAGTCCAGCCTGCTGGTGACGAGGGCCTGGGTGACTGTTTTTCTTGTTTCGGTGGGGATCCACTTGAAGATCCTGCGGAGCATTCGGAGGATGTTGAAGCAGGATGAGGAAACGGCGTTGACCTGCTTAGTCATGGAGAGGGTGGGGTCGAGGATGACCCCTAGGTTGCGTACGTGGTCGGTGGGTGGCGGGGCTGTTCCCAGTGATGTTGGCCACCAGGAGTCGTCCCAGGCTGAAGGGTTGGAACCAAGGATGAGGACCTCCGTCTTGTCCGAGTTCAGCTTCAGGCGGCTGGTCCTCATCCATTCGGCGACGGCCTTCATTCCTTTGTGGAGGTGGGCTTTGGTGGTGTGAGGGTCTTTGGTGAGGGAGAGGATCAGCTGGGTGTCGTCGGCGTAGGAGATGATGTTGAGGTTGTGCTGTCGGGCGACGTGGGCGAGGGTGCCATGTAGATGTTGAACAGCGTTGGGCTGAGGGAGGAGCCTTGGGGTACGCCGCAGATGATCTTGGTGGCCTTGGATCGGAAGGGGGCGAGGCGGACGCTTTGTGTTCTGCCGGAAAGGAAGGATGTGGTCCAGTCCAGGGCCTTCTCTTGGATCCCGCGTCGTGAAGGCGTGTTCGTAGTGTGTGGTGGCAGACCGTGTCGAAGGCGGCTGATAGGTCCAGGAGGATGAGGGCTGCTGTTTCTCCGTTGTCTAGCAGGGTCCTGATGTCATCGGTGGCGGCGATGAGGGCGGTTTCGGTGCTGTGGTTGCTGCGGAAGCCGGACTGGGAAGGGTCCAGGATGTTGTTCTCCTCGAGGTAGCGGGTCAGTTGTTTGTTGACGATTTTCTCGGTGACCTTCACGAGGAACGGGAGCAGAGAGATGGGTCGGAAGTTCTTGAGGTCCTTGGGGTCTGCCTTGGGTTTCTTGAGTAAGGCGGTGATCTCGGCGTGCTTCCAGCTTTCCGGGAAGGTTGCTGTCTCGAAGGAGATGTTGATTATTTTCCGGAGATGGGGCGCGATGGCTGTACTGGCTTTGTTGAAGATGTGGTGAGGGCACGGGTCTAGCGGTGAACCGGAGTGGATGGTGTTCATGATCTCGCTGGTGTCCTCGTCGTGGATGTTGGTCCAGGAGAGCAGGCGGTTGGTGGTTGTGGGGGCAGTGGTCTCGGTGGTTGCCGGGGCGGTCGTGGTGTTGAAGCTGTCGTGGATGTCGGCGATTTTGCGGTGGAAGGAGGTGGCCAGTGAGTCGCACAGGTCTTGCGACGGCTGGATGTCGTTGGTGTTGGAGCTGGGGTTGGAGAGTTCCTTCACGATGTTGAAGAGCTCTTTGCTGTTGTGTGCGTTGTTGTCTAGGCGGTCTTTGAGTGAGGCCCTTTTGGCGGATCTGATGAGGTGATGGTGATTGAGGTGGCGCTCTTGTGGGCGGCGTAGCTGTCCGCTGTCCGTTCGTGGAGCCAGATCTTCTCCAGTTTTCGGCATGTTCGTTTGGAGGCCTGGAGGTCTTCGGTGAACCAGGTGGCTTTCTTGCTGGTGTGGCTGTTGGGCGGATTCTTGAGCGGGGCGAGGGTGTTGGCGCAGTCGTCGATCCACTGTCTGAGGTTGCGGGCGGTGGTGTCGGAGGGTTCGGCGGGTGGGCTCAGGGCGAGGGTTGTGGTTAGCTGGTCTTCCGTGACTCTGCTCCAGCAGCGGCGAGGCATTTGTTCGGTGCGGTGGTGCGTGGTGGGCTTCCTGTAGGTGAAGTGGATGCAGTGGTGGTCAGTCCAGTGGGGTTCGGAGGTGTGGTTGAAGGAGACGTGTGGGCTTGCGGAAAAGATGGAGTCTAGCGTGTGGCCGGCGGCGTGGGTGGGTGTAGTCACGAGCTGTCTGAGTCCGAGGGTGGCGAGGTTGTCGATCAGGGTGGTGGAGTTGGTGTCCTTGTTGTTCTCGAGGTGGAAGTTCAGGTCCCCGAGGAGGATGTAGTCCGTGGAGGCGATGGCGTGTGTGCTGACGAAGTCAGCGATGGAATCGCTGAACTGTGGTCGGGGTCCGGGGGTCTGTAGATGAGGGTTCCTCTGAGGGTGGTGTTGGGATCGGTGTGGATCTGGAAGTGCATGTGTTCGGCGGTGCTGAGGGTGTCGTCGGTGTTGGTTGAGACTCTGAGGGTGTTCCTGTGGACGATGGCGATGCCTCCTCCGACTCCGTTGGTGCGGTCCCTGCGGGTGATCTTGTATCCGTCCGGGATGGCAATGGCGATGTCGGGGGCTGAAGCAGGATTCAGCCAGGTCTCCGTCAGGAATGCGACGTCTGGGGAGGTTGAGTCGAGAAGGTCCCAGAGTTCGATGACGTGTTTGCGGGCGGAGCGGGTGTTGAGGAGGATGCATCTGAGGTAGTTGGGTTCTTTCCTGGGCGGTGGTTTGGCGGGGCGGGTGCTGGCGAAGCTGCAGTTCCGGCAGGTGAAGGGCCCTTGGGTGCACTTCGGGGTGGCCTGGTAGCAGGCGTGATCTTTTCCGGGGTTGAGTGCGTGGAACAGTGCCTGTTCACATCTACTGTCCACATCACGCTCACTGACGGCAGCACAATGATTCAAAATTCATTCCTCTAATTAAATGAAAACAAAACTACAAATCAAAGAATTAAATGATTTTTTAAATGGCCAGACATTATGTGGCAATCCTACTCCGAAAGTGATGCTCATCTCAAATGTCCTGAGCACACTGAGGTTGGAACAGAAAATCGTATCATTGAATTTAAAAATACAAGTTTCAGTGCAACAGGAGGAAAGGCAGCTCTTCACATAGGCAGCAGCCGCCTCGGGCGCAGCTGCAAAAAGCACGGAAAAGGTATATTTTTTTGCCGTTTCAGGTTTCTTCTGGTTTCTTTCCTTCCATGTTTAACCATGTACTTACTTGTAAGTGTCCTAAACAAAGCCTGTTTATCGAGGCTCAAAACATGTTTAGAGAGTTGTAAATCTTTTCAGTGACTCTTCATGCATATAACCTCTTGTTACTTGTTAGTGACCAAACAGTCGCCTGAGTGAGCAGAGGCCAGAAGCACATATAAGACAAGAGTAATCTGCTGTCTGAAGTAAAAAAAAAAATTACATTACGTTTGTGACAGGATACCATTTTCACATATATCAAAGCAGTGGGGGGGAAAAAAATCAGCAGGGCTTGTTTTAAAGCCCTTTACGGTAATCTTGCTAAAAGGGCCGGCAGTCGAGATCGCTCGGGCCCCGTAGTACCTGTATTTATATAGTACGATTTATACAGGCGTTGTTGGAGTGGCTCGAGGACGGGTCCAGCGCTGTGCATAATGACGACATGAGGCGCTGTGAAGTGGTGCTGCGCGGCACTCCGACAGCGCTCCGAAGCAGCAGACAGAGTTGCGGTCTGCATTGGTGTGCCTCGGTTACGGGGCCCGAGTTTGGCAAAGTGAAAGTAACCCTGCAAGCCACGCCACTGAGAATAAAAGAAAGGCGGGGCTGCCATAATTAACGATAAAGCGCAGTGCTGGAAGTGCTGTGTCTCATTGAGCAACAGCGTTTGACGAAGTGAAAGTCGTCACCCTGCGAGCCCGCCGCGAACAGAGAATAAAAGGAAGGCGCACCGCCATATTTAAAGATAAAGCGGGCCTCGGAAATTTCCTACAGGAAGTGCTCTGTGTGTTAAGAGCTCCAGCAGCCCCAAATTTTGCGATCAACTGGCTGATTTCTTTAAATCTAAGGTGGAATCTATTTTCGCCTCTTTTTCCCCAGCAGATAATAAAGAGGTTGACCTGCCATACACGATCAGAAAAGAAAGCTCAACAACCCCTGCACTAGAACACTTTCAACCTCTCGCGGTCCCAGATATTATTAAAATTCTGAATTCTATTCGCTCGGGAGCTCCATCCGATCCTTGTCCAGCTTATCTATTGAAACAAATCTCTGGAGTCATTGGTTCGGCCCTTACCCCTTTACTGAACGAGATATTCAGCTCTGGTATTTTTCCCCAAGAAGTGGAAGGTTGCTTCCATTCTCCCCCTCCTAAAAAAACAGAATCTTGATGCAGGTGACCCCAACAATTATAGGCCTATATCTCGTCTCCCGCTTTCTGCTAAGGTCTTGGAAAAAGCCATGAACTTACAACTTAATGCCTTTCTTCAATTTAACCAGACTCTTGATCCATCCCAATATGGCTTTAGAGCAGAACACAGCACTGAGCTTGCCTTAATTAAATCCACGGAGGAAATTCGGGAGGCCCTGGACAGGGGAGGCAATGCTGTATTGATCCTGTTAGACCTGTCCGCGGCCTTTGACACGGTTCATCACAAAGTTTTGATGGACCGTCTGTCTGGGGCCGGGATAAAGGGGTCTGCCTGGAAGCTTCTGCAGTCATTTCTGTCTGACAGAGTACAAACTGTGGATATGGATGACTGCCAGTCTAAACCTTTCATCCTTCCATGTGGGGTGCCACAGGGCTCTTCCCTCAGCCCGACACTTTTTAACGTGTACGTGGCTCCCCTAGCGGGTGTGATTAGGTCATTTGGCTTCCAGTTGACCTCTTATGCTGACGACACCCAAATAGTGCTGTCACTAAGGGAGGGCACTGAAAAGGAAACAGGGGCTCGATTTCATGACTGTATGGCTGCTATCTCCGGATGGATGTCTGCAAACTGCTTAAAACTTAACTCTAATAAAACTGAGGTCATAAAATTTGGGAAGAACCCGCTAGTGTGGACCCCAGATTGGTGGCCGGCTGACCTAGGCTCATGCCCCATACCTACTGAGAAAGCTAGGAATCTGGGAGTGTTAATGGACAATAAGCTGGCACTAGGTGACCAAATAAACTCAGTTACCTCGGCCAGTTTTTATGTATTAAAGATCATAAAAAAGATTAAGCTATTCCTCAACGATAATTGCCTCAAAACAATAATCTCGGCTCTCATCATGTCTCGGCTGGATTATTGCAACGGACTCTACCTGAATGCTCAAAAACAATATATTAATAAGCTTCAGATAGTTCAGAATGCGGCAGCCAGACTGCTGTCGGGGACTTCAAAGTTTGCTTCTGTAAAGGAAGAGATCAAACAGTTGCACTGGCTCCCTGTCAGACACAGAATACGATTCAAAGCGCTGTGCACCGTTTTTAAAGCCCTCAATGGCAAAGGACCGGATTACTTGCAACGTAAAATACAGTGGTACATTCCAAGGAGAGTGTTACGATCGACAGGGGCGAAGAAAGTCACAATTAGCGGTTTTAAAAAAGCGGGCTGGGGAGGCAGAAGCTTTATTAACAGCGCGTCCAAAGCCTGGAATGAGCTTCCTTTCCAACTGAGGAACGCTACAGATCTCCTCTCTTTCAGGAAGGGGCTCAAGACCTGGCTTTTTAATCAATGAACCTTCTGGCCTCTTCTCTAGCAGGCAGTGCATAGCGCCAGGACACCCTAGGGTAGCAGCGCGCTCTACAAATGTAATTAACATAACATAACATAACATGTCCTGCCTGCTGTTTCAGGCAGGGCAAAGCTATTTCAAAAAAGAAGCAGCCGCAGTAAGAACGAGACAGAAGGAAAGCCGGCAAGTGCACTGCACACTATAGTTTCTATAAACGTACTCCAACCTTGCAGTGCCAGCCACCGGGCGATTGCGAGTTTGTTTGCCGCCGCCGCCTCCTGAGTCCTGCAGAGTCCTGGCCGCTGCAACTGCACACTCCGCCTCGGGGGCAATTGAATTCGTGTTGGTTGGAGGGGAGGGGTCACATTGATTGTAACACTGATTATTAACAGCTGAGCCGAACACGGCTGGCGGCCGTTGGAAGCACTCAGGCAGCGCTGCGAGCGTCGTGATTGCCACACCACAAACTAATCAGCTGCCCTCCCACAACAAGCTTCGGCACTGCAGCAGGAGAAAAGAGGAGATCAAAGAGAGAAAGATGGAGACAGAGCGAGGCAGGAGATACTGCATGCGATATAAAGAGAGAAAGTTAGAGACCGGGGGAAGATGGGAGGGAGAGTGAGAGAATAGGAGAACAGGAAGGAGGATACAAAGAAAAACAAGGGAAAGTGAAAGAGCACCATGCGCGCGTTGTAGGCACGCCGTGAGCGTGCACATCGGCGTGGCCTGCGGCTCGCGCCCAGTGGCGGCGCCTGCGGACTTCGCCGTACTTGAAGTGCTGCGCGGCTCGTGCGGCCCAGGGACGGGGCCGCCAAAGCAAAAAAAAAAAACAGTAGAGGAAGTCCGGCGGGAGCCCACCCCGCCTTCGTGAATGCCGCATGGTGCGGCCAAAGCAGTATTTTAGGCGGGGCTCCTGGGAGCAAAACGGAGCCCCGCGTGTTCCTGCAGTGACCGGCTGAAGACGGAGACCAGCCGAGGAGCAGCGCAGAGTCCCCACAAGAGCAGGTAAGTGGGGTGAGGCATGCTGTGCATGTAAAGCGCGTCGCGCTTGGAGCTCGCGTGCGCATTTAAAAGTGATATTGCATGAGGCTTGCGAGGACGGAAGGGGGACAGGAGATGTGCACAGTGCGTGTTCACGGGTGCGTTCACATTTCCAGTCCGTCCTGCGCGTGCACAGCTCCTGTCTCCCTTCCAAAGCAAGTCAGTAACAATAGATCTCGCTAGCGACAGCGCCTTCGCGCTGCGTCGCCAGGCGAGACCTAAAAATTGCAATCTTTGCTTAGTTTTTTTAATTTTAGGAGGAAATACATTCCTGATTATGCCTAGCATATCAAACCTCTTTACTCATTGATACAACCTATTTTTTTGTCTTCCAGTTGGCTTCCGGAACATACCGCAATTGTTCAGTCTCTGCAGTCTGATCTGCTTGCGACCAACTTCTTGTTAACTCGAGACAATTCTACGAATTTGGTCATAAGGATTGTACCAGGGGCGTTAGGCTTTACTTACTTGACGTTCATTGAGGGGGACACTGTCCCCATTGCATATAAATCGCATTTGTATACTCCAGCTGAGATGCGTTTCTCTTCTACAGAAAAGATTTTGACCGCTGTGCAGATGGCTATTCTTAAGGAATGCTTTTTCATGCTTTTGCTGATACCTGCTTTGGAAGCAGTTACAAAGGCTAGTATCCCAAATTTTGAAGCCTTGCATCCACGTTGGATACAATGAGCTAGATCTTTGACGTCGGCTGATGTCAACTTTATCTTTGACACTTCTTTGCAAACACAGGAGTTTTTACAATATGAACATGTTCATCCTCCTCCTTTGTCTTTACTTCCTCTTGATCAGTACAAATGCATAATTTACACTGATGGATCTGCGCAGCCAGCCATTGGTTCTAAACATGCTTATTCTGCAGCCTGCGCAATTGTGGCAGGGAAGATCGTTGATGGGGATTTTAAATCCTCCCTGGTGCACACACAGTCTCTAGGAGATTGCACGGCTCAATTGGCAGAGCTACATGCTTTGGTTTTGGCTCTAGAGTTTGCTGACCCAGAAGTTCCAACACTTGTGGTGTGCGACTCGTTTTACTGTGTACAATCCTTTAATGACAATTTGTTCTTCTGGACACAAAATGATTTCCGTGATTCTAAAAGGTAGCGCAATTAAGCATAAACCGCTTTGTGTTCGAGTGGCCGCTCTTAAGGAACGTTTACCGCTCGCACATGTTATTCATACGTTAGGTAATCAGCGTGTGGGAGCACATGCTGTTGGTAATTCTATGGCTGATGAGGCAGCCAAATCTGCAGTAGCCACATGTTCAGTAGCAGCAGTCACTAGGTCTATGACTAAAATTGATGATATTTTGGCGGCTATAGCTGCGACGAAAGAGGGAACAGAGTTTCCCCAAGGTTTCCCTTCATGTTTCACATACCACTTGTCGTCCGATCAAATTCCATTTGCAACTATTCCGTCAGTTGGGGTTAGGCTGATTCCCAATGAGGACCGCAGACTTTCTTTGATCATTGCCGCACATGAAGGCATGGCTTCTACCCATGCTGGAGTAACTGCGACAATTTCACTTTTGCAGCAACGTTTTTGGTGGCGTGGTTTATATCAACAAGCACGTAAATATTTTCTTTCTTGTGACATTTGTCAACAAATTAAGCCTTCTACTGTTGCACGTCCACTCCACACTCAACTTTTCATTTCAAATCAACCTTTTGGTTGTATTTATCTTGATCACTGCGGTACTTTGACACCTGACACTGCTTTTAAACATATCTTGGTTGCGGTGGATTCGTGCACTAGATTCCTTTGGGTTTGGCCGCAACGCAGTGATGACGCTTGAACTGTTATAAAAGATTTGCGTGTTTTTGTCGGGACATTTGCCTGTGGCACCTTCCATTCTGACCAAGGTCCTGCTTTTGCCTCTAAGGCTTACCGGGATGCGATGAAGTCTCTGGGGGTGCATGTGCAACTCTCGTCTCCATATCGGCCTGAGGGCAATTCTGTTGTGGAGCGGATGAACCGTGACTTAAAGCAATCTTTAACAGCAACGGTTTTAGGTACTGGCAGGGGCTGGCTGACTCATCTTTATGGAGTCCAGCGTGCACTTAATAATCTCCCAAGAAGATCTCTGGGTGGGCGGACCGCATACGAAATGCTCTTTGGCATTAAAATGTTTGTGCCAGACCTTGATGGTCTAGACATTGTGGCGGCTCCCCAACCTTTGACGTAGATAACCATTGTGCTGTGTTACAAGAACTACAAAAAGCTCGTGATTCACAAGAAAAAGCCCATTTGCCCTCTTCCACGGATGCTGTGGTGCTGATTCCTGTTTCTGGCTGGCTTCCTAAAGTTGGAGATCTGGTCCGAGAGAAGGTAGAGAACAAAAAAGAATTTGGTCAATCATACCGTGCACCGGTCAGAGTCCTTGGTTTGAAAGGCACCTGTACTGTGATTCTGCCTCTACTACCTGGTCGTAAGGAGAATCGTTACATTTCCATCGAACATGTCAAGCTACACCATATCGCCGATACTGAATAGTATGCCTCCAAGCATTCCACGCTGAGAACTTTCACTGAATCCGATGGCTTCTGTTTCTTCGACTACTCCCCAAATAATGGAAGGGGAGATGGAGTCTTCAATTGATTTGTTGCCTGTTTTACCGTCTACATCCACGACTGTGGATACTGAGTATGCTTCTCCTCCAACTGAGGTTATAATTGACATTCCTGAAAGTACAATACATTCACCCTCCAATGAAGAGCAAGCTCAGTTGTTTCAGCTGGGGTCCAGTGGTTACTATATAGACCCTACAAGCTTTTTGTCTGATACATCTTCATTGTCTTCATCTGAGGCAGAGCCCCCTATACGTACCAGTATTTTCATCTCCTGGTTCAAAAAGACTTACCTGGTCCTGCCCTGGACATATGTCTGGATGGTGCTGAAAATGATTTTCCTCTTCATGTGGATTGGGTTTGTGACTGTGTTTTTCTTACTGATCAATGGCCATTATTTACCTGAACGCTCTGCTGTGAACTTTGTTAACGGTGTTCTGGCCCCTCACACATCATCTCATAAAATGAAATGAGATCAAGCCCTAGTTAATATTTCGGCATTCCCAGTTGTTGATGGTATTGTTTGGGATAAAGTACCATACGATATCCATGGCCCGACGGAACTTTTGAACATTCCATACGTTTTCCACGTTTCCTTAGGCGATGTGGTTTTGCCTGATTACACTCTGATGACTGGGATGTTAACGCCATTTATTCCTTGTTTTCTGATTTGAAATATTATACTGCTTTTGACACTGAAGATTTATATTTAAATTCCGCCAACTATGCAGATTTATTCTGTTACCAACATTATGCCTATCACATTTTACATCAAACCAGTAGTCCAAGACCATCTTTTAATTACACCTAATGGGAGCATTGCCCAACGCCGTTACATGGGAGTTCAAAGACCCAAGAGAGTAAATTTATGTATTTTACTGGTTACAATCTTTCTGACCCTCAGTCCTATTTTTATAAACTAAAGATACCCAACCACACTAAATTTATGCTGGCCCATACTAAATTGGTTTACTCTTTGTCCTTCATAAATGATTTGTCCGTGCAGGGTTATGAATATTGGAAGGACACGATTGATTTAAAATCCATCTGGGGTACCAAAGATTGGCAAGTGCGGGACACTGAGTCATTGTATCGCGCATGTCTGATACCATCTCCGCTCATATATTTAAATGAGACAGTACAACAGACTACTTGTTTTGGTTTAGCCACGGCCAAGAATCTAAATGTTCCCTCCATTCCATTATTGGCCCCTTATGACACATGGCAAACAGATCTCAACCACACGATTGAAGACTTAGCTGTCATGTTTCAGAATGGCACACTTAACTCTTCCACTATTGACCCCTTGGGATGGTTACTGTGGCCAGCGAGCTCAAATGCATGTCAATTACGCTTTTTGAATACAACAAAAGGGTTTACACAGAGTAGACCTGACCCTCGTTTCCAACATTCCCATACTGTTACCACACATTCTGTGGGTAAGCTATGTCAACAATGGTTGGAACATTCTACACTGTCGTCTGTGAAACAACACCTTTCTTTTTTCTCTGTTGACATTGATCTGGCTGATTTTCTTTTAGGTCCAAAGTCCCCTCGATCAAAACATTTTGTTTATACAGCCTATAATGAATTTTGGAAGCTATCGCAGATGGAAGCAGTGGTGCGCCTGCGCCATATTGACCAAGCTAATTTAGAAAAAGTTCTTGCCATAGTAGATAACAGCATTAATACACTGTCTTCCCGTATATATACTTTGGATAATATTGTATCATCAGTCATTGACATTGTTCAACATGAAGTGTCTGTTTTGTATCATGGTCAAAATCAGTTACGTTCTGTAATGCAATTCGCATGGACCTTACAAATGCTCAAAAGTGGTAAAGTACCGTGGGATTACCTGAATGCTTCCGCAATGTGTTTGCCATTTAATTTGACTGATAAACAGAAATTAATGTTAATAAAAGACGCAACATACACATTGTTACATATTAAACAATTAGAACAGTTACCATTTTCTGTGGCAGATACTGATTCAGCTGTATGGTTAACACATGGGGTTATTTCACTGCCTATCTCACTTTTTCAGTTTACGGCCTGCATGAAACTTTTTCCGGTTGGTAGATTTGAGCTCCTCAGCAGTGGCTATATTCATGAATTATGGTCGTTACCTTTCACCTTTAGATGTCAACGGGCGGATAAGGAAGATTTTCTTACAGGGGAGAATTGCGATTCCACAGTAGGACATTCCCTATTCTGTAAACAATTTAAACTTCATGGCCCCTGTAACGTTTTGGCCCCTAATCTGGCTTGTTTTTTAAAAGGTACCCCTGTCCCAACTATTATTCCCGCATTAACTTTGCTTTCTAATGGAAGTTATCTTATTTTGAACAACCACGACTGCTGTGGCTTGCGGGCAGGCATCCCGTATATAGTAACAGTTTCCCAACGTGTTACATGTTGCAGCAATATCCTGTTCCCGCCCCCCATGGGATTGTAGATAGTTTGCTTTGGCCTTCCATTCCAACTTTGAAAACAGATTTCAATAAGCTAAGCAGACTCAAAGCGCTATTGTTTCAACAAGAAGTGGCTCTCACAGCTCGAGAGACCTTTGAATTGCACTCCATTTTGGAGAATTAATTCATCAAATATTTAATGAGTCTGATACTGAGGGCCTAGCCCACTTTTTAACCCTTTCGCTGCTAGGCCTTTTCCCCCCCTGTGCTAAGCCCTTTTTTGGCTATTTGGGGTAGTTCACGCTTAGGCCACTGTAACTTTTTGACCACATAAGGTATCCACGCCAAATTTGTGTCCTTTTCTTCCAACATCATAGGGATTCTTAAGGTACCCAGGGTTTGTGGATTCCCCTGGAGGGGACCCAGAAATTAGCCAAAATACAGCTAAATTTTGTTTTTTTGGGGCAAAATGGTAAAAAAGTGCTGCAAATAAAAGCGTCTGGGTTTTTTCCTGCAAATGGTATCAAAAAAGGGTTTGTGGGGCTGAAATCACCATTTTCCCAACTTTTAGGGAATGACAGACTTTTGTCAGTAAACCAACAATTTTTTACACAGTTTTGGCATTTTTCTTGGACATAGCCTATTTTTGCTATTTTTTGTGCTTTCAACCTCCTTCTAGTTAATGGTAGAAATGGGTATGAAAGCAATAATGGATCCTGGAAAGCTATACATTTTAATAAAGTACACAGAATTCTGAATTCAGCAAGGGGTCATTTGTGTAGATCCTTCAAGGTTTCTTTATAGAAACAAACAGTTAAATATAGGAAAAATTGAAAATTAGTTGAAAAAAACAGCCTTTTGTGTCAACGTTTTCACATGTAACTTCTTCTAATTATGACAGCTCTTTGAAAGCAATATACCGTTACATTTGCGGGACCTTACTGGTTGTGGGGATATATAGGACTTGTAGGTTCACCAAGAACCCGACGAACCCAGAGCCAAAAACTGAGCAGCGACTTGCAATGGTTTTTTATTATGTACCGGGTATATAGCAATTATTCTGGGAAAATGTATACATGGAAAAATCGGTATGAAAGACACCTATGTATTTCTGAAATGGGAACAAAATATAGAGTTTAGAAACAGTAGATTTTTGCACATTTCCGAAATTGGGAATACTCATACTAGCATGAGAATTATCGGTCATTTTTCAAACTGACTTCTTTTTTACACATTGTCTGTCATTTGGAAGGCAGAAATGCATTGAAAGTCAATAGGTAATAACAGTTGCTTTACAAATCTGAATTACCCTAAGTCTCCCAATAAAAATGGTACCTCACTTGTGTGGGTAGGCATAGCGCCCACGACAGGAAACGGCTCAAAACGCAACGTGAACACACCACATTTTCACAATGAAAAATTTCCCTTTTTTTGCAAAGTGCCTAGCTGTTGTTTTTGAACCCTAGCTCTGCCGGCACCTAGGGAAACCTAGCAAACCTATACATTTTTGAAAACTAGACACCCAGGGGAATCCAGGATGGGGTGACTTGACTGGCTCCCACCAGGTTCTGTTACCCAGAATCCCTTGCAAACCTAAAAAATTGTCAAAAAACACACATTTTCCTCACATTTCCGTGGTGGAATGTTCTGGAATCTGCATGGATCCACAAATTTCCACCCACCCCGTGTTCCCCAAAGTCTTCCGAGAAAAATGGTACCTCACTTGTGTGGGTAGGCCTAGTGCCCGCGACAGGAAACGGCACGAAACGCAACATGGACACACCACAATTTCACAGTGAAAAATGACCCTTTTTTGGCAAAGTGCCTAGCTGTAGTTTTTGAACCCTAGCTCTGCCGGCACCTAGGGAAACCTAGCAAAACTATACATTTTTGAAAACTAGACACCCAGGGGAATCCAGGATGGGGTGACTTGACTGGCTCCCACCAGGTTTTGTTACCCAGAATCCCTTGCAAACCTAAATAATTGTCAAAAAAACATTTTCCTCACATTTCCGTGGTGGAAAGTTCTGGAATCTGCGTGGATCCACAAATTTCCACCCACCCCGTGTTCCCCAAAGTCTTCCGAGAAAAATGGTACCTCACTTGTGTGGGTAGGCCTAGTGCCCACGACAGGAAACGGCGTGAAACGCAACGTGGCGACACCACAATTTCACAGTGAAAAATGACCCTTTTTTGGCAAAGTGCCTAGCTGTTGTTTTTGAACCCTAGCTCTGCCGGCACCTAGGGAAACCTAGCAAACCTATAAATTTTTGAAAATTAGACACCCAGGGGAATCCAGGATGGGGTGACTTGACTAGCTCCCTCCAGGTTCTGTTACCCAGAATCCCTTGCAAACCTTAAAAATTGTCAAAAAAACCACATTTTCCTCACATTTCTGTTGTGGAAAGTTCTGGAATCTGCGTGGATCCACAAAGTTCCACCCACCCCGCGTTCCCCAAACTCTTCCAAGAAAAATGGTACCTCACTTGCATGGGTGGGTCAAGTGACCCGCGACAGGCAAGCGGCGCCAAACGCTATGTGAGGCAACATCACAATTACCTATCACAAACCAACCTGGTTTTGGCAAGAGGTGTCCCAGCTGTAGTTTTTAGCCCTGGGCTCTGGCGGCCACCTAGGAAAACCTAGCAAACCCTACACATTTCTGGAAACTAGACACCCGGGGAGTCCAGTGATGGTATGGCTTGCACTGGGTCCCCCAACATTCTCCTACCCAGAATCCCTTGCAAACCTCAACATTTCGCTGAAAAAAATCACATTTTTCTCAAATGTCTGTGTGGGAAAGTTCTGGAATCTGCGTGGATCCACAAATTTCCACCCACCCAGCATTCCCCCAAGTTCTCCCGATAAAAATGGTATCCTCACTTGTGTGGGTGGGTCAAGTGACCCGCAACATGGCAAGGGCGCCTAAACGCTATTGAGGCGACATCAAAATTACCTATCGAAAAACCAGCCTGGTTTTGGCAAGGGGGTCCCAGCTGTAGTTTTTGGACCCTGGGGCTCTGGCAGCCATCTAGGGAAACCTACCAAACCCATACATTTCTGGAAACTAGACACCCAGGGGAATCCAGCGATGGTATGACTTGTCTGGCTACTCACCAGGTTCTCCTACCCAGAATCCCTTGCAAACCTAAACATTTATGCTGAAAAATCACATTTTTCTCACATTTCTGTGTGTGGAAAGTTCTGGAATCTGCGTGGATCCACAAATTTCCTCCCACCCAGCGTTCCCCAAGCTCTTCCGAGAAAAATGGTACCTCACTTGCGTGGGTGGGTCAAGGACCTGCGACAGGCAAGGGCCCAAAACCTAGTGAGGCGACATCAAAATTACCTATCACAAACCAACCTGGTTTTGCAAGGGGGGTCCCATGAGTTTTTGGCCCTGGGCTCGGCGGCCATCTAGGGAAACCTACCAAACCCACACATTTCTGGAAACTAGGCACCCGGGGGAGTCCAGCGAGCTATGGCTTGCGTGGGTCCCCTAACATTCTCCTACCTAGAATCCCCTGCAAACCTCAAATTTTGCTGGAAAAAAATTACTTTTTTCTCAAATTTCTGTGTGGGAAAGTTCTGGAATCTGCGTGGATCCACAAATTTCCTCCCACCCAGCATTCCCCCACGTCTCCCGATAAAAATAGTACCTCACTTGCGTGGGTGGGTCAAGGACCTGTGACAGGCAAGGGCGCAAAACCTAGTGAGGCGACATCAAAATTACCTATCACAAACCAACCTGGTTTTGCAAGGGGGGGTCCCATGAGTTTTTGGCCCTGGGCTCGGCAGACATCTAGGGAAACCTACCAAACCCACACATTTCTGGAAACTAGACACCCGGGGGAGTCCAGCGAGGTATGGCTTGCGTGGGTCCCCCAACATTCTCCTACCCAGAATCCCCTGCAAACCTCAAATTTCGCTGAATAAATCACTTTTTTTCAAATTTCTGTGTAGGAAAGTTCTGGAATCTGCGTGGATCCACAAATTTCCTCCCACCGCGTTCTCCAGGTCTCCCGATAAAAATGGTACCTCACTTGTGTGGGTAGGCATAGTGGCTGCAACAGGAGCCGAAATCGTACTGTGGAGACTTCAAAATTACCTATAAGAAAACTACCTGGTTTTGGAGGGGGCACCTGAGATTTTGGCCCCGGGATTGGCGGCCATCTTGGGAAAGTACCAAACCCAAACATTTCTGAAAGCTAGACACCAGGGGGAGTCCAATGAGGTATGGCTTGGGTGGATCCCCCAACGTTTTCCTACCCAGAATGCCATGCAAACCTCAAATTTAGTTGAAAAAAACCACATTTTCCACATATTGTTGTGTGGATTCACCGTGCCGGCACAAATATCCTACCCCACAGCATTCTCCTTAGTATCCCGAGTAAAATGATACCTCACTTGTGTGGCTGTCCAATGCAGAATTGGCTAAAAACGTATTTTTTTAAAAATGTAGCGCTTAGAATTCTCTGTGCTATACCCTTATTCCCTATGTTTTGGACTCTTCCCAGTCACAGGCCCTTGCCCCACCCACACAAGTGAGGTATCATTTTACTCGGGAGACTCAGGGGAACGCTGTGGGCTAGGATATTTGTGCCAGCACGGTGATTCCACACAAAAATATGTGGAAAATGTGTTTTTTCAGCTAAATTTGAGGTTTGCATGGCATTCTGGGTAGGAAAACGTTGGGGGATCTACACAAGCCATACCTCATTGGACTCCCCCGGGTGTCTAGCTTTCAGAAATGTTTGGGTTTGGTACTTTCCCAAGATGGCCGCCAATCCCGGGTCCAAAATTTCAGGTGCCCCCCCCCAAAACCAGGTAGTTTTCTTATAGGTAATTTTGAAGCCTCCACAGAACGATTTGGGCCATTTCCTGTTGCAGCCACTATGCCTACCCACACAAGTGAGGTACCATTTTTATGGGGAGACCTGGGGGAACGCTGGGTGTGAGGAAATTTGTGGATCCACGCAGATTCCAGAACTTTCCTACACTGAAATTTGAGAAAAAGTGATTTTTTCAGCGAAATTTGAGGTTTGCAGGGGATTCTGGGTAGGAGAATGTTGGGGGACCCACACAAGCCATACCTTGCTGGACTCCCCGGGTGTCTAGTTTCCAGAAATGTATGGGTTTGGTAGGTTTCTCTAGATGGCCGCCGAGCCCAGGGCCAAAAACTCATGGGACCCCCTTGCAAAACCAGATTGGTTTGTGATAGGTAATTTTGATGTCGCCTCACTAGGTTTTGGGCCCTTGCCTGTCGCGGGTCCTTGACCCACCCACGCAAGAGAGGTACCATTTTTATCGGGAGACCTGGTGGAATGCTGGGTGGGAGGAAATTTGTGGATCCACGCAGATTCCAGAACTTTCCCACACAGAAAGTTGAGAAAAAAGTGATTTTTTCAGCAAAATTTGAGGTTTGCAGGGGATTCTGGGTAGGAGAATGTTAGGGGACCCACGCAAGCCATACCTCGCTGGACTCCCCCAGGTGTCTAGTTTCCAGAAATGTGTGGGTTTGGTAGGTTTCCCTAGATGGCCGCCGAGCCCAGGGCCAAAAACTCATGGGACCCGCCTTGGAAAACCAGGTTGGTTTGTGATAGGTAATTTTGATGTCGCCTCACTAGGTTTTGGGCCCTTGCCTGTCGCGAGTCCTTGACCCACCCACGCAAGTGAGGTACCATTTTTATCGGGAGACCTGGGGGAATGCTGGGTGGGAGGAAATTTGTGGATCCACGCAGATTCCAGAACTTTCCCACACAGAAATTTGAGAAAAAAATGATTTTTTCAGCGAAATTTGAGGTTTGCAGGGGATTCTGTGTAGGAGAATGTTGGGGGACCCACGCAAGCCATACCTCGCTGGACTCCCCCGGGTATCTAGTTTCCAGAAATGTGTGGGTTTGGTAGGTTTCCCTAGATGGCCGCCGAGCCCAGGGCCAAAAACTCATGGGACCCCCCTTGGAAAACCAGGTTGGTTTGTGATAGGTAATTTTGATGTTGCCTCAATAGATTTTGGGCCCTTGCCTGTCACGGGTCCTTGACCCACCCACGCAAGTGAGGTACCATTTTTATCGGGAGACCTGGGGGAACGCTGGGTGGGAGGAAATTTGTGGATCCACGCAGATTCCACAACTTTCCCACACAGAAATTTGAGAAAAAAGTGATTTTTTCAGCGAAATTTGAGGTTTGCAGGAGATTCTGGGTAGGAGAATGTTGGGGGACCCACGCAAGCCATACCTCGCTGGACTCCCCCGGGTGTCTAGTTTCCAGAAATGTGTGGGTTTGGTAGGTTTCCCTAGATGGCCGCCGAGCCCAGGGCCAAAAACTCATGGGACCCCCCCTTGGAAAACCAGGTTGGTTTGTGATAGGTAATTTTGATGTCGCATCAATAGGTTTTGGGCCCTTCCCTGCTGCGGGTACTTGGCCCACCCATACAAGTGAGGTACCATTTCTATTGAGATACTTGGAGAAATGCTGGGGGGTTGGAAATTTGGTGTTACTTTCTGCAGCGTGAAAATTTGAGCACAATAATGCAAGGAAAATGTCACAGTCACATTTTGAGGTTTGCAGGACATTGTGGGTAAGATAACTTGTTGGGATCCACAAGAGAGACATCACCATGTACTCCCATGGGTGTTTAGTTTACGATAAAATCTACAGTTGGTAGGTTATTCTTAGATGAAATGTACACCTTGGCAGAGAGACAAAAAGACAAAGATTACTGCACAGCCATCTATCCCTCAAGCACACACACATACTGGTTGGATTTGGCACGAGGGCGAGTGATGGTTCAGTATATAACATTTTATTAACCCCCTGGGGCCAGAAACGCCAAAAAAATCAGGCGATCTGTCCCCAGGGGGGGGGGGCAGAATATACTTTTTAAATAAATTTGGCCCCTGGAAGCGACCCTTGCCCAAGGGGTCGCTTCCATTTAAAAATAAAAAAATTCTCTGGTGTCTAGTGGGGTTTTCTAAAAAAAACGATCTGCCCCCAGTGGGGGCAGAATATACTTTTAAAATAAATTGGGCCCCTGGAAGCGACCCTTGCCCAAGGGGTCGCTTCCGATTTTAAAGAAAAACAATCTCTGGCTTCTAGTGGGCTTTTCTGCCCCACCTGGGTCCAGAAACGGCCAAAAATCGGCCGATATGTCCCCAGGGGTGCAGAAAAGTTTAAAATAAAATTTCTCTTAGGAAGCGACTCCTTGCCCAAGGGGTCGCTTCCTCTGCATCAAAGAAACACATCCCTGGTGTCTAGTGGGGCATTCCTGGTGCACGATCGCGACGCTGTGCGCGATCGTGCACCAAGAATGCCCTGCACTGAGACATCAGGGAGAGGAAACACTGTTTCCTCTCCCCGATGCCTCAAGGCGTGCAAATTTGGCCCCCCGCCCCACCGGAGCACAAAGACTTACCCTGCTCCTTGGGACGCCTGGAAGCAAATGGCTTCCAGGCGTCCCAGCGCTTCCTGATGACGTCGGCGCACGCTGTGCGCGCTGACGTCACAGAATCGCCGAGGGGGGGTCGGGGGTGGCAGCGGAAGCTCTTCCGCTGCCATCCCCCTTGGTGCCAACATGTTGGGCTGCCCATGGAGGGAGCGCTAGCGCTCCCCCCATGGGTGGGTGCCATGACGGAGCGGTTCCGTCATGAGCACAGCCCAACCGATGCTCATGACGGAACCGCTCCGTCATGAGCATCGAAGGGGTTAAACTTGTGGGATCCGTCCTTGTTACCTCCTTTCAGACTATTTTTGGCGTAATACCCGCTTTTATTCATTCTATTTTTTCCAGCGCCTTCGGAGGGTTCCCCTGGTGCTCCTGCTAGTTTGTGGCATGTTTGTATTGCTATTGCTCCTTCGCAATGGCTGCTCGATTTGTGGAGCTGCCAAACTAGGTCCAGTTGCAGCTGTACCGTGACCGGATACACCAGCTTTTTGCTGCCATGCCATTGAAAGCTCTTGACATCGACTACTGGCTGACCTTCCGTTATGCCTACTTCATCTGTGTGCAACCTGTGTTTCACTGCCTCCGGTGCCATTTTCAATGGGCCCTGGATGTCTGCCTCTCCAATACAAACCGCTCTGCCCTGGATTACAAACTGTTAATGGGTCTGTTAAAGGCCCATGAACAGGAATGTTACATGGGTAGGCGCCTGGTGTGTGATCCTCTACTTGGACCAACGGCAGACTTGAGTACCTGTGCTCGTGCGCAGCGCCTCATAGACCGGAGTTTCATCGAAGTTAACACAGGTTGCCCGGATATGCTCCTAACAGCTTCTGGATATGAGGAGCATGTGTGCTCGTTTGACTTGCTTAATTGGATGGCATACCTCTTTACTATGGAAGGTTCAGACAACATACTGGAGTTTATGGCATTCCGATTTTCCCGCAGCCTATCTGAATCTGAGGATATGTTTTTAGGTACCCCATTGGCTACTTTTTTTTTAAATTTGAAGAAAATGTGTGTTTGTTTTTTTTTGGGGTTTGGCTACAAATATACTAATTTGGATTCCACTGAGACGCTTTGCCTCTGCTTACCTCTGATTTTGTCTTAGCATAGTGCTAACGACCTGGCCAAGGGGAGGGTGTCATGTGGCCCATAGGGACATTGTCGTCTTCACTAAGTTAGCATGAGCACATTGCAGCCTGCCTGCTGCTTTGCGCACGTTACCACACATCGTTATTTTTGCAATAATTTCTATGGCTGTTTTCACGAGAACTCATCGCTATGTTCACTCTCTGCATGTTCCTGGGATTTTGACTGAACATTATGTGCAAGGTCGAACAACAATGCCCCTTGTTATTTTGTTCTGGCCAGGCCTTAGACCTCAGACAAAACATACCGATGCAGCTGTTGTTTGGACAACGTACTTTGGTCTTATTAGAATACATGAATAGGTAGCACACACTTGGAGAGGGACCTTTCCAGGGAGAAGAGCGAGACAGCACCTATGATGTAGATCTCCCATCTGTATGCTAAGGTATGGGGTCTGCTGACAAAGCCCAGAGATCTTCTAATATATAATAATCCTGCCTCTTAGCAAGGGGAGGGAGGTTAGGCTTTATTGTCTTTTCTCTATTGTCTTTTCATGATGACATCTCCCTTCATGATTTATGGACTAGCTGCTATGCTGACTGTTAGAAATGGGGGTCTCTAGTTGGCAGAGGTAGGTACCTTTGACCAAATAGGGACCCTTGCTTCTAGTCAGGGTAAGGGGTACACTCCTAAAATAACCCCTGCTCACCCTCTTGGTAGCTTGGCACGAGCAGACAGGCTTATCCCAGAGGCAGTGTGTAAAGCATTTGTGAACACATACAGTAATACAGTGAAAACACTACAAATGGACACCACACCAGTTTAGAAAAATAAATAATCTTTATCTAAACCAAAACAAGACCAAACGACAAAAATCCACAATACAGTTCTCAAGATATCCTTAAAAATAGGTTATTCACTCAAATAAAGCTTGTAGCAACAAATAACTCCACCTGGAGGTATAACGACGTCGTGACCGGTGAAAATCTCAAAGTACGGCACCGACCGCGAGGTTCGCGGTGTCGGGCCCACAAAGAACAGTACCTTGGAAACGATGAAAACAAAGACAGTTCACGGCGTCGGGGAGGGGATGCTTCGATGGCGCCATGCGGCGTCGGTTCCTTACGACCCCTGGGGAGGTGGAGCCTCTGTTCCGCGATGATGAAGTCGGCTTCGGAGTCGATGTGGCAGCAGGCGTCGGGCCTACGTCGCAAGACGGAGCAGCGCTCACAGCTTCGGTGCAGGTTACGGCGTCCCTCGCCGGCGTCGGTGTTGCAATTTCCTTCTGTGGCAGCTGAAACAGCAGTTCCAGGTGCAGGGAGACAGAAGGGGTGAAGTTTTTGTGTTCCTGAGACTTCAGAACAGGAGGCAAGCTCAATTTCAAGCCCTTGGAGATCTTTTCTTCAAGCAGGTGACAAAGCAAAACAGCAAAGTCCTTTTTCTCATTTCCTTGGCAGCAAGCAGCCACTGCAGGCCAACCCCAGACAGCAAACAGCACAGGGGCAGTATTCCTCCTCAGCTTCTTCGGCTCTTCTCCTTGGCAAATGTTTCCTCTTGATTTCCCAGAAGTGATCTAAAAGTCTGGGGTCTGGGCCCCACTTTTTATACACCCAAATCCTTTGTTCTCTGAAGGCAGAGAGTGTCTGTACCCAGCCAAAACCAGTACTGTCCTCACTGGTGCAGCTTCCTGGCAGTAGGTGGAGACAGCATTGTTGAAGGCAGACCAGGCCCAGGCAGGTGAAAGGAAATCTCCTCCCCGTACTCTAAATTCAACCCAGGTCCATTCAGCCCAGCCCTGACTCATCAGACTTCTGGAGCTACAGCCCTTCTCCAGCCCCTGTCATCCAAAAGCCAGACATGCAATACACAAACCTAGCAGAGGCACACTGGATGGTTAGGCAAGAAAATACCCACTTTCTAAAAGTGGTATTTTCAAACACAGAATGTAAAAATCACCCTCACTAAACGATGTATTTTAACATTCTGAGTTCAGGCATACTAAACTTTATTTTCCTATCTTGTTCCCTAGGGTCAGTTATGTTTATAAGATGTTATAAACAAACTCCCCATTCTGGCCTATGGGAACAGATAGCCTTGCAATAGTGAAAAACGAAATTGGCAGTATTTCACTATCAGGACATGCCACACACATCAGGGCATGTCCTACCTTTCACATACAATGGACCCTGCCCACAGGGGTACCTTGGGCCTACCTTAGGAGTGACTAATATGTAGAAAAGGGAAGGTTTAGGGACTGGCAAGTGTGTGCACTTGCCAAGTCGACATGGCAGTCCCAGACTGCACACAGGCTGTGCAATGGCAGGCCTGAGTCACATTTTACAAGCTGCTTCTGTGGGTGGCACAACCAATGCTGCAAGCCTACCAGCAGCATTTGATTTACAGGCCCTGGGCACACATAGTGCACTGTACTAGGGTCTGACAAGTAAATCAAATAGCCAATCATGGAATCACTAATCCACAACAATACTTTACAAAGGGAGCACTTGCACTTTGGCACTGAACAGCAGTGGCAAAGTGCCCAAAGCATCTAGACCAGCAAAAATGGAGTCCAACACACAGCAAAACACAGGAAGTAGAGGCAAAAAATGGAAGGGTGACCCACGCCAATGGTGCCAGGTCTAACAAGTGTCCCCTCCAGCTGAAATGTGGGGAGAACTACCCACCCTCTTGGGAGTTCTCTTCACTAAGGCGGAAAAATCTGTACAGACCATCAGCATTGGCGTGTTCTGTACCAGGGCGGTGTTGCACCGTAAAGTCCACCCCCTGTAGGGAAATGGACCACCTCAACAGCTTTGGATTCTCACCCCTCATCTGCATCAACCATCTGAGGGACCTGTGGTCTGTCTGAACCCGGAAGTGAGTCCCAAACAAGTATGGTCTCAACTTCTTCAGTGCCCAGACCACAGCAAATGCCTCACGCTCAATCGCACTCCACCTCTGTTCCCGTGGAAGTAACCTCCTACTAATGAAGGCTACAGGTTGGTCTAGGCCCTCCTCATTCAGCTGTGAGAGCACAGCTCCCACACCATGCTCTGAAGCATCTGTCTGCACAATGAATTCCCTTGAGAAGTTGGGCGCCTGAAGCACGGGCGCCATGCACATGGCAGATTTCAGGGCATCAAAAGCCTTCTGGCAGGCATCAGGCCAGTTCACTTTCTTGGGCTGCTTCCTGGAAGTCAGCTCTGTCATGGGGGCAACAATGGTGCCATACCCCTTGACAAACCTCCTGTAATACCCTGTGAGTCCTAAAAAGGCTCTCACCTCGGTCTGGGTCTTGGGTGGGTTCCCAAGCCAGAATGGTATCAATTTTGGGCTGTAGGGGCGCCACCTGGCCGCTCCCTACCTGGTGTCCCAAGTACACCACAGAACCCTGCCTGATCTGGCACTTACTCGCCTTGATCGTGAGGCCTGCTCTCCGCAGCGCCTTCAACACTTCCCAGAGGTGGTGCAGATGTTCCTCCCAAGTGGCACTGAACACTGCAATGTCATCCAGGTAGGCAGCACTAAACTCTTCCATTCCAGCCAACACCTGGTTGACCAACCTCTGAAAGGTGGCAGGGGCATTCTTCATCCCAAAGGGCATCACCCGGAATTGGTAGCGCCCATCTGGTGTGGAGAATGCTGACCTCTCTCTTGCCCCATCAGTCAAGGCGATCTGCCAGTACCCAGATGTTAAGTCAAACGTACTGAGGTACTGGGCAGCCCCCAACCAATCGATGAGCTTATCAGCTCTGGGGACGGGGTGTGCGTCAGTCCTGGTGACTGAATTGAGCCCTCGGTAGTCCACATAGAACCGGAGTTCTGGTGTGGCACTGGGTGCGGCAGCCTTCGGGACCAACACCACTGGTCTGGCCCAAGGGCTGTTTAAGGACTCAATCACCCCTAGTGCTAACATCTTGGAGACCTCCTCCTTGATGCAAGCTCTGACCCTGTCAGTCACTCTGTAAAACTTATGTTTTACTGGAGGACTGTCCCCCACATCATGGACGCACCACTAAGTGTCACCGGGGGTCAGGGAGAACAGGTCAGAAAACTGTCCCAACAGTTGGTGACAGCCATTCTGCTGTTCAGGGGTCAGGGCGGTAGAGAGGTTCACACCGTCCACTGACCCATCTTGCTCCTTTGCAGACAGGAGGTCAGGAAGAGGCTCAGTCTCCTCTTCCATCCCAGCATCTGTTGCTAGGAGCATGCCCACTTCGGACCTCTCCAAGTGGGGCTTCAGGCGGTTCACATGCAGGACCCGCAAAGGGTTCCTAGGAAACTGCAAGTCCAGCAAGTAGGTGACATTACTCTTGTGCTCCACCACCTCAAATGGTCCGGTCCACTTATCCTGGAGCGCACAAGGCTCCACTGGGGCCATGATCCACACCTTTTGTCCATGCTGAAACTCGATCAGAGTGGCATTCTGACCATACCAACGTTTCATCTCCTCCTGGCTGGCTTCCAGATTCACCTGAGCGAGTTTTCTGAAGTGCTTAGTCTGGTTTCTGAAGGCCAGCATGTAGCTATATACATCCTGGGGAGGTTTACTGGGAGATTTCTCCCAGCCTTCTTTCACCAGACTCAGAGGTCCTCTTACAGGATGGCCGTACAGTAGTTCAAAGGGACTGAACCCTAAGGACTTCTGTGGCACCTCTCTGTAAGCAAACAGAAGGCATGGCAAGAGGATGTCCCACTTATGCCTCATGGGTTCACCAAGACCCATAATCATGCCTTTGAGGGTCCGGTTGAATCTCTCAACCAGCCCATTACCTTGGGGGTGGTAAGGAGTGGTGAACTTATAGGTTACACCGCACTCCTGCCACAGGGACTTCATATACTTAGATATGAAGTTGGTACCACGGTCGGACACCACCTCTCTGGGGAACCCCACACAGGAGAAAATCCCCATCAACGCACGACCCACCACGGGGGCCGTCACAGTCCGGAGAGGGATGGCTTCTGGGTACCGGGTGGCATGGTCCACCAAGACCAGGATGAACCTGTTGCCCATGGCTGTCTTGGGATCCAGAGGCCCCACAATGTCAATGCCCACCCTCTCAAAGGGGGTGCTGACCACAGGGAAAGGTTGGAGAGGAGCCTTGTGCTTCCTCCCACTCTTACCACTTGCCTGGCAAGTCTGGCAAGTCCTACAATGAGTATCAGAACTCTTGCGCATTTGGGGCCAGTAAAAGTGGGTGACAAGCCTCTCAAAGGTCTTGTCTTGCCCCAAATGTCCTGCTAAAGGCACATCATGAGCCAGTCCCAGTAGGAAGGCTCTGGAGCGCTGGGGTACCACCAGCACACGGGCTGACCCAGGCTCAGCATCCTTAGACTCGATGTACAGGAGACCATTCTCCCAGTAAATCCAATGTGATCCAGACTGATCACCTGCTGTCTGGTTTGCAGCCTGTTGCCGCAAACCGACAAGAGAAGGGCACTTCTTCTGCTCCTCGCAGAATTCTTCCCTGGAGGGGCCTCCTTCCTGCTGCCAATGGGTCAGCTCAGGCAGGTCCCCCAGTTCAGCTACTTGTTCCCCTGTAGGCTCCAGGGCATCCCCCTCAAGGTTTGCCTCCTCCTGGACCGTGGGAACTTCGGGGGCTGGTTTCCCGCTCCCCCTGCCTCTTCTCTTTCCGGCAGGCACCTGGGCCACTCTTTCAGGCTCCAGGTCCTCTTGAATGCCCTTACCGGCTGCCATTGACTGAGTGGTCACGCATGCCCACTCAGGCAGACCCAACATCTCTAAATGAGACCTCCGCTCCACCCTCGCCCAAGGGGAGCTCTCCAAATCATTGCCTAGCAGACAGTCAACAGGCATGGTGGGTCTCATAGCTACAGTCAAGGTACCTGAGACCCCCCCCCACTCAAAGGGAACCTGTGCCACTTTGCAGAGGCACTCCGAGTTGTCAGCGGCAACTACCGGGTAGAATGTGTTGGGGACCACGTGCTCTTCAGACACCAGCCGACAACTGACCACTGTCACACTGGCTCCGGTGTCTCTCAGAGCCTCCACACTATGGCCATTGATGGTCACCCACTGCCTGTACTTTTTAGTATTATCAGGCAGATGAGCTCTTGGGACCATCTCACTGTCTCCTAAAGAGACTAGGGACATTTCTGCGGAACCCCACCCACCTTTGGCACCCAACTCCTCCCCCAAGGCTACACTAGCCATTTCCCGGGGCGGTGCACCAGTGGGTGCAGTGGTCATCGTGTTGGGACACTTGGGGCTTCCTTGGAAGTGACCCACCTGACCGCAACTAAAACATGTCTTGGGACCACTCTGAACAGGCTTACCTGTCGGGACCCATGGTCTCTTCTCAGTGGGAGGCTGGGAACCCTTACCTTGGTTCCCTTGGGGATTACTTTAGGGCCCTTTTTGGAACTCCTTCTGTTTACCCTTGTCCCCCCCACTCTTCTGCTGGGGACCCTGCCCACTTTGGTGGAGTTTCCCACAAGACCTTTGTGGACCCTGGTACTGACCCAGCGGTCCGCCTCCACAGCAAGCTTCCTGGGATCAGTCAGCATACTGTCAATCAGGTGCCGGCATAGCTCTGGAAAACAACTACTGGACAAGTGCTCCCATGCAACCAAATCATAGAGTGCCTAAAAATCATTTACCTTGCTACCCTTCACCCAACCATCCAATGCTCTGCAAAAATAAGATACATACTCCACCCAGGTACTTGACTCCAGCTTCTTGCAATTTCTAAAATTCTGCCTATAAAGCTCTGGGGTCAACCCATACCTGGCTACTAAGGCTTCCTTCATGGGGGCACAGGACATCAGGTCCTCAGTGGGCAAGTCTAACAAGGTGTCCCTCCCCTCACTGACAAAACGGCCCCACAACCCCAGTCTCTCTCAGGGACTCTATGGGACTTCATTGCTACCTCGTAGGCCTTGAACCACTGACCAATGTCCTCATGCTTGCTGAAATCCTTAATAACATCTTTGGGAATGTATACTTTTCCTTCTACAGGCACTGATGGTGTGCTGCCACCAGAGGGAGTGATCTCTAGACTCTTCGCTTTCAGCTCTAGCTCCCTCAGCACTCTCTCATGCTCTAAAAGCATCTTCTTTTCCTCCATGGCCAATTTCTTGCTCTCCAACTCCAACCTCTTATTCTCTAAGTCACCCTGGCTCCCCAGTTTGAGCTTAGCAAGCTCCATTTCATGCACTCTTCTTTTTTCCCTGTCCTCCAACTCTTCTGGAGACAGACCCCTTGAAGACACACTGCTACCTTCCCTGGGATGCACTCCCCCTCCAGTTAGGCCCACTAACCCATCCTGCTGCCCTTCTAAATTCTCCCCCTCCACCATAGGATCCTCGGTCTGCCCACTGGCATTCCTTGCTTCCAACCGGGCCCTCAGCGCCTTTTGGAACTCCTCCTTCCTGGTGAGGCCTCTTATGGAGATTTTAAAATTTTTGCAGATGGTTTTAAGTTGTGGCACAGTGTAGGTATCAACCCTCTCCTCTTCAAATTCAATATCCACGGATGCAATGGATCCTTGTTTACTCATGGTGACAATTTGCAGTTCTCAAGATGCAAAAAAAATCCAAGGAAAAAATTCTACCAAAATGTATGTGGTCGCGTAATGGTCTGCACTCACTAGTAGTGTACACCAATCACTGTATGTAAATCACAAATGCAAGTCCAGGATCCTCACCGCTGACCACCAATGTTAGAAATGGGGGTCTCTAGTTGGCAGAGGTAGGTACCTTTGACCAAATAGGGACCCTTGCTTCTAGTCAGGGTAAGGGGTACACTCCTAAAATAACCCCTGCTCACCCTCTTGGTAGCTTGGCACGAGCAGACAGGCTTATCCCAGAGGCAGTGTGTAAAGCATTTGAGAGCACATACAGTAATACAGTGAAAACACTACAAATGGACACCACACCAGTTTAGAAAAATAAATAATCTTTATCTAAACCAAAACAAGACCAAACGACAAAAATCCACAATACAGTTCTCAAGATATCCTTAAAAATAGGTTATTCACTCAAATAAAGCTTGTAGCAACAAATAACTCCACCTGGAGTTATAACAACGTCGTAACTGGTGAAAATCTCAAAGTACGGCGCCGACCGCGAGGTGCGCGGCGTCGGGCCCACGATGAACAGTACCTTGGAAACGATGAAAACAAAGACAGTTCACGGCGTCGGGGAGGGGATGCTTCGATGGCGCCACGCGGCGTCGGTTCCTTACGACCCCAGGGGAGGTGGAGCCTCTGTTCCTTACTTGCAGCGCAGGAGAGGCAAGACGACTGTTCCTTACTGCGTTGGGGAGGTGACATCACAATGGCGCTGAAGCCTCAGTTCCTTACGATGGCGTGATGTCGATGGATTCGGGGATCACCCACGTCGAGGATCGGCTCTGCGATGATGAAGTCGGCTTCGGAGTCAATGCGGCAGCAGGCATCGGGCCTACGTCGCGAGACGGAGTAGCGCTCACGGCTTCGGTGCAGGTTACGGCGTCGCTCGCCGGCATCGGTGTTGCAATTTCCTTCTGTGGCAGCTGAAACAGCAGTTCCAGGTGCAGGGAGACAGAAGGGGTGAAGTCTTTGTGTTCCTGAGACTTCAGAACAGGAGGCAAGCTCAATTTCAAGCCCTTGGAGATCTTTTCTTCAAGCAGGTGACAAAGCTAAACAGCAAAGTCCTTTTTCTCCTTTCCTTGGCAGCAAGCAGCCACTGCAGGCCAACCCCAGACAGCAAACAGCACAGGGGAAGTATTCCTCCTCAGCTTCTCCGGCTCTTCTCCTTGGCAAGGTTTCCTCTTGATTTCCCAGAAGTGATCTAAAAGTCTGGGCCCCACTTTTTATACACCCAAATCCTTTGTTCTCTGAAGGCAGAGAGTGTCTGTACCCAGCCAAAACCAGTTCTGTCCTCACTGGTGCAGCTTCCTGGCAGGAGGTGGAGACAGCATTGTTGAAGGCAGACCAGGCCCAGGCAGGTGAAAGGAAATCTCCTCCCCTACTCTAAATTCAACCCAGGCCCATTTAGTCCAGCCCGGACTCATCCGACTTCTGGAGCCACAGCCCTTCTCCAGCCCCTGTCATCCAAAAGCCAGACATGCAACACACAAACCTAGCAGAGGCACACTGGATGGTTAGGCAAGAAAATACCCACTTTCTAAAAGTGGTATTTTCAAACACAGAATGTAAAAATCACCCTCACTAAAAGATGTATTTTAACATTCTGAGTTCAGGCATACTAAACTTTATTTTCCCATCTTGCTCCCGGGGTCAGTTATGTTTATAAAATGTTATAAACAAACTCCCCATTCTGGCCTATGGGAACAGATAACCTTGCAATAGTGAAAAACGAAATTGGCTGTATTTCACTATCACGACATACCACACACATCAGGGCATGTCCTACCTTTCACATACAATGCACCCTGCCCACAGGGGTACCTTGGGCCTACCTTAGGGGTGACAAATATGTAGAAAAGGGAAGGTTTAGGGACTGGCAAGTGTGTGCACTTGCCAAGTCGACATGGCAGTCCCAGACTGCACACAGGTTCTGCAATGGCAGGCCTGAGTCACATTTTACAAGCTGCTTCTGTGGGTGGCACAACCAGTGCTGCAAGCCCACCAGCAACATTTGATTTACAGGCCCTGGGCACACATAGTGTACTGTACTAGGGTCTGACAAGTAAATCAAATAGCCAATCATGGAATCACTAATCCACAACAATACTTTACAAAGGGAGCACTTGCACTTTGGCAGTGAACAGCAGTGGCAAAGTGCCCAAAGCATCTAGACCAGCAAAAATGGAGTCCAACACACAGCAAAACACAGGAAGTAGAGGCAAAAAATGGAAGGAAGACCCACACCAATGGTGCCAGGTCTAACACTGACTATATTTGTATTATGCATTTTCCTGCTTGTCGTGGCACGTATACTGCATGTTAGGGCACGTTAGTTAAAATAAATATTATAAACTGTTTTGTGTCTCTGTCAGATCTTATTGTGGACAAGTACAAGAGTGAGAGCGAAAGGGTGTGTCTTATTACCGCGATTCCTGAGAGATCTGGGAGTGTTGTGTTCTGGGGTGTCTAATCATTTGTTTCTCTGTGAGTGAGTAGGAGAGTAAGTGAGAAACTATAGCTAGTCGATCCTGGGCTCATGGGTACTAAGGTGGTAGGAAGACTCAGTCCCTATACACCAAGGTCCTATAATCTGTGCATAGTTCTGTGTTTGTGCAGAATCCTGCAACAAGACCATATATTAAGAGTGTTTGACTGGGGAAGCACAAACACAGTATTTAATACCAACAACAGTGGTTGGGGTTGGCTTTGCTAATAGAAATGCATTTCTACCCAAACAAACCCCTTTTTACAACATTAGGATAATGTAAGACTGGGGGAAAACATATCATGCTAATCTATTCCATGCAGTTTACATGCAGCTGAGCTCTTTGGTGACAGTTTATAGGTCACTGTATTATTAGCTGATTGCAACTAATGAATTGCAAGTATCAAAAGGATCTCTGTGACAAAAGCAGTAACCCACTGCGCTATCCACATAAAAAACAGTTCCATCTCCATGGTACATATTCTGCAGCATGCATTTAATGAACCCGTCTGTGCTAGTTTATCGCGAGTCAAAACTGTCACAACAACTGAGATCTCTCTCCTGTAGGAACATTAAACACGACAGTTATCTCATTCTTCCCTAGATATTTTTTATTTTTGCCTGAAAACTGCTGAGCACACAACGGAACTCTGCAGAGTGTGCTTTCCACAGCAGCACCACCCAGCTTAGTGCCAGGTGCAGCTGCATACCACTGCCATATTTGATCTCCCTTAAAAATCGACCCCTGCAAAGCATTAATAGTGCTGCCTTGCCCCACGGCGCTCTGTAGTTTGAACTACTCTCTGTCCAGTAAAGTTAACTGGCTGCAGTTATACTTTCATTCACACTTACCAAAAGCTGTTTCTGAAAGGAAATCATGCTTTTTTCTATTCTAAAAGTAATGCTGCATTTTCCTGTATTTGCCAATGTTCTTACACGTAATAGCAAGTGCTCTGGGGCAATTATAGCCTTATTATAAAATAAGGCTGCTTTGCAAAAACAGTAAGTCAGTTTACAGAGCAGCGCTGAACACAGCAACTTTAAATTATTATAGGACTAACGGGCGGCCAAGTTTGAAAGTGTGCAGCTTGTAATGAAATTGGTAACCAGTAAAAACAACGATTACGGTCTAGCACGTAATTAGAACCAGCTTTCCAACTTAAGACATCATCAGATGCACTGGGCTCACTAGGCTCTCACTTGTGGATGCTCCTGGCTGAGCCATTCGCCGGCTGCCAAGGACAAGACGTACAGGGCAGGCTGGCAGTAAACTGTCCCATCCTACTGTTCCCAGGGTCCCTGCTGGCAGGGGTGCAGCAGGTCATAGCCCAACATGCACAATTAGCAGCCCGGCCCACGCTGGAAGATCCAGCAGCCCACGTGGGTCTCAGAGAGGCTGGGCGGGGCTGACAGAGGGAGCACAATCTGTTTTTGCCCACAGCAAAAAACAATGTAACCCAGATTTGCCAATAGGAGCACAAAGAACATTCGGGACATCCTAGTCCACACAAGACCAAGACTAAATCAGAGGGAATCTAACCTGATACCGTGGATGTCTCAAGCTATAAAAGGACACCACCCTTGTGGCTAGTGTTCTGTGTGTCACTTGACCAAAAAAACTAACAGTTTACAGTTGACTGATGACATTGTTTGGTCACTCAGACGACACACAAATTGCAATACGACGCATGTGATATACATGATCACATGCCCTTGCCAATTGAAATATATAGGCATGACGTGTCGTAAAGTGAAACAACGAATTTGAGAGCACCGCAGTAACATAAAGTGTAAAAAATCAACCACACGCATGAGCACCCATTTTCTGAACATGAACCACACCATGAAGGACATGGAATGGGTCGTCATTGAAACTCTAGATAACAAAGGAGGCCCAAACGCAGAAAGAATTCTCTTCGAGAAGGAACAACGTTGGGTATACCGTTTACGGACATATGACAAAGGATTAAATTAGAATATTCCTTGGTTGTCATTAAAACACTGAACAACTAATTCTAAAACAGCAGAGTGACCCGTGTGTACACAAAACAAAATATCACCAGTAAACACGTTTCTTAACCCGTACATTATGGGTAAATAGACAACACAGAAACAATGACAACTTTATTATAATGGGCACTCAAGATAATGCCATTGCATTTACATAATACTGCACATTGCCGTGGTAAACCTGTCTTATCCCTTCAAAGAGGATTGCATTGACCACATGAAGCACAGCATCGAGACTCGCCTTTTGTCCCTAACAACTTGTCTTAACAGTAACAGTAATTTTATAACAGCACTTAATATAGGGGGCACATGAAACCACTTAGGAACAATTACACCTTCACGCCCCCTAGAGAATTTTCAAGTCTGTCTTCATCTCGAAATTGGCATTAGAATAGTCTTTTTTCAGTTTCCATACCGCATCATCACTATAAAGGTGCACTTCCTCCCGGGCCGCAGGTGATAACTTCCGGGTCCCGGTAAGAAGCTACAACAAGGACATGCAAGTAGCATTCTAGAGGTAACTGAGAAAGAAATTACACCAACAACCCAAGGTAATGTTAACAAATAAATTATCACCGTCATGCCTGTTTCCATTTCTTATTGTAGAGCTCCCGCAGCACCCGATAGATAATTAAACTCCCATAAAGGTACCATTAAGTTTATTAACGTTTGCATGTTTTCCTTTTAAATTACAAAGCCCCAAATATAAAACGATACGAATGTTAAGGCTAAAGTAATACTTTTTGTACAGCAAGCTTTTCTTTCCTTCTCTCCCGTAAAAATATTTAGATGGGTGAGAATTTTTCAAAACCTTTTCAACGCGGTGATAATCTTTCTAGACACGTTTATTGGACATGTTCTTGAGCACACGTTTGGTTACATCCTCAACGCAGGCTCTTGTGGTGTAGAGTAGGAGAAAAATTATTGATATGCTTTTGTTAGAAATGGGGTTTCTGGTTGGCCAGGGCATGAGCCTAAGCCAGGCAGAAACCACCATTCTAGTCAGGGCAAGGGAGTTACACACCGAAGATAACCCCTGCTCACCCCCTTGGTAGCTTGGCAGAGCAGTCAGGCTTATCCCAGAGGCAATGTGTAAAGCGTTTGCGCAACACACACTCAAAGCAGCGACACACTAGGCACACCACAAAAGAAACTCCACACAAGGTTATATAAAAAATAGCCTTTGTATTACTCATAAAACACATTAGAACGTAATCACATATGTACACGGTCCCACCTGGCACTAGGTTTCACTTTACAGGGGATTATATACATTACAGGGCCAATCGGGCCACTGTCATAACCATTAGATCTCACTAGTAGGGAAATCTAAACAACCAGTAATTACTGGCAATAGTACACTTCATAAACCATATTAGGCATTAGCACCAGCATGTCACCGTACCCCCCTTCAGAGGGCACACATTACCACCATAACATAAGACATTATGCATACATATAATCAGCAGTAGTGCACTCATTAGGAAAAAGTATTAGGCAGACCATCATACCAACAGTGCACTATCATCACCCTTTATAAGGTGCAACCATCACCCAATTACATCCTGCCCAACCTGGACATAGGGGTGAACATCAAGTGGTCTAGCTTTGCCCTAGGGGGCCCCTGCCTGGGCTTTCTCCGCAATGCTCCTTTTAAAAAGTAGGGGCTCCCGAACTCGGAGCCAACTGAAAAGTGGAATTCCCAGTGCCCCTAGGCACGGTCTACTCAGTGTTTGGATGCTCCCGCTGCTGTATAGGAATGCCCCCGGAGTTCTGCACCTCAAGTATGGGGGTGGGGCGTACACACACCCGGTCTCTGCCTTCCACGAGCAGAGGACAATGCAGCTGCCGGGAATGCACAGTGAGGCCGGTCAGGGGCCTCCCACCCTGGCTCCTTAAACTGCGGTGGCCCGCATCCACGCGGTGCAACCGCTCAGCCAGAAAATGTTGAAAGCGGACAGCAGGGCACGGAGCGAAGCCTCCGTTGGTCCCGCCCACAACCAGGCTTTCTCGTTCTGACTTCCGCTCACGGCCGGAGGCTCTGCCCACAACCAGGCTTCCTCTGCCTGTCTTCCGGGGCTCTCTCGCGGCCACGGAATACGGAGCGAAGTCTCCGTCGGAACTCCAATGTTCGGTCCTCCCAGCACGGCGCGCCCCTCGAGAATCCCCGGGGCCCTTGGGTCAGCGCTCACAGCGCTCCACATGCGCTCCTCGATGAGAACCGGATTCCAGGCACAGCGCTCCCCACACAGTTGGCAGGGAGCAGAGCCACGCCAACGCTCCTCCCCTCGGGTAAGTGAAACGTGCCCCCGGTTTTGGAAATGAAGTGCCCACCATGGGCTTGGGGGAAAAACAAAGATAAAGCGCTTGCCTGGTGCTAAGTCTCCTAGCACTGCAGGGCTAGATCCCAGGCCCTGAGAGATCATTGGGGCAGAGGGCAGGGCCCAGGCAGGCCAGCATGCAGGGTCCCCTTGCAGAGGGGCAATCCTCTCAGCCACCCAGCAGGCAGTCCCCGGCGGTGGTACTTCCTGGTACCCAGCAGTCCTCTGGCAGTATGTCAGTTCCAAGCAGGTACAACCTTACATGGGGTCACAGCCCCAATATTTATACCAGTTATGTTTTGTTCTGCCCTGGCACAGGGCTTGGGGACCCAGTTTAAACCAGTTCTGGGGGGCACTTAACAAGTGCACAACAGTCCCCATTGACAGTGTAGGTCCTGGCCCCAGACACACCACAGGGGGGCGGAGCCAGCATTGTACAAGACAGGCACAGATCTAATCAGGGTCAGGGGCTACTCCTCCCACTACTCCAAATGCAGATCAGCCTATTCAGCCTAGTGCTGACTCACCCAGCCCCTCTGGAGCCACTGCACCTCCCCAGCCCCTGTCACTCCAGAGCCAGACATGCAATACACATCAGGCAGGCACAAAGACACATAGCACACAGTAATGCCAACTTCTAAAAGTGGCATTTCTAAAATAGTGATAATAAATCTGCACACACCATTACGCAGCATTTATTACCACTATTCCAAACATACCAAACTTGATCACACTGCTCCTCTCAAACAGGAATTACCACTGAAACACTTATCAGGGAATCCCAATGCATTCCTATGAGAGGGCAGCCTCACAGTAGTGAGAAACCAAAATGGCTGTTTGTCACTACCAGGACATGCCACACAGTTAAGGTACAAGTCCTACCTTTTACCTACATTGCACCCTGCCCACAGGGCTAGCTAGGGCCTACCTTAGGGGTGACTGACATGTAGTAAAAGGGGAGTCACAGACGTGGCAACCACTTTATGTGCCACGTCACAACGGCAGTAAACTGCGCGCACAGGCCCTGCGATGGCAGAGGCCTGAGACAGGTTTGAAAGGCTACTTTGGTGGATGGCGCAAGCAGCGCTGCAAGGCCACCAGTAGCATTTAATTTACTGGCCGGGGGTATATGAGATACCACTTTACAGGGGACTGATAGGTAAATTAAATATGCCAAACAGGTGTAGACCAATCTTACCATGTTTTACCATAGAGAGCTGTTAGATTTGGCATCTTTTGGAGTGTTTCCCCAGACTTTTTGCTTTCTGACCTCCCGGTTTTGACTCTGTTTTTGCTGGTGTAATGATTCTGCGCACTTTCCTCACTGCTGTCCAGTGGGAAAGTGCAAGTGCTCCTGTATAAAATGTGTTATGGATTGGCGTTTCCATGATTGGCCTATTTGGTCTATGTGTCAGTCCCTTGTAAAGTGCACTGTGAGTGCCAGGGCATATAGACCAAATGCTGTTGGTGGGCTGCAGCACTGGATTGTGCCACCCACGCAAACAGCCCGTAAAGTGTAACTCGGGCCTGCCAACGCAGAGCCTGTGCGCAGCCTGGGGCTGCCATGTCGACTTGGCAAGTGCGCACACTTGCAAGTCCCTAAACCTTCCCTTTTCTACATGTTAGTCACCCCTAAGGTAGGCCCAAGGTACCCCTGTGGGCAGGGTGCGTTGTATGCGAAAGGTAGGACATGCCCTGGTGTGTGTGGCATGTCCTGATAGTGAATTACAGCCTAGTTCGTTTTTCACTATTGCAAGGCTACCTGTTCCCCATAAGCCAGAACGGGCAGTTTTGATTATTACAGCTTATAATCCTAACTGACCCGGGAACATGGTAGAAATTCGAGTTTAGTATGCCTGGACTCAGAATGATAAAATGCATCTTTTAGTGAAGTTGGTTTTAACATTCTGTGTTTGAAAATACCACTTTTAGAAAGTGGGTATTTTCTTGTCTAACCATCCAAGCCTGCCTCTGCGAGGTTGTGTATTCCTTGTCTGGAGTGTGAGTGACAGGGGCTGGGGGATGCCAGGAGACAGGGTGAGTCAGCGCAGGGCTGAATAGCAAGATCTACATGTAGATGGGCGGGAGGAGTTGCACCTGGGCCCTGACCTGAATAGGACAGTGCCTTCCCTCCACAATGCTGGCTCCACCTCCTGTGGTGCGTCTGATGTCCCTGGCCTACTCACTGAAAGAAGGGACGGAGACTTGTCAACAAAGTGCTCCAGAACTGGTTTGGACTAGGCAAAGGCCTCTCTGCCTTCAGAGAACAAAGGAATTTGGGATATAAATATTGGGGCCCTGACCCCATGAATTTAGATCTCGCTGGAATCAAGGAACCTGCCAAGACGAAGAACTGGAAGAGCTGCCAGGAGGAGTACTGCCCCTTTGCTGTGTTGTTGCTTTGTTGGGTTGGCCTGCAGCTGCTGCTTCTGCCTTGGGCAGTGAAAGGAAGGAACTTTCTACAAACTTGTGCTGAGTATCTCCAAGGGCCTGGAACCGAGCTGGCCTCCTGTTAAGAAGTCTCAGGGACTGCAAAGACTTCACAAGCCTCTGGGTACCGCTTCTGGAACGCTGTTTCAGTTGCCACAGAGGAAGGGAACCGCAACCGACTCCGTCAACCGAATCCATCCCTGGCCGGTGACCTGTTTGCACCGCAGACCGCATCGCCCCGCTTCGCATCGCAACCCTGGTCTCACCGTGGGCGACGTCCGACGCCGCCAACACCGAGCCGCTGCTTGCACCGTGACCTGTGGGCACCACGCTTCGCATCGCTTCACTGAACCAGCCGGACCCGACCGACGCGGTCGCTGCAACTGTCTCAAGAGTCGTGACCGCACCGCATTTGGGGCACCGCTCGCACGTCTGCGACGCTCCGCTCCGACTCGCACCGCTGTCCGACGCCAGCTCCCGCACTCCGGCTTGGTCGCCTGCATCGCAACCTGTCAGCACCGCATCGAGCATCGTCTCACCCTGCATCGCACGCCTTGGACTCACCGACTCCGTCTGCACGACGCTCACCGAGCCGCTGCCTGCACCGCATCGAGGGACACCGCACCTTGCATCGCTCCGTCTTGCACCGCAACCGCGACGAACGCCGACCGGCTCGTACACTCCGTACCAGCCACAACGAGAAAGGTACTGTGACCGAGTCTGTTCACGACTCTGCTGGCCCGTATCGACGCGGTCGGCTGGAACTGTTAGACTCTGTGGTTTTCAGCATCGCGGAAGGCTCGGACGGAGCTACCGACTCGTACGAACTTTGTTTTTGAACTATTCCTGCAAAGAAGAAGTTACCTTATCAAGCATTCATTTTTAAAGTATAGTATTGTGGATTTTTGTCGTAAGTGCTCTTGTCTTGAGTATACAAAAATTGGTTATTTTTCTAAACTGGTGTGGTGTCCGTTTGTAGTGCTTACACTGTATTACTGTTGGTTATGTGCAAATGCTTTACACACTGCCTCTGAATTCAGCCTGACTGCTCGTGCTAAGCTACCACGAGGGTGAGCAGGGGTTACTTCACGAGTGTAACACCCTTACCCTGACTAGGAAGAAGGGTCCCTACTTGGACAAAGGTGCAAGCCCTTGCCAACTAGAGATCCCATTTCTAACATTGGTTGTCAGCGGTGAGGATAGGACTTGTGTTTGCACTTGACTTACAGTGATTGGTGTGCACTACTACCATATCGCAGACCATTACGTACCACATACTGGTTCTTTTTCTTTGGCCTATTTTTGATCTTGCCAGTTTTCAACTCACTACTTTTGTCATGCCTGACACAGCTGCATCATCCGTTGCAACTCTGGAAATTATCTTTGAGGAGGATAGGTTGGAAACCTACGCCGTAAAGGAACTACGAGCAATTTGTAAAAACCTCAAAGTCCAAATTAAAGGCCTCACAAGGAAGGAGGAGATACAGAAGGCGCTGAGGGCCTGGGTAGCAGCCAGACATGCCAGGGGGTAGCCTGGTAATCTCAGTGAGGAGGTGGAGGAGCCTATTTCCAGGGTGGATATGCTTTTGGGTAGGGGGAACCCGCCAGGTCAGGCAGCAGCAGTCTGTCCCCAGAGGAGCTGTAGGACAGGCGGGAGGCAAGGCAGTTTGAGCTGCAGAAGCTCAGGCTGGAGAGTGAGCGGGAGGAGAAGAGATTGGCCATAGAGGAGAGGAAGATGCTCTTAGAGCATGAGAGAGAACTGAAGGAGCTAGAACTTAGGAGTAAGTCAGGCTCAGATGGTGGCAGCAATTCGTCCAGAAAGGCAGACAGGATTGTGCACATTCCCAAGAATGTAGGCAAGGAGTTCAAGAAGGGGGATGACATACAAAGGTGGTTCCAGGGTTATGAGGCAGCCATACACATGAATGGGGTCCCTGAGGAGAATTGGGAAGCAGGATTGTGGCCACTTTTCCCTGAAGAAGCAAGGGATGCTCTGATAGCTTTGGGTAAGGGGTATCACCTCACCTATGCTGACATGAAGGATGCCCTTCTCACTAAGTATGGTCTTACTCCTGAAAAGTACAGGGATCAGTTCAGGTCCAGTAAGAAGTCTGATGCCAACACTTGGTTGGAATGTGTGGATGTGTTCTGCAGGTCGCTGGATGGTTGGGTAAAGGGCAGTAGTGTAACAGATTTTCAGGGGCTCTACAACTTGATTGCATGGGAGCACTTGTCTAGTCTATGTTTGGCAGATCTGCGCCAGCACCTAGTTGATAGTAAGCTAACTGACCCCAGGAAGCTTGCTATGGAAGCGGACCGCTGGGTGAGTACCAGGGTCCACAAGAAAGCGTTTGGGGGAGACTCAGCCAAAGGTGGGTAGGGTCCCCAGCAGAAAGGTGGGGGGACAAGGGTAAAGCACAGGAGTTCTCTAAAGGGCCCCAAACTAGTACCCAGGGTAAAGGTTCCCAGCCCCCCGGTGATAAGAAGAAAGGGGTCTCTACAGGGAAGCCTGTTGAGACCGGCCCCGCAAGTGTTATGCATGTGACCAGGTAGGTCACTTTAAGGGGGACCCCAAGTGCCCAAAGGGGACACAGCCACCCACCGGTGGACAGTCCAAAGTGTTGGCTAGTGTAGCGCTTGGGGAGGAGGGGTGCCCACAGGAGGGTGGGGATCCCGCAGAAATGACCCTTGTCTCACTAGGGGACAGTGAGATGGTCCCAGGAAACCAGGTGCCCCTAACACAAAGAAATATAGCACCTGGGTGACCATCAATGGGAACAGGGTAGAGGCTCTCAGAGACACTGGAGCCAGTGTGACCTCAGTCCGGTGTCACCTGGTGTCTGGGAAGCAAGTAGTCCCCGGGGCATTCCACCAAGTAGTTGCTGTAGACAACTCAGAGCGCCAATGTATGGTGGCGCAGGTTCCCTTTGAATGGGGGTCTCAGGTCCCTTGAGGGTGGTTGTGAGCCCTACCATGCCTGTAGATTGTCTGTTAGGAAACGACCTGGAGCAGTCCTTATGGAAGGAGGTTGAGCTCAGGTCTCACTTGGAGATGCTTGGGTTGCCAGAGTGGGCATGCGTGTCTACTCGGTCAATGGCAGCCAGAAAGGGTGATCAAGAGGACTTGGAGCCTGGAACAGTGGCCCAAGTCCCTGCCAAGAGAAAGGGCAGGGGGCGCGGGAAACCGGCCCCCGAAGTTCCCACGGACCGGGAGGAGGCGGACCTCGAGGGGGACGCCCCGGTGCCTACAGGGGAGCAGGTAGCCGAACTGGGAGACATCTCTGAGCTGACCCATTGGCAGCAAGAAGGGGGTCCCACCAGGGAGGAGTTCTGCAGGGAGCAGAACGAGTGCCCTACTCTGGAGGGTCTGCGGCGGCAGGCTGCAGACCAGGCAGCTGGTAATCAGTCCGGGTCACATCTGATCTACTGGGAGAGTGGTCTCCTATACAGTGAGCCTAAGGTTGCTGAGCCTGGGTCAGCCCGTGTGCTGGTGGTACCCCAGCGCTTCAGGACCTTCCTACTGGGTCTGGCTCATGACGTGCCTTTGGCAGGACATTTGGGGCAGGACAAGACCTTCGACAGGCTTGTCACCCACTTCTTTGGCCCCAAATGCGAAGGCAGTCAGATGCACACTGTAGGTCTTGCCAAACTTGCCAGGCAAGTGGTAAGAGTGGGAGGAAGGTCAAAGCTCCTCTCCAACCTTTTCCTGTTGTTGGAACACCCTTTGAAAGGGTAGGGATGGATATTGTGGGCCACTGGATCCCAAGACAGCCATGGGCAACAGGTACTAGACCTTGTCTTGGTGGACCATGCCACCCGGTACCCGGAGGCAATCCCTCTGAGGACAACGACGGCGCCAGTGGTGGGCCGGGCGTTAATGGGGATCTTTTCCCGTGTGGGATTCCCCAGAGAGGTGGTTTCTGATAGGGGGACCAATTTCATATCGAAGTATATGACATCCCTGTGGAAGGAGTGTGGTGTAACCTACAAGTTCACCACTCCTTACCACCCACAAGGAAACGGTCTGGTGGAGAGATTCAACCAGACCTTGAAAGGCATGATCAAGGGTCTAACAGAACCCATGAGGCGTAAGTGGGACGTCCTCTTGCCATGCCTACTCTTTGCATACAGGGAGGTGCCTCAGAAGTCTCTTGGGTACAGCCCCTTTGAGCTCCTGTATGGCCACCCTGTCAGAGGACCTCTGAGTTTGGTAAAGGAAGGCTGGGAGGCGGCTCCCAGGAAAACTCCCCAGGATGTATTTAGCTACATGCTGGCCTTTAGAAACCAAACTGCCCGCTTCAGGAAACTCGCTCAGGCGAACCTAGAAGCAAGCCAGGAAGAAATGAAGAGATGGTATGACCAGAATGCCACTCTGGTCGAATTTCAACCTGGGCAGAAAGTGTGGGTCATGGCCCCAGTGGCACCTTGTGCCTTGCAGGACAAGTGGACTGGGCCATATGAGGTAAAGGAGCGCAAAAGTGACGTCACCTACCTGGTGGATTTGCAGGCTCCAAGGAACCCTTTGAGGGTCCTTCACGTGAACCGCCTCAAGCCCCACTTCGAGAGGTCCGAAGTGAGTATGCTCTTGGCGACAGATGATGGGGTGGAAGAGGAGAGTGAGCCTCTCCCTGACCTCCTGTCTACCAAGGAGCATGATGGGTCAGTAGAGGGTGTGATCCTCTCCCCTACTCTGACTCAGGAGCAGCAGGGGGACTGTCGCCAGTTGTTGGGACAGTTCGCCCCACTGTTCTCTCTGACCCCCGGTGTTACTCACTGGTGTACCCATGACGTGGACACTGGTGACAGCCCTCCTGTGAAGCACAAGATTTACAGGTTGACTGACCGGGTCAGAGCCAGCATCAAGGAGGAGGTCTCTAAGATGTTGGCGTTAGGGGTGATTGAGCCCTCCCACAGTCCTTGGGCCAGCCCAGTGGTCTTGGTCCCAAAGGCTGCTGCGCCCGGTGCCACTCCAGAACTCCGGTTTTGTGTGGACTACCGTGGGCTCAATGCCGTCACCAGGACTGACGCGCACCCCATCCCCAGAGCTGATGAGCTCATTGATCGGTTGGGAGCTGCCCGGTTCCTCAGCACGTTTGATTTGACGTCTGGGTACTGGCAGATTGCCTTAACCGATGGGGCCAAGGAGAGATCCGCATTCTCAACCCCAGAAGGTCATTACCAATTCCGGGTGATGCCCTTTGGGTTGAAGAATGCCCCTGCCACCTTTCAGAGGTTGGTCAATCAGGTGTTGGCTGGGCTGGAGGATTTCAGTGCCGCCTACCTGGATGACATTGCTGTGTTCAGTTCCAGCTGGGAAGAACATTTACAGCACCTTGAGAAAGTGTTGAGGGCTCTGCAAGGTGCAGGCCTCACGATCAAGGCCAGTAAGTGCCAGATCGGGCAGGGTTCTGTGGTGTACTTGGGACACCAGGTAGGAAGCGGCCAGGTGGCGCCCTACAACCCAAGATTGACACCATTCTGGCTTGGGAGCCCCCAAGACCCAGACAGAGGTGAGAGCCTTCTTAGGTCTCACCGGTTACTATAGGAGATTTGTTAAGGGCTATGGCACCATCGTTGCCCCCTTAACAGAGCTGACCTCTAAGAGGCAGCCCAGGAAAGTGATCTGGACTGAGTCCTGCCAGAAAGCTTTTGATGCCCTGAAGGCAGCCATGTGCACGGCGCCCGTGCTCAAGGCACCTGACTTCTCCAAGGAATTCGTCGTGCAGACTGACGCTTCAGAGCATGGTGTGGGAGCGGTGCTCTCACAACTGAACGAAGAGGGCCTGGATCAGCCTGTAGTCTTCCTTAGCAGGAGACTACTTCCCAGGGAACAGAGGTGGAGTGCCATAGAAAGGGAAGCTTTTGCTGTGGTCTGGGCGCTGAAGAAGTTGAGACCATACCTGTTTGGGACTCACTTCCGGGTTCAGACAGACCACAGGCCCTCAGATGGTTGATGCAAATGAGGGGTGAGAATCCAAAACTGCTGAGGTGGTCCATCTCCCTACAGGGAATGGACTTTACGGTGGAACACCGTCTCTGGTACAGAACACGCCAACGCAGATGGTCTGTCCAGGTTCTTCCGCCTTAGTGAAGAGAACTCCAATGGGGTTGGGTAGTTCTCCCTACTTTCAGCTGGAGGGGACATGTGTTAGACTTGGCATCTTTTGGCGTGTTTCCCTGACTTTTTGCTTTCTGACCTCCCGGTTTTGACTCTGTTTTTGCTGGTGTAATGATTCTGCGCACTTTCCTCACTGCTGTCCAGTGGGAAAGTGCAAGTGCTCCTGTATAAAATGTGTTATGGATTGGCGTTTCCATGATTGGCCTATTTGGTCTATGTGTCAGTCCCTTGTAAAGTGCACTGCGAGTGCCAGGGCCTATAGACCAAATGCTGTTGGTGGGCTGCAGCACTGGATTGTGCCACCCACGCAAACAGCCCGTAAAGTGTAACTCGGGCCTGCCAACGCAGAGCCTGTGCGCAGCCTGGGGCTGCCATGTCGACTTGGCAAGTGCGCACACTTGCAAGTCCCTAAACCTTCCCTTTGCTACATGTTAGTCACCCCTAAGGTAGGCCCAAGGTACCCCTGTGGGCAGGGTGCGTTGTATGCGAAAGGTAGGACATGCCCTGGTGTGTGTGGCATGTCCTGATAGTGAATTACAGCCTAGTTCGTTTTTCACTATTGCAAGGCTACCTGTTCCCCATAGGCCAGAACGGGCAGTTTTGATTATTACAGCTTATAATCCTAACTGACCCCGGGAACATGGTAGAAATTCGAGTTTAGTATGCCTGGACTCAGAATGATAAAATGCATCTTTTAGTGAAGTTGGTTTTAACATTCTGTGTTTGAAAATACCACTTTTAGAAAGTGGGTATTTTCTTGTCTAACCATCCAAGCCTGCCTCTGCGAGGTTGTGTATTCCTTGTCTGGAGTGTGAGTGACAGGGGCTGGGGGATGCCAGGAGACAGGGTGAGTCAGCACAGGGCTGAATAGCAAGATCTACATGTAGATGGGTGGGAGGGGTTGCACCTGGGCCCTGAATAGGACAGTGCCTTCCCTCCACAATGCTGGCTCCACCTCCTGTGGTGCGTCTGATGTCCCTGGCCTACTCACTGAAAGAAGGGACGGAGACTTGTCAACAAAGTGCTCCAGAACTGGTTTGGACTAGGCAAAGGCCTCTCTGCCTTCAGAGAACAAAGGAATTTGGGATATAAATATTGGGGCCCTGACCCCATGAATTTAGATCTCGCTGGAATCAAGGAACCTGCCAAGACGAAGAGCTGGAAGAGCTGCCAGGAGGAGTACTGCCCCTTTGCTGTGTTGTTGCTTTGTTGGGTTGGCCTGCAGCTGCTGCTTCTGCCTTGGGCAGTGAAAGGAAGGAACTTTCTACAAACTTGTGCTGAGTATCTCCAAGGGCCTGGAACCGAGCTGGCCTCCTGTTAAGAAGTCTCAGGGACTGCAAAGACTTCACAAGCCTCTGGGTACCGCTTCTGAACGCTGTTTCAGTTGCCACAGAGGAAGGGAACCGCAACCGACTCCGTCAACCGAATCCATCCCTGGCCGGTGACCTGTTTGCACCGCAGACCGCATCGCCCCGCTTCGCATCGCAACCCTGGTCTCACCGTGGGCGACGTCCGACGCCGCCAACACCGAGCCGCTGCTTGCACCGTGACCTGTGGGCACCGCAGTTCGCATCGCATCGCACTTCACTGAACCAGCCGGACCCGACCGACGCGGTCGCTGCAACTGGCTCAAGAGTCGTGACCGCACCGCATTTGGGGCACCGCTCGCACGCCTGCGACGCACCGCTCCGACTCGCACCGCTGTCCGACGCCAGCTCCCGCACTCCGGCTTGGTCGCCTGCATCGCAACCTGTCAGCACCGCATCGAGCATCGTCTCACCCTGCATCGCACGCCTTGGACTCACCGACTCCGCCTGCACGACGCTCACCGAGCCGCTGCCTGCACCGCATCGAGGACACCGCACCTTGCATCGCTCCGTCTTGCACCGCAACCGCGACGAACGCCGACCGGCTCCTACACTCCGTACCAGCCACAACGAGAAAGGTACTGTGACCGAGTCTGTTCACGACTCTGCTGGCCCGTATCGACGCGGTCGGCTGGAACTGTTAGACTCTGTGGTTTTCAGCATCGCGGTAGGCTCGGACGGAGCTACCGACTGCATCTGAACTTTGTTTTTGAACTATTCCTGCAAAGAAGAAGTTACCTTATCAAGCATTCATTTTTAAAGTATAGTATTGTGGATTTTTGTCGTAATTGGTCTTGTCTTGAGTATATAAAATATTGGTTATTTTTCTAAACTGGTGTGGTGTCCGTTTGTAGTGCTTACACTGTATTACTGTTGGTTATGTGCAAATGCTTTACACACTGCCTCTGAATTCAGCCTGACTGCTCGTGCTAAGCTACCACGAGGGTGAGCAGGGGTTACTTCACGAGTGTAACACCCTTACCCTGACTAGGAAGAAGGGTCCCTACTTGGACAAAGGTGCAAGCCCTTGCCAACTAGAGATCCCATTTCTAACAAGAGCACATGCACTTTACACTGGACAGCAGTGATAAAGTGCCCAGAGTCCTAAAACCACCAACACCATGTCAGAAACAAGCATTGGCATAGCCAATCGGTCTCGCCTTTGGGACCTTATAAGTGTTTAGCCACAGATATTGACTTTGCCTATGTCTTTAGCTGTGCTGTACAGAAGACTGCAGCATGCTGAAAAGTTATAATAAAGAAGTGTCAGAAGCATTTTTGTTACCTTATATAACCAAGAAAGCATTATGTACAACTGAACCAACTATATTAAAAAAGGATTAACAATAAATAATGCCTTGAGGTTTTTTTTGTCCTTTCAATGCTGGCAACTTCTATCTGCCTGTCCCAATGGTTGCTTGTTATGGTTTTTTTTGTTATGGGGGGGCATAAATAACAGGAGGGTGAAGGTTGGGAAATAGTACCTGTATAACAGTCAGTGAGAGAGTCAGTCAGTCAGTCAGTGAGAGAGTCACTTACTGGAGGTAATAGGTGGGGTAATTGGCCCCCAAGGACGTCCTTGGGGGCCAACTACCCTCCTGTTATCTCCAGTAAGTCCCACACAGTGGGATTGCTAAGAGGTCTTCGTAGGCCACGCCCCCTTTTCCCACCACTCTGCAAACGCGCCTTCTGGCGCTCTACTGGTTGGGGGATGAAGTCCACTTTACTCCTGAGGGCCCTTGGGGGCCAAGAAGCCCTCCTGGTACCTCCTGTAAGTCCTACGCAGTGGAATTCCTGAGCGCTGGCTGGAGGCCCAGCCCCTTTCCCCACCACTCTGCAAACGCGACTGCTAGTTAAAAACCATAGAAATTCACTGAAAAAACCACAGGTTTCAGGGACGTTATAGGTGGAAATTAGCATTTAAAAACCTTAGAAATTCACTGAAAAAAACACAGGTTTCAGGGACGTTATAGTTAGAAATTAGCATTTAAAAACCTTCTAAATTCACTGGAAAAAAACACAGGTTTCAAGGACGTTATAGTTAGAAATTAGCATTTAAAACCTTAGAAAGTCACTGAAAAACACACAGGTTTCAGGGACGGTATAGTTAGGAATTAGCATTTAAAAGACCGAAGAAATTCACGGAAAAAAGAAAGGTTAGGGGGGACGCTATTGTTAGTCTGACATTTCACTCATCCAAAACCAGAAAAATTCAGCCATTATAGTTAGCTGAACTAACTTTAACTCGTGCCCCCGCAATGCACTGCTTATCACCTCACATATTACATCACTCATGACTGGCGATATGGATGCCGACCGTGTGGTAGAATTAGGCATTAATTTGGGAGCAACATCGAGACCCACTGTGGTAATACTTATGCAGCACTACAAATACCATGATGCTCAGAAGGCCCATTTGGGGCGTGACATCCTTTTAAAACTGAACATGTGACTGCATTTCTTACTGTTGACTCTTTGCCGGGCCTGTGATCAAGGGGGTGGAAGCCCGAAACGCATTAGGCCGCAATTTAAGATTTCCTGTCGTATGTTGTGCTCGGCTGCTCCTTCATTAAAGAATCAAGACCCACCTGTGGGTGCATTTCCGTCTGAGGGCAACCTTTGTTTGGATTTGTTACGCTGGTCCGGCCGTGGAAATGGAAATGCCCGCCGCGGAAGACGGATCTGTGATGACAAACGAAAAGGGTGTCACTTTGGACTGGTGGTTCCTTTATGAAGGCTATGGTAATGGCAGGGAGAAGGCTGGTGATTTGGATGCCAACCCACTGTGGTAGAATTAGGCATTAATTTGGGAGCAACATCGAGACCCACTGTGGTAATACTTATGCAGCACTACAAATACCATGATGCTCAGAAGGGCCATTGGGGGCGTGACATCCTTTTAAAACTGAACATGTGACTGCATTTCTTGCTGTTGACTCTTTGCTGGGCCTGTGATCAAGAGCGGGAAGCCCGAAACGCGTTAGGCCACAATTAAAGATTTCTTGTCGTATGTTGTGCTCGCTGCTCCTTTATTAAAGAATCAAGACCCACCTGTGAGTGCATTTCCGTCTGAGGGCAACCTTTTGTTTGGATTTATTACGGCTGGTCTGCCCGTGGAAATGCCGCCGCGGAAGAGCGGTTCCGTGAAGACAACGAATGGGTGTCACTTTGGACTGGTGGTTCCTTTATGAAGGCTATGGTAATGGCAGGGAGAAGGCTGGTGATTTGGATGCCAACCCACTGTGGTAGAATTAGGCATTAATTTGGGAGCAACATCGAGACCCACTGTGGTAATACTTATGCAGCACTACAAATACCATGATGCTCAGAAGGGCCATTGGGGGCGTGACATCCTTTTAAAACTGAACATGTGACTGCATTTCTTGCTGTTGACTCTTTGCTGGGCCTGTGATCAAGAGCGTGGAAGCCCGAAACGCGTTAGGCCACAATTAAAGATTTCCTGTCGTATGTTGTGCTCGCTGCTCCTTTATTAAAGAATCAAGACCCACCTGTGAGTGCATTTCTGTCTGAGGGCAACCTTTTGTTTGGATTTATTACGGCTGGTCTACCCGTGGAAATGCCGCCGCGGAAGAGCGGTTCCGTGAAGACAACGAATGGGTGTCACTTTGGACTGGTGGTTCCTTTAGGAAGGCTATGATAATTGCAAGGAGCAGGCTGGCGATATGGATGCCGACTCCACTGTGGTAGAATTAGGCATTAATTTGGGAGCAACATCGAGACCCACTGTGGTAATACATATGCAGCACTACAAATACCATGATGCTCAGAAGGTCCATTGGGGGTGTGACATCCTTTAAAACTGAACATGTGACTGCTTTTTCTTGCTGCTGACTCTTTGCCGGGCCTGTGATCAGTGGCGTGAAGCCCGAAACGCGTTAGGCCGCAATTTAAGATTTCCTGTTGTATGTTGTGCTCGCTGCTCCTTCATTAAAGAATCAAGACCCACCTGTGAGTGCATTTCCGTCTGAGGGCAACCTTTTGTTTGGATATAGATATAGATAGATCGATAGATAGATAGATTAATATAATATAATATAATAATAATAAAATATTATAATATATTCTAATATAATGTAATATGATATAATAAACATTTTTTTTCTAGGCTGAGAAAGGGTGAAAAGATGGTAGAGTAAATGAAAATCTTAGAGGATGGATGGATAAAATGGCCAATGGATGGAATGGTGAACGATTGAAAGTTGGATGAAATAATGAATGGATGACAGAATGTAAAGGTGAAATGATTGATAGCAGAAGGTGGATGGGAGGGCGAAAGGATGAATGAATGGATGCTTGGATGGAAGAGACACAGGAGCACTTCTAGGGTGTTTTGAACTCACTTGCTGCGCTTGCTTGGTGCCATCAGAGCTTTGGTTCGAAGTGGTAGGATATTCTAATTTTCTTGCTACTCCATTACACACAGGCATGTCTCTCACTCTGCATTCACCCAGCCCCTCCTCTTCCCATGCATTCAGACAGACGTGCCCCTCACCCCTGCATTCACACAGTCACACACTCCCCTGAACTCACATGAATCACCTCTACTTAAGCGAGCACGCTCCCACTTTGCACTCACGTGGGCACACCACTCACCCAGTACTCACACAGGCACCCCTCTCACCCTGCACTCACATGGGTAGACCCCTCACTCACTCACAGAGGCACACCCTCCTCTGTGCACTCACATGGGAACATCCTCCCCCATGCACTCACCAAGGTTTATCTCTCATCATGCATTTACAAGGGCTCAAATATCCCCCTGCTCTCTCCTTGGCGCCCATGCATTTAAAAGAGCTCAGATCTCACCATGCATTCACATAGGCTCACCTCTCACCATGCACTGTCACACACTCACCTTTCACCATGCACTAACATAGGTACGCCTCTCACCCTTCATCCACACAGACTCCTCTCTCACATAGATTCACCCCTCACCATGCACTGTCACACACTCACCTTTCACCATGCACTAACATAGATACGCCCCTCACCCTTCATTCACACAGACTCCTCTCTCACATAGGCATACCACTCACCCTGCATAAACATCAGCTCACGTCTCAACCGGCACTCACAGAGGCACACCCTGCATTCACAAGGTCTGAAGCGGCATTCACAGAGGCCCCCTTTCACACTGCATTCACACGACTCAGCTGTCACTCTGCACTCACATGGGCTCAAACTTCACTCGGCGCTCGGACACGTACATCATTCACCCTCCGCTCAGACGGGCTTACCTCTCACGCTGGAGTCACAACTTCAGCTCTCACCATACACTCACAGTGCCACATATCTCAATTTGCAGTCACAGCCACATCTGGAGGAAATTTGCGCTTGTGCAGGGAAAGTAGAAAACACCCAAGTGCTAGTCATGCAAACGAACCAAACTGGCGCAGTTTAATTGGTCACAGCTTGGCTTGCATTTACAACACTCCACGTAACGAGGGAGTCCTACCTTATTAGAGGCACCATGTTCTGCCATCTGAAATTGAATTTCTCATCTATGACGAGGCGGGCGGGCAGAGGTAATGTTTAAACCAAGCTTCGTGAGGGCTGTCGAGTCCTGCTGGTAGGACGACTTCTAGAATCACTCAGGCCCCAGCCGCTGCCAGTGGCCTAACAGAAACGTGAGAGGGCCCCCCTGCACGATGTGCTGAAGGGGCCCCTCAAACTCACATCAGTAGAGGCTGAGGGGGGGCCCCCTACCTTATGGGTAAGCCTGGGGGCCCCCCGCGCCGCCTTTGTTACGCCCCTGCATTGAACATTTTTTAACCATTGGGTTTGTCAGAGGGGTGACTAACACCAAAGCCCTTGCCTACTATGGTAATCTGCAAGATTTCATATAGCAAAATACTGGTCTACAGCCTATAACACAGCATGACCACAATCCACCTTTAAAGGCTTATTGGCATTAACAAATGCGTTTCCTATTAAATAGGCTAGGCCCGCTGCCTTTGTCAAAACTTCTCATAATAAACAGATTATATGGCATTGAGCATAACATTTCCTAATGAACCAATTAGTCGTAAAGACTACTTCATTGGCTTGTCATCATAACGAACTCAGGCCTATTGTATTGAGTATAAGCATTACCTTAAGGCAACCATGCAGCAAATAGTCATAAAATCACAAATGTATACAAAATTACAGTTGGCAAAGCAAACTTTTCTCTCTCCTAACAGGATCTAACAAGTGTTATCACATCGGCAAATATTCTGTCACCACAGTTTTTAAGAGGGGGTAACCCACTTCAAAACCTTTGCCTATTACAGCACTCAATGAGACTCCATGTAACAAAACACCTGTATGTGGGGGTTTTAATACAGAGCAACAGCAATCCACCTGTAATACCTATTGGCTTTAACGTGCGCTTTTTACAATGCATATGTCCATATGCTTTTTAAATAAATATGCTATGGTATGTTTTGTTATATTGATTTGAATAGCACACTAATCACCCAAAGGGTATCCAGGCGCTTGGATATGTCCTCCCTTCTGCCTTTATTGTAACTTTTAATACCTAAAATACCAGGCCTATAGCCGTGTTCATTGGCTTGCCACCGTAACCAACACAGTACTGTGGTAATGAACCGAAGACTTCCTACAAAGTATAAAGTGCAATACAGGCACTCTTTTTAAGTGGAAGGAGACAGCTTCGGGCTAATAAAATGCTGCTATCCCGTGGTATTCAATGTGGGCGGAGCCTAACCTCCTCTCTCTGTGGTACTTCTGAAAGCTTTTTCACTGCTGAGCACATAAGGTCTCTCAACTGCTGTGCTGTCAACAAGCAGCAAGCAAGACTAAGAATGCAGCTTCCTTCGAATTACCGCATCTCGACGTGAGCCATTTCGCCCACGTTAATATTCACTTGAACTCAAAGCTTTAGTTGTGATCCTCTGTTCACCGGAGGCAAAAAAAGTATCTGGCTGTGGTGAGGAATTTAACACGTAGACCTCGAACCTCTCGATAAATCAATGCATAACTCACAAGCGTCGCCCAGCATGGCAAAAACATGTGTTTTCTGCTTCTCCCCACAAATCCGTTAGACTATTTATCTTAGAGCTTTAAAAACAAATAAATCACACATTTTGGCCAACACATGATGAAAATAAACTACAATTGGAAGAATGTAAGCCCAGTACCCTTCTGTACTCCCTTTTTGTCGAGGTGTTTCATCATATCAACAGACCCCTCTCCGTCTCAGGCACACTCTTCCGCTGCAACCGACTCCCCCACACCCCACCCCGCTGTAAATGGTCCCATCAATAAGTCAATAAGGGGACCGCGTAGAAGTACCACTTTGGGGGGACGTGGGGGGGGCGTAGTCTGACTAACCACAAAACACAGAAATGTAATTTCTTTTACAACTGAACCTGCTATTTATCACCCAACACGTCAGGGCACTGAGTGCGAAAAAATTAATAAGAAGAATTTAATCGCACACATGAATTTTTTTTCCTACACTTATACATTCCACTGCTTTGTTACATGTAAACGGAATCATGGTGTTTTTCTTATAAAATACTTCATTCTTCACTTCTGTCGTTTCTAAGCGCTCGAAATAGCAGGTGCTACTGTTACCCACTTTAAATATATTAATTTACCGGTCTCAGAAGGATGGAAGGCTGACCCAGCCTTGGCGGAAAGACAACCTGCAATTTTCTGGGGTATGGCTACTGCAGTATTAATTCCACTACAGATATATACTTAACATCACCCCTGCAAATTCCCACAAGAGGGCAACAAGTCTTAACTAGAATGAAAGCCGCCGGTTGAAATCAGAAGCACGAGAAAGGGGAAAAACATAAACGAAAGGACACAGGTCTTGTGTGTAAAATTTGTACAGGATCTGAAGCATATAAAAAAACAAGGAAGCCACGCACGGCAGTGCCGGCTGAAAGCATGAGACATGCAGGGGTGGGGGCAGAGCTGCGCCCACAGGAGGCCCGAGCAGAAACGGGAAAAGGACTTCGAGTGGTGGCGCGCGCGCGCATTAGCAGCGAGCGATCTGCTTCACTATCGCGCCCGCGTCTGGGCACGATAATTGCAAACAGATGGCGCCCGTGCGGGTAACCGCAGGGAAAAGGCCATGACGCACGAGCGTGTGGTCAGCTTTTTGAAACCCCTAACTTAAAGTCTTGCCAGAGCAGCGCTTGCTTGCTACTCGAGGCTCGACCTAAAAAGACTAGAAGGAAGGCAAAAAGTTCAGGGATGACCCTGCAAAAAGGGCCAAGTCCAACAGCTTTACACTCACTTAATGATGAATTAACAGCCATAGACTTTTTTTCCTGCCAACTGAGCACAAATCACTGAATTATTACGTCCTTTTGTAAACCTTTGATGCCAACAAATATAACTGCATGCCTTCTTGAATTTGATCCCTGATTGATTAACGCTTCAATGTCATGTGTAACGAGAAAGTACATGAGACAGCACACAAATTTATCACATATGCAAGTAGCATTGCACATCCAAACACTAATTGGGCAACACTATATAAAATCTATATAAAGCAACAATATGCATGTTTTTCCTTTTCCCCTTTTTCTTTTTCTTTCCCAAGTTATAGGAAGAGCCATAACCTTGTTGAATAACTTTATTCGGTTTGTTTTGAAACCATCAAAGTATACAAATGCAAATACGAATACTACTAATTTTTAAAAGTATTTGAACAATTAAGAAAAGGTCATCAGACATATCTAAAATCCATAAAAAAGTGCATAGCCAAAAATTCTAAAAGCATTTGTCAACACATTTATCAACTAGTGGCATATAAAACAACATACAATTGAAGAGCACAATACTTGGATAACAATGATAAAAAGGTTTTTGCTTACAGCGTACAATTCATTTAAGCCGGCAAATCAATTTGAATCATGGGGTTTTAATTTTTAGAGTTAAGAATCGGCACCATCGGTATGCAAAAGCTTTTCCCGTGTGATCCAGAATCGAGAATAGGAAACGACTGACCGCGTAAACTATTGGTCCTGTGGTATCAGTTTTCAGGATTCTGTAGGCAACCTGATGTTGCCTAACTCCAATGTTTAAGCAGGTCGGTCGTATCCATCTCTTACGGATCTTTTTGTAATTTGTACAAAAGAAAAGAATGTGCTCTTTTGTCTCTAAAGTTTTAGCACATGCAGGGCAAGGTTCTAAAGATAATCCCACAGTCTGATCGCTAGAAAACCGTAGTAGAAGGTTACCATACCTAAATCTAACATATAGGCTTTTTGCAAGCGGTGGCGTGATTAGATCCAGAAAGGTTTCAAAGGAGGGGCTTGGCTTGACACATAAAAACTGAGAAGTTAGTTGGCCGTTTGCTGGCCTGGTGACATAACTTTCATCCACAGCTGCCCAATACCTGACCATCAGCTTTGAGCAATCCTCTCTATTTGCCTTCTCTGGGTGTTCCCATAGTTCAGTCATACCAAGAGTTGTAAACCAACTCGCAACATGCTTGAACCAGGGGAGGCTTTTAGCACCACCAATGTTCAAAACCTCCTTTAGGGAGTTGCAATAATCAGAAAGCTGTGGCGTTGTCCATAAGCGCAGCCAGTGCAATAAAGGTTTCAGTGATGCCATGTCACCGATTCTTTTAATCCCAAGATCAAAAAACAGTGGGATTAAGGGGGTAGTTATGGGTACTGAAACGAGTGATCTGGCAAAGATATTTTAGGATATCGTCAATTTATTTATATTGATATGCCCCCATATCTCTGCTCCGTACAAAGCACCACTCTGAGCTTTTGCTCGGTACACTTCAAGAGCTGGAGACAATGATCGAGTATAGGACTGCTTAAAGTGTCTCAATATTGATTTTGACCTATGGACAAGAGTTAAATAACTCTTTTCCAACTGTTGCTCCCAGCCTAGTGTATCACTCAATCTTATGCCCAGATAATCAAAACTTTTCACCCGCTCTAAGGGTTCCAATGCAATTTTGACCTCTCTTGATTTACCCTTAGTTTTCCCAAACACCATAAATTTGGTCTTAGTAACATTTCGTTCCAAACTCCTGCTCCTGCAGAAATCCAAAAACTCATCCACTAAGGACTTGCAACCCCATTGGGGTTGTGGAAATAAGTAAGGAATCATCAGCAAAGAGCAGGATTGGAACGTTAATACCATTCAAGACAGGAGAGTCATTCTTACAGTTCATTAACCTGCCGGCCACATCATTGATAAACAAGGAGAAGAGTGTTGGGGCTAGCACGCATCCTTGGAGCACCCCACGCTGTACTGGTATTTTATCAGTTAATTCACCTTGTGTGTCCCATCTGACCTGAGCATTATTATTCTCATGGAGTCTGGCTATCAGAGTCACCAGTTCAATTGGAGCCCCTAGATCGAGCATTACTTTCCACAACAATTTACGTGGCACCAAGTCGAACGCAGCTCTTAAGTCGACAAATGCCACGTAAAGTTTTTGTTTTCTCAGTAGCACATATTTCCAAGTCAGGAGAGTAAATCTAAAAGCCTGGTCACATGTGCTAATTTTGGAGCGGAAGCCCGCTTGATAAGGGGACAGCACTTTCTTCTCGTCCATCCAGCTCTGGAGTTTATCCAGAACTTGACGGGCAATTTTTTTTTGCAAGTTATCTATTAAACTGATTGGTCTGTAGTTGGATGTGACAGAAATATCACCCTTCTTGTGTATAGTGATTATCTCAGCCCCCCGCCAAGTTGAAGGGATAGCCCCTCCAGCCGATATGCAATTTGTTAAGGTGTTTATATAGGGAGCCCAAACCATAGATTCAGATTTATAAAGATCACCCGGTATTTGGTCAGGACCAGGGGCCTTTCCTGCCTTAAGTCTATTAATTGCTAATGCAGTCTCATCCAGACTAAAGACCAATACTGTGTTGGTCTTTGGCATATCAGGGAAAGTATTCGAATCAACTTGTTCAATATTTGCACTATGAATGCAATCGTCATCTGGGGTCTTAGACTATAAAGTGGTAAAGTGCTCAACCCAAACCTCCGGCTGGATGTGATAACTAGGGGTGTTTAAGATATCTAAGTTGCCCTTTACGAGGGTGTGCCAAAACAGACGTGTATCTTTGCAATTAGCTGCTAGTACAAGTTCCTGCCAGTTCTTGTCTGAGAATTCTCTTTTTGCTTTTGATATTGCAATTCTATATTTGTTACGTGCTTGAACGACCCTGGATTGGTTATGGGTCTTTATGGCTAGCTGGAGAGCACTCTTTGCGTATTTACATTCGGGGTTAAACCAACTATTAGTTCTTTTACTGGCAGGTCTACCACCCGAACCTTCCTTTGTAAACACTACTTGGAGTGCTTCAAAAAATCATTATGTATGGAGAGTATCGGGGTTGGTCCACCTAGCTGTTCGCCGTCCTGACTGCTTAAAAACCTCGAGATAAACTGTACAAATAATTCATAAATCCTGGTATATAAAGAGCAATTGGTAAGTACATGGGGCCAGGTCACTCTTCTTCGATTGTTAGTTACAAGGGGTTCATCCACCCTGGACAGGCAGCCAGATGGTTGCCTGCCCAGTTCAGAGCCCCTCATTTTTAGCAACAAGGGATTATGGTCACTATCTGACCTTGGAGCTATTAGGATATCCTCGATCAGTGACCAAATTCTGACATCAATGAGAAAGTAATCGATGACACTTGAGCTATTACCACGTTTAAAGGTGGATTTCCTGTTCTTATCAGAGGGAGTCCTCCCATTATAAGCCCTCATGCTCCTGCCTACAACCAGGGATGCAATCTGCAGAGACACAGCCGTTGCTCTATAGCCATTTTTAACTGGTCCCAAATTTGGTATGCCCCAAATCTCATTCTCCTCCTCCAGTAAAATACTCAATAAGGGTGAAGGTTCAAAGGTAGTATTAAAATCCCCTGCAACTATGGTCTTGGAGGTGAGTTGGTGCACCCCCAACAACTCATCTAGCTGTAATAATACAGCAGATTCATTGTTATGTGATTCTGACCTGGCGTAAATATTGAATATGGTTAAATTAAAACCTGTCGGAAAAGTGAGCTGAATCCCCAGTATATCAAGAGATTCTATTAGCAGCTGTTTATATTTGCAAGCTATAGTATTCTTTACCGATATTATTAATCCCCCACTCGCTCTGCCTGATTTTTTGGGAGCTTTTGCTTCCACACTGTAGATAGTATAACCATTTATATGAATCTTAGCCACTGCCCAAGTTTCTTGAAAGATACAGATATCATTAGGTTCAACAAATGTGTGCCAGTCTGGGTCTTGCAATTTAGAGTGTATCCCCGCCAGGTTCCAAGATATTATGTTTAGACCTTTATTTGCCTTAGTTTTAGCTATAGTTAGGCCATTGCAAAATTCTATGCTGGTAGGATGCCCATTGTCAATGGTTGGAATAGGCAACCCAGACGAAGAATGGATTAATGAAGAATACACAGTCTCAGCCACATCAGAGATACTAACAGAGGATATAGTAGGATGAAAAGCATTATTAGTTGTAGGGAGTGCAGGGTGAATGTCTGCAATAATTGGTGGAGGTCCCTGCTTATTAATGCCGGGTACAAAGTGAACCTCAGATGTTCCTCTATCAGGTTGGGCATCGCCAGGTGACCCCATACATTGAGGAGTGGATTTCTCCCCTAAGACTTCAATGTTGCTTTTGACAATTTGGTTAGGCACCTCTGGGTCCACAAAAGCCAATTTTAAACTGGGCAATTTAGTTTCTATTAAACTACGTTGAACAGCGGGATTGGGTGTAAGAAAGAGTCAATCTATATCTTCCAAGGACGGGAGTATATCAAATCTATTATGTAACGGTAGGCTGAATTGATGGTGAGTATTAGTGGTTATAGGTCTCTGATGAGGGGGCTGGTAGAGTTGGGTCCCTGGGGATAGAAATATCCTAAAGGCAGAACATTTATTCCTCTTGGTAGCATATAGTCGCTACCAGTCTGAATAAGATCTCACGTACCAATTTTGGAGATTTAAAGGTAAGAACAATGCAATCCCCAGGAGTGTTTTCTCCCTTCTCCCCACCCAGCCTACTCTTCTCACCATTTTAAACTCACTAAACAAGGCCTCTGTTAGTCCAGTTTTAGTCCCGAGCCACCAGAGAGCCTTGTTTCTCAATGCCTCCCATGATTCGTTTACCTGTGGTGTAAGAAGCGGTACATTTGCCAAAATTATGGTTAACCCCTTTACCGCGGCGAACATTCCACCGCGGTGCGGCACTTCAAAGGAGTGGGCGGGACCGCGTCGGCCAACGGACGTGCACAGCACTACCGAGGTAGTGCTCGCGACGGCCGTTGGCCGACGAACGCAGCGAAGGGGTTAATGGGGTAGCTTCAGGGGGCAGACTCAACCTAACCTCCTCCCTATCCCTGTGAACTGCGGGCGAGGTAGATGACGAGGCAATAACACAGGACTTTGCATAAGCAGGAGCTAAGTTATATGTTAGACCAATAGTAGTCTTAGAACCCGTGGGCGCTATGTCTTGTATGTGGGGGGACTTAGCCTGAGGAACTGGAGCTGAAAGATCACCATCCGATACTAAGGGATTGAAAGAACGGTCGGTAGCACATGCTCCATTATTATTATTTTTTAACATATCCTCAATAACCGTTAACCTAGCCAGTACTTGTTCTAAAGGAACTATTGCTTGAGTATGAGGTGCTGCAGGGCCCAAGCTCTCCCCAACAGACTGTAAAGGCCCGTTAGGGCTAATCATTTTGCTAAAAATGGAGTACAAATGGTCTAGACGACCCCTGAGAGGGGCAAGGCTATTATCAATCAGTTCATTCAATTGAGCGCAAACTGAGTCCATAGTAGCCCCCCCCCCCAAATCCAACGCAGTATGCACAGGAGTGTTACATACAGGAGGAGCGACATCAGTTTGTGTGCCAATAGTGCGATTTTGGGGCACCTCGGGATTATTTCGGCGGATCCGCTTCTGCTGTTTGGATTTTAGGATGCCTGCCCCTCTCCTTCGTTTCCCTGCAGGCTCTCTCGGCTTGTCCTCACTGTCCTCAGTGTCCTTGGTAAGAGGAGTAATAGTCCGCGACCTTGTTGCTATCATCGATCCAGATTGCAAGTCCGTAAGGGTAGTGTCAGATTTCGGAGGGGGCTGGTGCTGGCTATGGGCGATGGGGGATGAACGGATTAAAGATGCATCTCCCAGGCCAATGGGGCCTACAGATAAGCGCCTCTGCAGAGATACAGGGTCTAACGATAGGCGCCTCTCAGTTAGTTCAATCTCGTGGCAAATCATAGATTCCGCCCTCACGATAAAAGCGTCCAATGTGCATGCCACTCCCTTGCGTTTACTCATTATGGGTAGCACCTCAGAGCAGCGTCATATAACGCAAGTCGCTAGTGTAATAGAAGGAAAAAAAGAAATAACTGCGCAGTGGAACAAGCAGTAAAACAACAGAATTGGTTCCAGAGGAGAAGAGCTGAATACTGAACAACCGGAGTATTGCACAGTTAGTGAGGAGAAAGAGTAAAAGCAAAGGTAATATAAAATTTGTAACAGTACCTTGTGGCTGCGAACCGGTATCAGGTACTACAGGGGTTAGACGGATTGCCCAGCCTCTTCCGGGCATGGACGGGCCCGCCCTCGGCCCGGGCTTTGCCCGGGCGCGGCCTGGGCAAGCCCGGGCGCGACCCGCGCTGCGGGAACCCGCGCTCATTTTTATAGCGCCTACAGGCGCTTACAGATGACTCTAGCGGCTCCTGCCGCAATGCCCGCTGGATGCTGGAGTGCAGGTAGAGGCAGGGAAAGGCAGGCAGGCTGAAAGCGCGACCCGCGCTGCGGGAGCCCGCGCTCGTTTTTATAGCGCCTCCAGGCGCTTACAGATGACTCTAGCGGCTCCTGCCGCAATGCCCACTGGATGCTGGAGTGCAGGTAGAGGCAGGGAAAGGCAGGCAGGCTGAAAGCGCGACCCGCGCCGCGGAAGCCCGCGCTCGTTTTTATAGCGCCTCCGGGCGCTTACAGATGACTCTAGCGGCTCCTGCCGCAATGCCCGCTGGATGCTGGAGTGCAGGTAAAGGCAGGGGAAGGCAGACAGGCTGAAAGCGCGAGCCATAACCTATAAACCTGTCGATTACATAAAATAATGACGAAGATCGGTAAGTGACATTAACTTACCCAATGTGTCAAAGCGATCTATCACGTTATCGCTTTGACTAAGGTCCTGATGAAAGTCCACCGATCTTTAGAGACACCCATGGACTGAAACATGTAGACTACTGTTAGAAATGGGATCTCTAGTTGGCAAGGGCTTGCACCTTTGTCCAAGTAGGGACCCTTCTTCCTAGTCAGGGTAAGGGTGTTACACTCGTGAAGTAACCCCTGCTCACCCTCGTGGTAGCTTGGCACGAGCAGTCAGGCTTAATTCAGAGGCAGTGTGTAAAGCATTTGCACATAACCAACAGTAATACAGTGTAAGCACTACAAACGGACACCACACCAGTTTAGAAAAATAACCAATATTTTATATACTCAAGACAAGACCAATTACGACAAAAATCCACAATACTATACTTTAAAAACGAATACTTGATAAGTTAACTTCTTCTTTGCAGGAATAGTTCAAAAGCAAAGTTCGTACGAGTCGGTAGCTCCGTCCGAGCCTACCGTGATGCTGAAAACCACAGAGTCTAACAGTTCCAGCCGACCGCGTCGATACGGGCCAGCAGAGTCGTGAACAGACTCGGTCACAGTACCTTTTCTCGTTGTGGCGGTACGGAGTGTACGAGCCGGTCGGCGTTCGTCGCGGTTGCGGTGCAAGATGGAGCGATGCAAGGTGCGGTGTCCCTCGATGCGGTGCAGGCAGCGGCTCGATGAGCGTCGTGCAGACGGAGTCGGTGAGTCCAAGGCGTGCGATAAAGGGTGAGACGATGCTCGATGCGGGGCTGACAGGTTGCGATGCAGGCGACCTAGCCGGAGTGCGGGAGCTGGCGTCGGACAGCGGTGCGAGTCGGAGCGGTGCGTCGCAGACGTGCGAGCGGTGCCCCAAATGCGGTGCGGTCACGACTCTTGAGCCAGTTGCAGCGACCGCGTCGGTCGGGTCCGGCTGGTTCAGTGAAGCGATGCGATGCGAACTGCGGTGCCCCCAGGTCACGGTGCAAGCAGCGGCTCAATGTTGGCGGCGGCGGACGTCGCCACGGTGAGACCAGGGTTGCGATGCGAAGCGGGCGATGCGGTCTGCGGTGCAAACAGGTCACCGGCCAGGGATGGATTCGGTTGACGGAGTCGGTTGCGGTTCCCTTCCTCTGTGGCAACTGAAACAGCGTTCCAGAAGCGGTACCCAGAGGCTTGTGAAGTCTTTGTAGTCCCTGAGACTTCTTAACAGGAGGCCAGCTCGGTTTCAGGCCCTTGGAGATACTCAGCACAAGTTTGTAGAAAGTTCAGTCCAGTCCTTTCACTGCCCAAGGCAGAAGCAGCAGCTGCAGGCCAACCCAACAAAGCAACAACACAGCAAAGGGCAGTACTCCTCCTGGCAGCTCTTCCAGCTCTTCGTCTTGGCAGGTTCCTTGATTCCAGCGAGATCTAAATTCATGGGGTCAGGGCCCCAATATTTATATCCCAAATTCCTTTGTTCTCTGAAGGCAGAGAGGCCTTTGCCTAGTCCAAACCAGTTCTGGAGCACTTTGTTGACAAGTCTCCGTCCCTTCTTTCAGTGAGTAGGCCAGGGACATCAGACGCACCACAGGAGGTGGAGCCAGCATTGTGGAGGGAAGGCACTGTCCAATTCAGGGCCCAGGTGCGACCCCTCCCACCCATCTACATGTAGATCTTGCTATTCAGCCCTGTGCTGACTCACCCTGTCTCCCGGCATCCCCCAGCCCCTGTCACTCACACTCCAGACAAGGAATACACAACCTCGCAGGGGCAGGCTTGGATGGTTAGACAAGAAAATACCCACTTTCTAAAAGTGGTATTTTCAAACACAGAATGTTAAAACCAACTTCACTAAAAGATGCATTTTATCACTCGAATTTCTACCATGTTCCCGGGGTCAGTTAGGATTATAAACTGTAATAATCAAAACTGCCCGTTCTGGCCTAGGGGGAACAGGTAGCCTTGCAATAGTGAAAAACGAACTAGGCTGTAATTCACTATCAGGACATGCCGCACACACCAGGGCATGTCCTACCTTTCGCGTACAGCGCACCCTGCCCACAGGGGTGCCTTGGGCCTACCTTAGGGGTGACTAACATGTAGCAAAGGGAAGGTTTAGGGACTTGCAAGTGTGTGCACTTGCCAAGTCGTCATGGCAGCCCCAGGCTGCGCACAGGCTCTGCGGTGGCAGGCCCGAGTTACACTTTACGGGCTGTTTGCGTGGGTGGCACAATCCAGTGCTGCAGCCCACCAACAGCATTTGGTCTATAGGCCCTGGCACTCGCAGTGCACTTTACAAGGGACTGACACATAAACCAAATAGGCCAATCATGGAAACACCAATCCATAACGCATTTTATAGAGGAGCTCTTGCACTTTCCCACTGGACCGCAGTGAGGAAAGTGCGCAGAATCATTACACCAGCAAAAACAGAGTCCAACCCGGGAGGTCAGAAAGCAAAAAGTCAGGGGAAACACGCCAAAAGATGCCAAGTCTAACACATGTCCCCTCCAGCTGAAAGTAGGGAGAACTACCCAACCCCATTGGAGTTCTCTTCACTAAGGCGGAAGAACCTGGACAGACCATCTGCGTTGGAGTGTTCTGTACCAGGACGGTGTTCCACCGTAAAGTCCATTCCCTGTAGGGAGATGGACCACCTCAGCAGTTTTGGATTCTCACCCCTCATTTGCATCAACCATCTGAGGGGCCTGTGGTCTGTCTGAACCCGGAAGTGAGTCCCAAACAGGTATGGTCTCAACTTCTTCAGTGCCCAGACCACAGCAAAAGCTTCCTTTCTATGGCACTCCACCTCTGTTCCTGGGAAGTAGTCTCCTGCTAAGGAAGACTACAGGCTGATCCAGGCCCTCTTCGTTCAGTTGTGAGAGCACCGCTCCCACACTATGCTCTGAAGCGTCAGTCTGCACGACAAATTCCTTGGAGAAGTCAGGTGCCTTGAGCACGGGCGCCGTGCACATGGCTGCCTTCAGGGCATCAAAAGCTTTCTGGCAGGACTCAGTCCAGATCACTTTCCTGGGCTGCCTCTTAGAGGTCAGCTCTGTTAAGGGGGCAACGATGGTGCCATAGCCCTTAACAAATCTCCTATAGTAACCGGTGAGACCTAAGAAGGCTCTCACCTCTGTCTGGGTCTTGGGGGTTCCCAAGCCAGAATGGTGTCAATCTTGGGTTGTAGGGGCGCCACCTGGCCGCTTCCTACCTGGTGTCCCAAGTACACCACAGAACCCTGCCCGATCTGGCACTTACTGGCCTTGATCGTGAGGCCTGCACCTTGCAGAGCCCTCAACACTTTCTCAAGGTGCTGTAAATGTTCTTCCCAGCTGGAACTGAACACAGCAATGTCATCCAGGTAGGCGGCACTGAAATCCTCCAGCCCAGCCAACACCTGATTGACCAACCTCTGAAAGGTGGCAGGGGCATTCTTCAACCCAAAGGGCATCACCCGGAATTGGTAATGACCTTCTGGGGTTGAGAATGCGGATCTCTCCTTGGCCCCATCGGTTAAGGAAATCTGCCAGTACCCAGACGTCAAATCAAACGTGCTGAGGAACCGGGCAGCTCCCAACCGATCAATGAGCCTCATCAGCTCTGGGGATGGGGTGCGCGTCAGTCCTGGTGACGGCATTGAGCCCACGGTAGTCCACACAAAACCGGAGTTCTGGAGTGGCACCGGGCGCAGCAGCCTTTGGGACCAAGACCACTGGGCTGGCCCAAGGACTGTGGGAGGGCTCAATCACCCCTAACGCCAACATCTTAGAGACCTCCTCCTTGATGCTGGCTCTGACCCGGTCAGTCAACCTGTAAATCTTGTGCTTCACAGGAGGGCTGTCACCAGTGTCCACGTCATGGGTACACCAGTGAGTAACACCGGGGGTCAGAGAGAACAGTGAGGCGAACTGTCCCAACAACTGGCGACAGTCCCCCTGCTGCTCCTGAGTCAGAGTAGGGGAGAGGATCACACCCTCTACTGACCCATCATGCTCCTTGGTAGACAGGAGGTCAGGGAGAGGCTCACTCTCCTCTTCCACCCCATCATCTGTCACCAAGAGCATACTCACTTCGGACCTCTCGAAGTGGGGCTTGAGGCGGTTCACGTGAAGGACCCTCAAAGGGTTCCTTGGAGCCTGCAAATCCACCAGGTAGGTGACGTCACTTTGCGCTCCTTTACCTCATATGGCCCAGTCCACTTGTCCTGCAAGGCACAAGGTGCCACTGGGGCCATGACCCACACTTTTTGCCCAGGTTGAAATTCGACCAGAGTGGCATTCTGGTCATACCATCTCTTCATTTCTTCCTGGCTTGCTTCTAGGTTCGCCTGAGCGAGTTTCCTGAAGCGGGCAGTTTGGTTTCTAAAGGCCAGCATGTAGCTAAATACATCCTGGGGAGTTTTCCTGGGAGCCGCCTCCCAGCCTTCCTTTACCAAACTCAGAGGTCCTCTGACAGGGTGGCCATACAGGAGCTCAAAGGGGCTGTACCCAAGAGACTTCTGAGGCACCTCCCTGTATGCAAAGAGTAGGCATGGCAAGAGGACGTCCACTTACGCCTCATGGGTTCTGTTAGACCCTTGATCATGCCTTTCAAGGTCTGGTTGAATCTCTCCACCAGACCGTTTCCTTGTGGGTGGTAAGGAGTGGTGAACTTGTAGGTTACACCACACTCCTTCCACAGGGATGTCATATACTTCGATATGAAATTGGTCCCCCTATCAGAAACCACCTCTCTGGGGAATCCCACACGGGAAAAGATCCCCATTAACGCCCGGCCCACCACTGGCGCCGTCGTTGTCCTGAGAGGGATTGCCTCCGGGTACCGGGTGGCATGGTCCACCAAGACCAGGATGTACCTGTTGCCCATGGCTGTCTTGGGATCCAGTGGCCCCACAATATCCATCCCTACCCTTTCAAAGGGTGTACCAACAACAGGAAAAGGTTGGAGAGGAGCTTTGACCTTCCTCCCACTCTTACCACTTGCCTGGCAAGTTTGGCAAGACCTACAGTGTGCATCTGACTGCCTTCGCATTTGGGGCCAAAGAAGTGGGTGACAAGCCTGTCAAAGGTCTTGTCCTGCCCCAAATGTCCTGCCAAAGGCACGTCATGAGCCAGACCCAGTAGGAAGGTCCTGAAGCGCTGGGGTACCACCAGCACACGGGCTGACCCAGGCTCAGCAACCTTAGGCTCACTGTATAGGAGACCACTCTCCCAGTAGATCAGATGTGACCCGGACTGATTACCAGCTGCCTGGTCTGCAGCCTGCCGCCGCAGACCCTCCAGAGTAGGGCACTCGTTCTGCTCCCTGCAGAACTCCTCCCTGGTGGGACCCCCTTCTTGCTGCCAATGGGTCAGCTCAGAGATGTCTCCCAGTTCGGCTACCTGCTCCCCTGTAGGCACCGGGCGTCCCCTCGAGGTCCGCCTCCTCCCGGTCCGTGGGAACTTCGGGGGCCGGTTTCCCGCGCCCCTGCCCTTTCTCTTGGCAGGGACTTGGGCCACTGTTCCAGGCTCCAAGTCCTCTTGATCACCCTTTCTGGCCGCCATTGACCGAGTAGACACGCATGCCCACTCTGGCAACCCAAGCATCTCCAAGTAAGACCTGAGCTCAACCTCCTTCCATAAGGACTGCTCCAGGTCGTTTCCTAGCAGACAATCTACAGGCATGGTAGGGCTCACAACCACCCTCAAGGGACCTGAGACCCCCCCATTCAAGGGAACCTGCGCCACCATACATTGGCGCTCTGAGTTGTCTACAGCAACTACTTGGTGGAATGCTCCTGGGACTACTTGCTTCTCAGACACCAGGTGACACTGGACTGAGGTCACACTGGCTCCAGTATCTCTGAGAGCCTCTACCCTGTTCCCATTAATGGTCACCCAGGTGCTATATTTCTTTGTGTTAGGGGGCACCTGGTTTCCTGGGACCATCTCACTGTCCCCTAGTGAGACAAGGGTCATTTCTGCGGGATCCCCACCCTCCTGTGGGCACCCCTCCTCCCCAAGCGCTACACTAGCCAACACTTTGGACTGTCCACCGGTGGGTGGCTGTGTCCCCTTCGGGCACTTGGGGTCCCCCTTAAAGTGACCTACCTGGTCACATGCATCACACTTGCGGGGGCCGGTCTCAACAGGCTTCCCTGTAGAGACCCCTTTCTTCTTATCACCGGGGGCTGGGAACCTTTACCCTGGTTACTAGTTTGGGGCCCTTTAGAGAACTCCTGTGCTTTACCCTTGTCCCCCCACCTTTCTGCTGGGGACCCTGCCCACCTTTGGCTGAGTCTCCCCCAAACGCTTTCTTGTGGACCCTGGTACTCACCCAGCGGTCCGCTTCCATAGCAAGCTTCCTGGGGTCAGTTAGCTTACTATCTACTAGGTGCTGGCGCAGATCTGCAAAACATAGACTAGACAAGTGCTCCCATGCAATCAAGTTGTAGAGCCCCTGAAAATCTGTTACACTACTGCCCTTCACCCAACCATCCAGAGACCTGCAGAACACATCCACACATTCCAACCAAGTGTTGGCATCAGACTTCTTACTGGACCTGAACTGATCCCTGTACTTTTCAGGAGTAAGACCATACTTCGTGAGAAGGGCATCCTTCATGTCAGCATAGGTGAGGTGATACCCCTTACCCAAAGCTATCAGAGCATCCCTTGCTTCTTCCGGGAAAAGTGGCCACAATCCTGCTCCCCAATTCTCCTCAGGGACCCCATTCATGTGTATGGCTGCCTCATAACCCTGAAACCACCTTTGTATGTCATCCCCCTTCTTGAACTCCTTGCCTACATTCTTGGGAATGTGCACAATCCTGTCTGCCTTTCTGGACGAATTGCTGCCACCATCTGAGCCTGACTTACTCCTAAGTTCTAGCTCCTTCAGTTCTCTCTCATGCTCTAAGAGCATCTTCCTCTCCTCTATGGCCAATCTCTTCTCCTCCCGCTCACTCTCCAGCCTGAGCTTCTGCAGCTCAAACTGCCTTGCCTCCCGCCTGTCCTCCAGGTCCTCTGGGGACAGACTGCTGCTGCCTGACCTGGCGGGTTCCCCCCTACCCAAAAGTACATCCACCCTGGAAATAGGCTCCTCCACCTCCTCACTGAGACTACCAGGCTGCCCATTGGCATGTCTGGCTGCTACCCAGGCCCTCATCGCCTTCTGTAGCTCCTCCTTCCTTGTGAGGCCTTTAATTTGGACTTTCAGGCTTTTACAAATCGCTCGTAGCTCCTTTACGGCGTAGGATTCCAACCTATCCTCCTCAAAGATAACTTCCAGAGATGCAACGGATGATGCAATTGATTCAGGCATGACAAAAGTAGTGAGTTGAAAACTGGCAAGATCAAAAATAGGCCAAAAGAAAAAGAACCAGTATGTGGTACGTAATGGTCTGCGATATGGTAGTAGTGCACACCAATCACTGTAAGTCAAGTGCAAACACAAGTCCTATCCTCACCGCTGACAACCAATGTTAGAAATGGGATCTCTAGTTGGCAAGGGCTTGCACCTTTGTCCAAGTAGGGACCCTTCTTCCTAGTCAGGGTAAGGGTGTTACACTCGTGAAGTAACCCCTGCTCACCCTCGTGGTAGCTTGGCACGAGCAGTCAGGCTTAATTCAGAGGCAGTGTGTAAAGCATTTGCACATAACCAACAGTAATACAGTGTAAGCACTACAAACGGACACCACACCAGTTTAGAAAAATAACCAATATTTTATATACTCAAGACAAGACCAATTACGACAAAAATCCACAATACTATACTTTAAAAACGAATACTTGATAAGTTAACTTCTTCTTTGCAGGAATAGTTCAAAAGCAAAGTTCGTACGAGTCGGTAGCTCCGTCCGAGCCTACCGTGATGCTGAAAACCACAGAGTCTAACAGTTCCAGCCGACCGCGTCGATACGGGCCAGCAGAGTCGTGAACAGACTCGGTCACAGTACCTTTTCTCGTTGTGGCGGTACGGAGTGTACAAGCCGGTCGGCGTTCGTCGCGGTTGCGGTGCAAGACGGAGCGATGCAAGGTGCGGTGTCCCTCGATGCGGTGCAGGCAGCGGCTCGATGAGCGTCGTGCAGACTGAGTCGGTGAGTCCAAGGCGTGCGATGCAGGGTGAGACGATGCTCGATGCGGGGCTGACAGGTTGCGATGCAGGCGACCTAGCCGGAGTGCGGGAGCTGGCGTCGGACAGCGGTGCGAGTCGGAGCGGTGCGTCGCAGACGTGCGAGCGGTGCCCCAAATGTGGTGCGGTCACGACTCGAGCCAGTTGCAGCGACCGCGTCGGTCGGGTCCGGCTGGTTCAGTGAAGCGATGCAATGCGAACTGCGGTGCCCCCAGGTCACGGTGCAAGCAGCGGCTCGATGTTGGCGGCGGCGGACGTCGCCCACGGTGAGACCAGGGTTGCGATGCGAAGCGGGGCGATGCGGTCTGCGGTGCAAACAGGTCACCGGCCAGGGATGGATTCGGTTGACGGAGTCGGTTGCGGTTCCCTTCCTCTGTGGCAACTGAAACAGCGTTCCAGAAGCGGTACCCAGAGGCTTGTGAAGTCTTTGTAGTCCCTGAGACTTCTTAACAGGAGGCCAGCTCGGTTTCAGGCCCTTGGAGATACTCAGCACAAGTTTGTAGAAAGTTCAGTCCAGTCCTTTCACTGCCCAAGGCAGAAGCAGCAGCTGCAGGCCAACCCAACAAAGCAACAACACAGCAAAGGGGCAGTACTCCTCCTGGCAGCTCTTCCAGCTCTTCGTCTTGGCAGGTTCCTTGATTCCAGCGAGATCTAAATTCATGGGGTCAGGGCCCCAATATTTATATCCCAAATTCCTTTGTTCTCTGAAGGCAGAGAGGCCTTTGCCTAGTCAAAACCAGTTCTGGAGCACTTTGTTGACAAGTCTCCGTCCCTTCTTTCAGTGAGTAGGCCAGGGACATCAGACGCACCACAGGAGGTGGAGCCAGCATTGTGGAGGAAGGCACTGTCCAATTGAGGGCCCAGGTGCGACCCCTCCCACCCATCTACATGTAGATCTTGCTATTCAGCCCTGTGCTGACTCACCCTGTCTCCCGGCATCCCCCAGCCCCTGTCACTCACACTCCAGACAAGGAATACACAACCTCGCAGGGGCAGGCTTGGATGGTTAGACAAGAAAATACCCACTTTCTAAAAGTGGTATTTTCAAACACAGAATGTTAAAACCAACTTCACTAAAAGATGCATTTTATCATTCTGAGTCCAGGCATACTAAACTCGAATTTCTACCATGTTCCCGGGGTCAGTTAGGATTATAAACTGTAATAATCAAAACTGCCCGTTCTGGCCTAGGGGAACAGGTAGCCTTGCAATAGTGAAAAACGAACTAGGCTGTAATTCACTATCAGGACATGCCGCACACACCAGGGCATGTCCTACCTTTCGCGTACAGCGCACCCTGCCCACAGGGGTGCCTTGGGCCTACCTTAGGGGTGACTAACATGTAGCAAAGGGAAGGTTTAGGGACTTGCAAGTGTGTGCACTTGCCAAGTCGTCATGGCAGCCCCAGGCTGCGCACAGGCTCTGCAGTGGCAGGCCCGAGTTACACTTTACGGGCTGTTTGCGTGGGTGGCACAATCCAGTGCTGCAGCCCACCAACAGCATTTGGTCTATAGGCCCTGGCACTCGCAGTGCACTTTACAAGGGACTGACACATAAACCAAATAGGCCAATCATGGAAACACCAATCCATAACGCATTTTATACAGGAGCACTTGCACTTTCCCACTGGACCGCAGTGAGGAAAGTGCGCAGAATCATTACACCAGCAAAAACAGAGTCCAACCCGGGAGGTCAGAAAGCAAAAAGTCAGAGGAAACACGCCAAAAGATGCCAAGTCTAACAACTACTGAAATCAGGTGGACCATTCACACATCCACCAGAGCGCCACACACTGTTTTAATCTTACCCCATCCTGACGAATAAAACAAGAGTACAGGATAGGAGGTATTTTTAATTTATCACTTTTTTCTGCGAACACTATCGAAATCACGAACCTTCAAAGAACCAGATGGTCTCCTTCCAGGTGGAGGAAGGTTGACTGCATGGAGAACAGGAAACTCAGGCGGAAAAGGACCCAATGATAAAACCAATCACCTAACCTTCTCAAGCGGAGAACCAAGATATACCGCTGCCCACGGGTTAGAGTGTATGAGGGCCTTTGTACAACACTTATAGACCCTGGCTTTTTCAAGATACGTGGTTCATTCTTTGTACATGGTACGCCACTAGGTGGTTATACCGTTCACAGAGTCCAATGTAAAAACCAAAGTGCTCTATCAGTGGTAGTGTGGGCGAGCAGCCTTAGGCCTAACACAGAGGAGTGTAAGACATTTATTGCACAACATTGACCAACAATGGACCCACAACTCAAAAATGAGATCCACACCAATTTTAGAAAAAGAAGCTTTGTTTGTATTTTATTTTAAGACCAAGATCTTCGCAATAAGGTAAGTACGTTTTTAAATAAAAATACTTTTCAGTTTAAAAAGTCGGCACTTCTTGCAATTTCTGAACAATTCAATGTTATCTTATGGGGAAAACAATATTGCGGTTAAAAAAGTAAGTATCACACTTTCAGTTCCAGTCTTCGGGACCAAAGGTCAGCAAGGGGCAAGGGTCAGGTGAGTACCAACACTGTACCACCAGCGGCACAGGGGCAGCTGGGTGCAGAGGTTAAATTCGGAGTTCGGCCAGATGCATTTCAATGGAGACGGGGTGCTCGAAGCCACACTGCTTGCAGGTAAGTAGATCGGTTGCAGGGGCCAAGCTTTGGGGGTAAGGGATGAACACAAGGGGGGGCCACAAAGCAGCACCAAACATATACCACCAGCGGCACATGGGAGGCCGGGTGAAGGGTGCAATTTCGGCATTGGGCGCCCAATGCTCTTTAATGAGGATTCTGTTGTCGACAAACAGGCTGCAGGCGTTGCACAAGAGGTTGCAGAAGGGAGGCCAACGAGAGCAGAGGGAAGTAGAGCTGTTGGGGGTCTTAGGGGTACCATCAGTTCAGCTCACCAAAGCCCAGGGGCTTCTGGTCCAGGGGTGCCTTTCGACGTCGGCGTCTTCTTATCAGAGCCGGTCGCGGTCAGGTGGAGCCTCTGGATTCACACTGCAGGCTCTGTCGTGGAGGTCAGGAGAGGTCAACCAACACTGGACTTGAGGCCAGGATCACAAGGAAGACTTCACTGGGCAGGTGAGCCACTCAGACTCGGGCCATAGTGGGCAGGAGTCGCGGTTTCAGCTGGATCCGGAGAACTTGGAGTAGATTTATTCAGGTCTGCTGTCCAAGGGAGATTGGAGTCTTTTTCAAAGGCACCAGTCCTCCCAGAGTGTCAGAGGTCACTGGCTGCAAGACAAGTCGCAGCTTCGTCAAAGCTGGAGACAGACTGGGGCCAAGGTAGTCATCGTCTTCAGTCTTATATGCATGGATGTCTTCTTTCTTCTTATTTCATCGCAGATCTAGCTTCTCATAAAGAACAAGTTACTTACCTTCGGTAACGGTGTATCTGTAAAAGACATATGTTAGTTATAGATTCCTTACCTTAGAATTTCCCCCAGGTGTCAGACTGGATCCGGAAAGTTTTCTTTAATAATACCCCTGCACGTCGGTAGGTGGCCTCGGTCGACTCCGCGTCCGTCGTCGGCGTCCTGGTCGCCAGGATGACGTTCCGGTGTCTACTTAGACGACGCCCCTGCGATCTGATGTCAGTTCTGACACGACTTTCTACGCCAGAAGCTCAGAGCCATGCAAGACACTGACCACTTGTGTGCCACAACTAGAACCCTGTAACAGAGTCCCTATCCCTAGAAATCAGTTCGCAGAACAGGGAGGATGGGTGGGGCGATAAGGAATCTATAACTAACATATGTCTCTTACAGATACATCGTTACTGAAGGTAAGTAACTTGTTCATCTGAAAGAGAAAGTTAGTTATAGATTCCTTACCATAGAATAGATACCTCAGCAATACCATCCCCGGAGGAGGGACTGCGAACCAAGTTCACACCAGAAAGTCCTGGAGGACCGAAGGGGCAAAATAGCCATACCTCTAGACTTGGCTGTCCAGTCAGTAATGTCTGGTAAACGTGTGCATAGGTGCCCACGTTGCCACCTGGCAGATATCAAGGAGTGGGACTCCACGTGCCAACGCAGTGGTTGCTACTGTTGCCCTAGTGGAGTGAGCACGCAGCCCCACTGGAGGATCTTTCTTAGCTAAGGCGTAGCAGATTTTTATGCAAAGGACAACCCATTGCGAGAAGGTACATTTGTGAACAGCCCTGCCCTTCTTAACACCAACATATCCAACAAAGAGTTGATCATCCACCAGGAAATCTTTGGTGCGGTCAAGGTAGAATGACAGTGCCTGTTTAGAGTCCAGACGGTGGAGTCTCTCCTCCTCCTTGGAAGGGTGCAGAGGTGGGAAGAAAGTAGGCAAGGTGATGGATTAACCTATATGAAATGGAGTAACCACTTTAGGTAGGAACGAAGGCCTAGTCCTAAGCACCACTTTGTCCGGATGCACAGAGAAGAAAGGGTGCTTGGAAGATAGAGCTTGAAGCTCACTCACCTTGCGAGCAGAGGTGATGGCAACAAGGAAGGCAGTTTTTAGAGGTAGGAGCCTGAGAGGACAGTTATGAAGAGGCTCGAAGGGAGCACACATGAGGTATGTAAGAACGAGATTCAAGTCCCACTGGGGCATTACGAAAGGAGTTGGAGGAAACAGATGAGTAATGCCCTTAAAGAACCTTATAACAATAGGAGACTTGAATTAGGATGGCTGATCTGGCAACCTAAGAAAAGCTGAGATAGCTACAAGGTAACCTTTCAGAGTGCCCAGAGTAGAGACCTGTTGGGCTAAAGAAAGTATATACAGAAGAACCTCAGAAAGGGAGTCCACCGCCTTTTGCTGTGCACCATGCCACAAATTTGTTCCATCTACAGGCGTATACTGATTTCGTGGAGCAACGCCTGGCTGGCAAGATAACATTACAGACTTCGGGCGGAAGGTCAAAAGCGGTCAACTGCCGCCGCTCAATCTCCACGCAAGGAGGTGGAGGCTGGACAGGTTCGGTTGAAGAACTGCCCCCTGTTACTGCTACAGAAGATCCTCTTGAAGGGGCAGTCTGATCGGAGGATCAATGGCCATGCTCAGAAGCTCGGGGTACCAGAATCTTCGTGCCCAGTCCGGAGCCACAAGGATAACTTGGGCCTGATCTCGCTTGATCTTCTTCAGCACTCTGGGCAGAAGTGGTACAGGTGGAAAGGCATACAGGAGGCCTGAGCTCCACTCACGACGAAAAGCGTCACGGAGTGAGTGCCGCCTTGGAAACTCTAACGCGCAATACTGCTGACATTGCGCGTTTTCTCTGGTGGCGAACAGATCTAACCAAGGCTCTCCCCATCGCTGAAAGAGGCCTTGCACCACCTCTGGGTGGAGACGCCGTTTGTGATCGGCCAGGCACCGACGGCTGAGTTCGTCCGTTCTGGCGTTCAGAGACCCCGTTAGGTGTTGAACCACCAGGCTTATGTCCTGGTGTTCCAGCCATGTCCAGAGGCAAAGAGCCTCTTGACAAAGGGTTCATGACCCCACCCCGCCCTGTTTGTTGCAATACCACATGGCGGTGGTGTGGTCCGTGAACACTTGTACCACTTTCCCTTTGAGAGAGAGAGAAGGAATGCCTTCAGTGCCAGTCGAATCGCCCGGAGCTCCAGCAGGTTGATATGGAGCCCAGACTCCGCCAGAGACCAGACACCTCTGATCTCTGCCTCTCCCAGATGGCCACCCCATTCCAGAAGTGTTGCATCTGTCACTACTGTCAGCCCTGGTTGGGGAAGGGAGAGGGATCTGCCTCTGACCCAATCTTGGTTCATTAACCAGGATTTAGGCTGAAACATTGGTATCATAGCCCGAATATCCCAGACTCGCTGTTCAGGAGGATAGGCTCTGCACTGTGTCCAAAACTGCTCCGATGAAAGGGAGCGTCTGAAAGGGGGCCAGGTGTGACTTCGGCCCATTTATAGTGAACCCCAGCGAATGCAGGAGGTCCACCGTAGTCTGGAGGTGGGAGACGACAGCCTGGGGTGAGCCCGCCTTCAACAGCCAATCGTCGAGATAGGGGAAGACTAGAAACCCCGTTCTGCGCAGATGAGCTGCGACCACCACCACCACTTTCGTGAACACCCGAAAGGCACTGGTGAGGCCAAAGTGGAGCACGGTAAACTTAATGTGCTCGTGGCCCACCACGAACCGTAGGTAGCGCCTGTGAACTGGCAGGACGGGAATGTGGAAATAAGCGTCCTGCAAGTCCAACACCACCAACCAGTCTCTGGGGTCAAGGGCAGAAAGGACCTGAGGCAACGTGAGCATTTTGAACTTCTCCTTCTGGATGAAGCAGTTGAGGGCCCGTAGGTCTAGAATAGGACGCAGGCCTTTGTCCTTCTTTGGCACCAGAAAGTAGTGGGAATAGCAACCACGACCTACTTCTGGTGTCGGCACCCCGTATATTGCTCCCTTGGCCAAGAGAGTAGAGACTTCCTGGCAGAGAAGCACCAAATGATCCTCCGACATGCGATCGAAAGACAGTAGCATGGAGGGAGGGATAGTCTTGAAGGGGAGGGAGTAGCCCCTTCGGAAGATTTGCAGAACCCACCTGTCCGACGTGATGGATTGCCAGTGGGGGAGGTGATGGCGAATCCTGACTCCCACTGGCTGAAGATGGGCCTGGAACATCGGACTAGGAAGGCTTGGAGGCAGTGGCAGAGGGGGGAATGGTGAACTGGCCGGCCCACTGGCTCCCAGACCCGTGAGGTAGCTGGGTCCCACGTCTGCGGCCACGCAGCAGCTGGACAGCTTGCGTGTACCTGTGGCTAGACTGGGCCAGACGTAGTTGGGCGCCCCTTCTGTAGCCACGAAAGGGACGAAAAGCAGACTGGGTTGGACATGACGACGCAGTGAGGCCCAAAGAACTGGCCGTAGCTCTAGAATGTTTGAAGTGCTCAAGCGCCGAGTCTGCTTTATCGCCAAAAAAACAACGGCCATCAAAGGGCATGCCCATCAATGTTGACTGGACATCCCCCAAAAAGCCAGATGTCCTCAACCAGGCGAAGCGTCTTAGGGCTACCAAAGTGGCAATCGTTCTGCCTAGTGAGTCGGTTGTATTCAGTCCACACCTAATGGCGAATTTGGCTGCGTCTCTCCCATCCACATTAGTCTGGGAGAGAACGGCCCGGGCCTCCTCCTCGGCGCACTGGGGCAGCACCTGTCCGACCGTATCCCATATGTAGTGGGAATAACGGCCCATGAGGCACGCGGTTTCACCGACTGCAGTGCTAAGCTGGAGGAAGAGAACATACGCTTCCCAAGATGATCAAGCTTCTTGGATTCCCTATCTGGGGGAGCAGAAGGAAATGCGCCCTAGGAAGAAGAGGCTTGGACCACCAAGCTCTCAGGGGAACAATGGGTTGCCCGAAGCCGGGCGGTGGCGGCAGGCAATCGTCCTGTCCACCGGAGCCCCTTTGCCGGGCTTGGACCAAGAGCCCAGAAGGACGTCCGTGAAGGCTTTATTGAAGGGCAACAGGGGTTCAGAAGAGGAAGCCGTAGGCTGAAGCATCTCTGTCAGGAGGACAGTCCTGACTGCCACCGAGGGGAGCTCGAGGCCCAAGGCCTCGGCCGCCCTTCTCACCACCACTGCATAGGACGCTCCCTCCTACGTAGCCACGGCAGGGGGAGAAAGCAAACCAGTGTCTGGAGATGTGTCCAGACCACTGGCATCACCCAGATCCTCTCGCCAGTCCAGTTCTTCCAGCTGGTCAAATAAAGGGCCCGCTGACCCCTCCCAATCCTCATCACCTCCTCTGGTGGATAGGGAAAACCAGGGATGAACAGGGGAACAAAAGTACCCTCTGGCATCGGTTCCGACATCGGCCGACGTTGGTCTGGCTCCGTGTCCAAGTCGGGGATGAGGTTGCGGTCGACGTCAGCCGGGGGCACAGCCGGCAACGGGGGCGTCATCGTCGGGATCGGTACCGGGGAAGGTTGAGTGCGATCAACCGGCGTCGATCCGGATCCAGGACTGCATGCTTGTTTACGGTTCAGGGAAGACCTGGCTTGGCAGTTCGGGCTGGACTGTTCCCATGAGGCACAGGGTCAAGACTGATTTGCATATAGCTGGGTCTGAACTGAGGTGGCAAAGTGAGCTAAAGAACAATGATGGTTTCAACCCAGATCTGTGACTGAGGGTGAGTGTCTGAAAAGTTTCAGCGCTCCGTCCATCATCTCCTTGTGTTTGCTTTGTTCGCCCTAAGTTGGCAGGGTATGCCCAGACATGGGTCCCTTGCTCAATTTGCCACTGGATTCAAGCTAGCCTGGCTGATGAGGGGTGTTACCCCGAAACCGGTCCCAGGATGCTTGTTTCCGGTTCAGGGAAGACCTGGCTTGGCAGTTTGGGCTAGACTGTTCCCACGAGGCACAGGGTCAAGACTGATTTGCATATAACTGGGTCTGAACTGAGGTGGCAAAGTGAGCTAAAGAACAATGATGGTTTCAACCCAGATCTGTGACTGAGGGTGAGTGTCTGAAAAGTTTCAGCGCTCCGTCCATCATCTCCTTGTGTTTGCTTTGTTCGCCCTAAGTTGGCAGGGTATGCCCAGACATGGGTCCCTTGCTCAATTTGCCACTGGATTCAAGCTAGCCTGGCTGATATGGGGTGTTACCCCTAAACCGGTCCCAGGATGCTTTTTCCGCTTCAGGGAAGACCTGGCTTGGCAGGTCGGGCTGGATTGTTCCCATGAGGCACAGGGTCAAGACTGATTTGCATATAGCTGGGTCTGAACCAAGGTGGCGAAGTGAGCTAAAGAACGATGATGGATTCAACCCAGATCTGTGACTGGGGTGAGTGTCTGAATTGTGTCAGTGCTCGTCCATCATCTCCGTGTGTTTGCTGGATCCACGGGGGCCCTCCGGAGCCAAGGCCGAAGCCGCTGGCGTCGAAGTCCCAGGAACCCCGCCCCGTGGGGCCCGAAGGTGCGCCAGCAGACTTGGGCTGCCCAAAAACGAGGTTTAAGGCCTCGTAAAAGGTCTTAAGTTGGGCCTCAGACGCTCCGGCTCCCGGAAAGGGTGGGAGTCGTGGAGAAGTAGGCTCCAGGGATGGTGCATTGGAACGGCGATGCTCCCCAAGTCCCGCATCGTGTCAGCCGACCGACGGGGAGAAGGCGAAGAGCGCCTGTTCTTCTTCACCTTTGATGAAGCATGATTTTTGCGAAATAATCCTGCTTGATCAAATCTGCTCATAATTGTGTTATTACCAATACAATGACTAATGATGTGACATTTTAACATTTATGTACATGAAAATATTCGAAGGTACAACGTGAAAATGTGCAAGAAAGGCACAACATATTAGTAAAATAGAAGCTGAAATGTTTAATATGCTGAAAACATGGAAAATTCTATGAAGTGTTCTTATAAAGTTATGGGAGAGAGACATGAATAAATATGCATTTAGAATCATGTATGTAGAAATATGAAATAGTAATAATGTGAAACGCTTGCAGAAAAATGTTTTGTGAATTGTTTATCTTAACTTCTTAACAAGAGAAAAACAAAATCTTATTAATAGTTTGATTATTGGGAAAGTTAGATTATACTTATGGATCTAATTAGAATAATGAATCTTTAATTCCTATTTCTTTATGTGTTTCTTTTTCTAAAATATTAATACATGTGTTTCATTTCCTCAGAAAATGATGAATTATGTTTTCTCTATGAAAGCCTCAAAACTCTGCTAGAGTAATTTTCCTTTTCCCTAACGTAGGCCACAGAAGAATGTATTTTGTCCTTGACTATTTCTAAAAAGCTGATTAATTTGTTTAATTGTGCTTAGCATATCACTAGGATTTCCTTCCTACGGTTAGAGTATTTCTTTCTATGAATAGTTGTGTCAACTTATGTTGCAAGCTGATGTGGAAGAGCGCGAGGAGTTATCAAATATTCTTCCTGCTTCCGAAGAGCGATGATGACACTCAGTTTTAACAAAGAACTTTAACAGAGAAAATCCAGATGCACTCACTGAGACAATGATCACCTCATAAATCCGACCTCATAAATCCGACCGACTAAATTGCAACTTTAGAGGGATAGAACTTTTTAACATTTGGAGTATAATCTGGCTATTGCACGCTGTGCATTCGTTTTCTCTGATTTAGGTTCATATGAAATACTGAATTGCATACTGAATTTGCAATGATTATTTTCTTTGTTTCTCTCTCTCTCTCCCCTCTCAGTGCTGTTATTGATTATACAATGTATTTGTCTATGAACTGTTTTTCCTTGTTGTGAACTTACCTGTAACATTGAAATAACACAGAATTTATGATTCTTATGTACTTGTGTATTGACCATTCATATATTGAAATATTTAGACTTGATAAGTATCTTGAGTTTGTCCTTATTAGTGAATTATTGGACATAATGTATATTGGGATTATGATTGTTGGACAGGCTTTTCCTTCATTATAGGTCCTCATGAGGGAAATAGCATCTGTCTCTTATTATTGAGTCCCTATTAATTCTACTAAAGATCTATTGGAGGACCTGATATATGTAAGTGATTATTGAGATTAAATGCGCCCGATTCCCATGGTTATAGGGAAAAATTCCTGATTATGATAAATTAGGGATAAAGTGAATGATTATAAAATTTGCACTGCTTCCGTTGCATTAGTTTCTGGTAGCAGAGGATGATTTGTTTAGACTAAAAATACTAGGTAATGAAGAGACGGAATTTAGGGACAGACATATATTGACTACGTACTTTTATGTTTTATGTTGTGGTCCGTTGTTGACCTTAATGGAAGTAACGGGTCCGTCGTTGGCCTAAGATCCCGGGATAAGCCCAAGGGCAGTCTTAGTGTGGCATACACTAAGTGTGCGTTGTCTGCTGTTGATACGGTGCTAGGCAATGGTCGTATTGTCAGTACACAAAAAACTATGGCCACCAGGGAATGGGAATTCCCAAGTGCCGTGAGGGCTGAGAGGAAATAAGTAGTAGGGGTAAGTCCTCCCGTGTCATAAACTCTTCCACAATAAGTATCCTACAACCTTGTGACCAATGTCCACAAGTCCCTACAATAAATCCTGGTAAATTAGAACTGGGAAGTTTTTACATGAAGCAGTTTGTTGTATCCCACTAGAGCGTGGGGAAGGAAACAATTCCTTTTGATAATATCACCCTCACACACCCTAGTGGTGTCATGCTTCATCATCGGGTCACCCTGTCTCCTAAAAGTCAGGGTGGGCTCAACCGTGTCCCAGGGAGCTCTTGATGAGAAAAGGCCAGGGGGATTTAAAGATTAAAAATCCTCAGTCAGGTCCCAGTATCCCTTTATTCATGGACCTGTCTGGGGTATTAAAATGTAAAACAAAAATGGGGTCAATGGGAGTTTAATGGTCCTATGACCCTAGTGCCAACATGTTTCAGTCCTTTTATTGGCCAGAAAGGTCCTGGACTTTCTTCAGAGCTAGAACAAGGGTTATCCTCCCTGGATAAAGCGGAAAGGAGAGTCCCTATTCTGCTTTTAGAACATAAGGGCAGATAGCTGCTCCTTATAAAGATACAAACATTATTGTGTCTTTTACAGTATTCTTCACTCCATCCCACTTTAGGAGAGTGTATATGTCACTGAGGACTCAAGGATCTGGGGGGTAGCCCTGTAGTCAAACAACCATCAAGGATCCTGCCCCGCGGCCATACCTAATGGGTCCGAGTCGTCGGGCGAATTGTCAGTACTGCACAGGAAATCTTGAAAGTATGGAGTAGTGGAGATTTATTTGGGTCACTTCAGAAAGCGCATCTGGGGAAGTCCCGAGAGTTTTTGCTTGAGTGTGGGTAGAATCGCGCTGGTCGAGATTTTGCTAGAAGACAAAAAGAGAATTCTCAGAGTATATGATTCTATCGATTTATTTCTTTTAGTGGAGCAGACAAGCTGTTTTATGTAGTTTGTTTTGTTAAAGACTTCGAAAAGACGCGGACGCTGATTTGTAAAGGGAGGGTCAGTCGCAGGACTTAAACTGCCGTCACAGGGTGCCGCACTTGTATTGGTCAGTTAGGTGAAAATGTCACAAAGCCTAATCCTAGACCTATGCAGTATGAAGCTCTTGAAAAATGGGAGCATAAGGCATACAAGAGAGAAAGAGATAGGTATCAGACTAGATATAAGAATACTGTGAGTAGATATTCAGAAGCAAAATGGGATGCCCAAAAGAAAATATGGAGAAGAGACATAGCAGAATGAGTGAAAATGTTTCCAGTTATGATAGCTGTGACTAAAGAAGGAGAAAAATGTAAGGAGGAAAAAAAAGAATGTGGAGGATCAAAGATCTAGAAATACTGAAAATACTGAGGAATCTGATGACATAGATGATTAATTTTTAAATGAATTATTGATGAATAACTCTCCACCTTATCAAGAGGAACAGAATAGGATAGAAACAAATTCTTTACCAAGTGCTCCACTAATTCAAATAGAAGTGCCCCATGAGAAAACTTCAGTAAGCGCGAGTCAAAATCAAAATGTAGTTAGGGAAGAATTTCCAAGAATGATGACACCAATGAACCCAGATGTTTTGTCAGTCCCAGTGACTATTGGTCCAATTGTACCATTATATGATGATGGTCAAGGAGTTTCTCGAGTACATGCTCTAACGATACCAGATAGAAATACGAATGGAGTTCAGACAGTCTACAGGAAAATAAATGAGACTAATCAAAGATTGATTAAAAATAGTAGAACAAATGTGAGTGTAGTTACAGGAGAATCAGAACAACTGATTAATATCTCAGAAAGATTTGTTGAAACTCCAAAGCGAGGTATATACATAGATCCAAAGAGATTGTTGCAGAATGAGAAAAGAGTAACACCTACATCAGGAGGGTCAAATGGTGAGATAGGTGAAGATATTCAGAATTCATTAGGTCCTTCTCTGGAAGAATTAGATGAGTGGTTAAAAGAAATAGCACCTGGTTGTAGTGTGCAGATTAATACTTCAGGAGTAGACGTAAGTAGGTTAAAAGCAGATTTGGAAGAAATGATTCTTGGTACAATCAGCCAGATAGATTAGGTAACTATCAAGATGAAGAATTGCTTTTTATGTGTAAGAATATCACAAGGGAAGCGAGAAACCTACATGGGAAGTTTGCTGAAATTGCACAAACGTATGGAGTTGACATAGAAAAGTCTAAAGCCTTACAAAAAACATATAGATTGGATTTCAGTGACAAAGATTTGAAGAGTTTGAATGTTTCAGGAAAACGTTTGCAAATTAAAGAGTTAATTAGCACACTAAAACAATGAGGTGAATTAGATCGATGGAAAGGAAGATGGGCTAAAAAGTAGGAAGATACAACAATGACTTTAGTGGCTCTGCCGTTGTATCCTGTGAGGGAGTCAGGACCAGAAATAGCTGATGCGACGATATATCCTATGGGAGAAGTACCAGGAGGTGGGTTTGTCCATGTCCCTTGGTCAAGGCAGGATATATTATCATTTACAAATGATTTCCCAAGATTGAGAGAAAAACCAGTGGAGTGGTACAAACAAGTAGAAAGGTTTGTGAAGGTTTCGAAAGTTTTGTGGAAGGATTTGGATGGTTTATTTGATATTGTAGTTCAAGCTGACTTGTGGGCTGAGTGTAAAATTGCAATAGATTGGCCGAAAGAGATCCGAAAACAGGAGCACCATCTGAAGAAGTTATGAAAAAATACAATCAGGTTATCGCCTATTTCAAAGGGAAAAGTTCGCCAAAAGAAACAGATTGGGTGAGGATAGACTGGACTACTCAGGAGTTGAAAGAATCAGTACATGCTTATTATGAAAGGTTTCTACAGGTGTTTAAACAATACAGTGGAATTGAAAACATAACTGAGAAAGATATGGGACATTTTGTGTATAGATTTGTGTATGGATTGAGACCAGAAATTAGTGCATTGAAATGAGACACAAAAAGTTAAAAGAGAAATTAATGTTAGCTCAGTTGAAAGTGGCGAAGAAAGGAGGATTTTTAAATACAGATTTTGCAGAAGTTTACCAAGGAAATGGTCAGACTACTACTGGTATGAGAGGTGTAGTATCAAATGGAAATACAGTGACTCAAATGATACCGATTCCACAAGGTAGACGTAATAGAGATGAGTTGAAAAAGAAGTTTCTTTGTCATGCGTGCGGAAAATTGGGGCATTGGAAGCGCAAGTGTAAAAGTCTATAGGTAAACACAGGTGAGACAGGAGTAGATGGAATGAATCAGATGCAGGTGAATCAACAGAATCAAAATCAGCAAATGACAGTTGGCAGCGGACAGAATTTACAGATTCCTCAAGCTCCTATGCAAAATGAGAATGTGAATGGTCAAGTACAGAAGTACAATGCGAATGTGGGTTTTCATACAAATGATCAAGTGAATTCAAATGTGCAGGTGTCTTCACAATATTTAATGCAGTGGGAAGAAAATGAGTCAGATACATCTCAATGACGGTGCCTGAGGGAGGAGGAGGAGTAGTGCGTGCTTGGCGCATCCTTGGAGGTAGATCAGAGTGGTACTTATGTGGATGGCGAGGTAGACGGAAATTCAATTACGTTCCTGGTAGATACTGGTGCTACACGTACCACTGTGAGAACTGTGGAAATTCCCAACCTACCCCTCTCAGGAGAAAGTATCCAAGTTGTAGGAGTTTCAAACAAATTGATTAAGTCCCCAGTGACTAAACCAATGAAGGTGCAAATTGGAGGATTTCAAGATATACACCGATTTGTGGTGTGTGAGACAAGTCCAGTTAACCTACTGGGAAGGGACTTGTTGTGTAAGATGAACTGCTCCATCTATTGTACACCAGATGGAATAGCATTTCATACAAAAGATGAAGACGTAGTCTTTAAAATGGGAAGGCAGGGAACAGAGGTGAATGATTTATATCCTCTATTTACAGCGAAGGATTTGCCTGTTGAGTTGAGAGATACAGTGTTGATTGATGTGTGGGATTTTTCAGGGAAAGACATTGGATTGATGAAAGGAGTAGCTCCAATTCAGATTACTGTAAAATCAAGTGTAGAATTTCCAAGAACACCAGCTTACAAAATGAGCCCTGAAACAATTGCAGGAGTAACACCTGTGTTTGAAATGCTGATTGAACAAGGTATCCTAAAAGAAATTTTAGGGAGTCCATGCAATTCACCTATTATGGGAATTCGCAAACCTAATGGAAAATACAGGATAGTGCAGGATTTAGGTAAAATTAATCAGATAGTAATACCTTGTTGCCCAATAGTGCCAAATCCAGGTGTGATTCTTTATCAAATTCCTTGTGAAGCAGAATGGTTTTCAGTGATTGATCTATGTCAAGCATTTTTCTAGATACCCTTGCATCTGGATAGCCAATATTTATTTGCGTTCCGGTTCGGAAACCGTGTTTTGGCATAGTGCCGAGTTCCTCAAGGGTATACAGAGAGCCCCTCAATCTTCAATCCGATATTGAAGAAATGTTTGGAATCACTAGTAATGCCTGAAAATTCGGTCCTTGTTCAATATATAGATGATTTGTTGGTTGCATCAAAGACAAAAGAGGCTTGTGTGACGGATACGATTGCTCCACTGAACCATTTGGGAGAAGGTGGGCATAAAGTGTCACCAGTAAAATTGCAATTCTGTCAAAAAGAAGTTCTTTTCTTGGGTCACAAAATTGAGAAACGAATGAGAAAAGTGTCTCCAGATCGGATCAAGGCTATTTTGAAAATGAATCCACCAAAAACACAAAAGGAAATTCGAATGTTTCTGGGAATGGTTGGATATTGCAGGCAGTGGATCATTAGTTTTTCACTGAAAGCCAAGTCATTACAAAGACTGACGCATAAAGACGTGTCTGATCCAATACATTCTGATGATGAATGCATTAAAGCATTTCTCGAGTTGCGAGACAGTTTATGTCGAGCACCTGCATTGGGAATGCCAGATTTCAATAAGGATTTTGCATTATTCTGCAATGAACGTGATGGATGCGCACTTTCAGTTCTAACGCAAATGCATGGAACAGCACGTCGTCCAGTGGCATATTTTTCAGCCACTCTTAATCCCGTGGCTGCAGCTTTACTAGGTTGTTTGAAAGCAGTTGCTGCTACTTGTATGAGTCTGGAACAGAGTGAAACGATTGTAATGGGACATCCATTCAGTTGAGATTTTGTTAACACGAACACGCACACAGCATCTTACAAGCAGTCAGTTAACAAAATATGAGCAAGTGATATTGGGAGCTGAAAATGTGACAGTCACAAGATGTATGAATCTAAATCCAGCTACTCTGTTGCCGATTCCAAGCTGTGAAGTGGTGGTGGTGGATGAAGCAGATCATGATTGTCTGGATGTTACTGAGTTGTGCACAAAACCAAGACCTGACATACAAGATACACTGTTAACTGAATCTGATCTTGTGGTGTTTGTGGATGGATCATGCTTGAGAGATACAGAAGGTACCTTGCGAGCTGCATATGCGATTTGTACGGTGGCGAGTGTCATTGAAGCATCATGGTTGAAAGGGGTGAGTTCAACTCAGGTAGCAGAATTGTTGCGTTGACAAGAGCATGTTGCCTTACAAAGCAAATGAGAGTAACCATATTTACAGATAGTCAATATGGTTTTAGATATTTGACCTCTTCGGGTTCACCAATATGAAACGGAGAGTGTGTAAAAGATCTATTGATGGCACTACAATTGCCAGCACAAATTGGGGGGGCGAAATGTTCAGCACACAAATCTGGATGTGACTATGTCACTGTCGACAATAGATATGCAGATGAAATTGCACAATGTTGTGCTCAAAATTCATATACAACCAATGGGGAACATTTGAAAGAACGATCTGATCAAGCAGAATGCAAGTTAATGTTCTCATCTGTTGAAACATGGGAAGAAGTTAGAGGATTACAAGATGCAGCTAGTGATGCAGAGAGAGAAGGGTGGATCAAAGCAAGATGTACACGCAGGGCAGATGATAAAGTGTGGATTTATACTGATGGAAGACCAATATTGCCAGATAGTCTGTTATCTCAAAAGGCACAAGTTTACCATGGTCCTACACATGTGGGTAGAGATGCTATGATTAGACATTTCAAGCAGACTTGGTACAATCCTAAGTTCAGAGTAATTGCAGAAAGTCTCTGTCAAAGGTGCATAATTTGTCAACAACAGAATGCAAGTTTTGTTCCAAAGATAACTCATCATATGAGCCACCCTAAATGAACTGTGCATAAGAAAAAGGGGTGCAGAAAAAGAGAGGAGATTTGAAAATAAGGACGTGAGCAGAGGCTTAGAAAGTGTGTGGTACACAGATCTTACCTTGCAAAATTTTTGGCACACAGATTTTTGTGATTTTCAATTTTTAATTTGACATTTTGATTTTTGAAATTTAAAATGGATAAAACTGAGCCTGGTAATCAAAACCAAGGTTTATTTAGGGGAAGGTATTTTAACGTTTGTTTTATATCTGTTCTTATAATATTGTTTGCTTGGTTAATACTAATTTCAGTAGTGCCTTGTTTTATGTATCCTACTAATGCAAATTCAACTAATAATTATGTAAATGTATTAACTGATGAAAAGAAAATTCTTTAAGAAGATCCAGAGACTAATATTAAAAAACTAACAGGGAATGGCTTACATCAAGATAATTCTATTAATGATTTTTCGTTAAATGTTTTTCCAAAACTTCTATACGAGTATGTGGATACTATGGACGCAAGTGATTGTTATGTGCGCATGCAATTACCCTCCTCTGTGTCAGAAGGGGTGACTTATCACCATCTTCCACTAACATATGGAATTTCGTGTAGTGTACTAACAAGTTTATACTATGGCAAAGAGCAATTTCAATATTATTACTCTAAAGTTGATTTAGTGTTTTCAGAAGTTCCTATTAACAAGAATATGAATATAGTAAATAGTGCAAAGAATGCAGACTACATGGGAGATTTTTTCCATACTACTCAATCTATAGATACTATATACGTGCATCAAAATAATTTGACTTGTAGCCTACATAGTGTAGAAATAGAGTTTATAAATACTGCAGAAGATAGGCAACAAGAGTTTAAAAGAAGAGCTGTAGGACAAAAGACTAACATACCTCCATGGGCTCATAGGGAAGGTGATTACAAGAAAGAAGAGACATATGTTACAATGACTCTGGACTGGCATCACAAAGGGAAGCTTTGCTTACTAAGACAAAAGACTGAGGGGCCGATTCCGATTCGGGCCGGAAATCTCTCCGACCGAGCCGGACCCGGAGAGAATTCCGACCGAATCGGACCCTAGCAGTCCGACCGAACGAGTACGATGCGCACGCATGCTATCGGACTCGAGTCGGTCGGACTCCCATTGAAGTCAATGGGAGCCTGTCGTACAACGCGTACGCGGGCTCCCATTGACTCAATGAGGTGCGAGGCGGACAAGGGCGCCCCCTACAGCGTGTACGCGTCCATGCGCATCGCGGCGTACATGCACAGGTAGGGGGACCCATGGGTCCCCCTGTGTGCGACTCGCGTGCCTACGCGTACAGGGGGTCCGACGCGGACCCCCAAAGTCCGGCTCCGACAGCTTTTTCGAGCCGGACGGCGCGAGTCGGTCGGACTGCTCGCGGCGCGCATCGTACTTACCCGGCCGGGAAACGTCTCCATAGCGCGGTGTGAGTCGTGTCCATGCGAGTCGGTCGGAGCGTGTTGTAGCCGCGTTCGAGTCGGTCGGCGATTCCGCGGGTGCTTGCATCGTACTCGCTCGGCCGGACCCGCGTACGATTCGGTCGGGAAACAAGGCTCCGAATCGGATCCGGTGAATCCGAATCCGATTCGGAGCACTACCGGCCGAGATCGGAATCGGCCCCTGAATATAACAATTATTTCATTGGTTCTAGTGAATGTGAACATACCTTCCTAATTACAGGGGGTTGGGGATTAAGAGTTGGTACTGATCCAGTTTACCCTGGAGTTTATTATGTGCGTGGTAGAAATGCTTATTATAGATTGCCACAACATTGGTATGGGTGTTGTTACATGGGCATAGTATTTCCTAAGATCTACCATGTGGATGAAAAACATGGAACCAATGAAAAGAAACTAACACGGAGTAAAAGAGGAATCAGTGCTGCAGAGATAGTGGGAGATATTTTTGGTACATTAATACCTTCAGTGGGAGTAATCCTGAACTCACATAAGATTAGAAAATTGTCTACAGTGGTTGATCGTTTATCAATGGATACTGCTGGTGGTTCTTGATGATTGACACTGAAATGGTGGCAATGAGATCTATGGTTTTGCAAAATAGATAGGCTCTTGATGTATTATTGGCAAAAGAGGGCGGAGTCTGTAGGATGCTTAAAATTCAACAATGTTGCATTTATATCCCTGACAAAAGCAAAGGCTTGGAAGGATATATTGGTAACATTACACATTTCGTAATGATTTAGCAGAATTAAAAGTTGACGGTGCATGGGAAAAACGTGGTAAGGGTTTTTCCTCAGTAGGTAATTGGTTTTTAACCCTAAGTAACAGCTTGTTAGGAAGAATATTAACACCAATAATTGCTATTGCTGCTGGCATACTAATAGTAATATTAATATACAAATGTTGCAAATGCAAAGCGAAAAAGACAAAATGAACAGCTAGGAAAAGATTAAATAGAATTAGAAGATAAAAAGGGTACTTACTATGAAGTAATGAAAGATATAGAGGGTGTTAGATTGCAACAAATGAGAACAACTGTGTTTTGAAGCAAATCAGATCGTAATCAAATTTTGTAGATCATGTGATGGCTTGAGTCGCCATCAAATGGGGGATTGATGAAGCATGATTTTTGCGAAATAATCCTGCTTGATCAAACCTGCTCATAATTGTGTTATTAACAAAACAATGACTAATGGTGTGACTTTTTAACATTTATGTACATGAAAATATTCGAAGGTACAACGTGAAAATGTGCAAGAAAGGCACGACATGTTAGTAAAATAAAAACTGCAATGTTTAATATGCTGAAAGCATGGAAAACTTTATGAAGTGTTCTTACAAAGTTATGGGAGAGACATGAATAAATATATATTTAGAATCATATATATATGAAATAGTAATGTGAAACGCTTACAGAAAAATGTTTCGTGAATTGTTTATCTTATCTTCTTAACAAGAGAAAAACAAAATCTTATTAATAGTTTGATTATACTTATGGATCTAATTAGAATAATGAATCTTTAATTCCTATTTCTTTATGTGTTTCTTTCTTTTCTAAAACATGTGTGTGTGTTTTATTTCCTCAGAAAAATGACAAATTATGTTTTCTCTATGAAGGCCTCAAAACTCTGCTAGAGTAATTTTCCTTTTCCCCAACGTAGGCCACAGAAGAATGCATTTTGTCCTTGACTATTTCTAAAAAGCTGATTTATTTGTTTAATTGTGCTTAGCGTATCACTAGGATTTCCTTCCTACGGTTACAGTATTTCTTTCTATGAAAAATTGTGTCAACTAATGTTGCAAGCTGATGTGAAAGAGAGCGAGGGCATGAAGTTATCAAATATTCTTCCTGCTTCCGAAGAGTGATGATGACATTCAATTTTAACAAAGAACTTTAACAGAGAAAATCCAGATGAACTCACTGAGATGATGATCACCTCATAAATTTGACCAATGGAATCACGTGAAACCGTGAAATTGCAACTTTAGGGGGATAGAACTTTTTAACATTTTGGGTATAATTATTACAGTGAGAAAAGAACTTGGCAGTAGCTGTTTCTATGTGAAGAGAGCCTTTGCTGCTGTACTCTCTCTGCTACTCTGGCTGGCTATTATCCTTGCAAATCCTGAGCGAGACTGTCCATATCATCTTGCACTTCATCAGCTGGTGATGTTGCTCAAGCTGTACCTTTTCGGCCGAAGGGTTAGCTATTTCTGACTATTGCACGCTGTGCATTAGTTTTCTCTGAATTAGGTTCGTATGAAATACTGAATTGCATACTGAATTTGCAATGATTATTTTCTTTGTTTCTCTGTCTCTCCCCTCTCAGTGCTGTTATTGATTATACGATGTATTTGTCTATGAACTGTATTTCCTTGTTGTGAACTTACCTGTAACATTGAAATAACACAGAATTTATGATTCTTATGTACTTGTGTATTGACCATTCATTTTTTGAAATAGTTAGATAAAAGTGACTTGAGAAGTATCTTGAGTTTGTCTTTATTAGTGAATTACTGGACATAACATATATCGTGATTACTATTGTTGGACAGGCTTTTCCTTCATTATAGGTCCTCATAAGGGAAATAGCATCCGTCTCTTATTATCGAGTCCCTATTAGCTCTACCAAAGATCTATTGGAAGACTTGATATAGGTAAATGATTATTGAGATTATATGGGCCCAATCTCTTGGTTATAGGGAAAAATTCCTGATTATGATGAATTAGGGATAAAGTGAATTATTATAAAATTTACACCGCTTCCGCTGCATCACCTTCTTCTTGTGTTTGGACTTACCCGATGACCTCGACGACTTGGAGTGCGACGAGGAGTGGGGGCTCTGCGAACGGCCTCTGGACCTTCCTCTCGAACGAGACCGGGAACAACGCAGAGCTGCCCAGCGGTCCTCCAGCAACTTGCGGGACCTCTCCCGCAAAGTTTTTGGCACCATGGCCCGGCAGTCAGAGCAGGATTTCGGGTCGTGGTCGCACTCCAGACATCACGAGCATGCGAGGTGCGGGTTCGTCACAGACATCATCTTGTGACAGGCGCTGCAGGGCTTGAAGCCAGTCCGAAGAAGGGACATACCTTGCACACCAAGAGTCGAAGGACTAAAAAAAAATGTTGACAAAAAGTCAAAAAAGGCTAGCCAAAAATAGGCTAAGGGGTAGCTCTCTCCGGATCTGCTCTAGGCTGGTGCGGAAAAAGAAAGAACTGACGTCAGCGAGCAGGGGCGGCATCTAAGTAGACACCGCAATGTCATCCCGGCGACCACAATGCCGACAACGGACATGGAGTCGACCGATGCCACATACCGACGCGCAGGGGTACTGCTAAAGACAAATCTCCGGATCCAGTCTGACGCCTGGGGGAAATTCTAAGGTAAGGAATCTATAACTGTCTCTTTCAGATTACTAAATTTAGGGGACGTTTGATGGGAGTAATAGGTAGAGCCGATTGGCACCTTTTCTGGGGTGACTACATCACCTAGGCATAGACCTAGCCCTGATTGGAGGAGTCCCCTCATCTTCAAGATGGAGGGGACTGAAAAGTGTGCTTAACTTCACCTCCTCCACCTGAGGAGTGTAGTTGGCAAAGGGGTTATGTCTGTCATAGTTGATATGCAGTGTAGAACAGTATTGAGTAAGTAGAATGTTATGGGCAGGGTGCGTGTGTGTGTGGAATATGGAACGATGGTGGCAGGGCTCTAAGCGTGACAGTTAGAGGGAGCCAGAGAAGCCAGGAAGACGCTGCTTTCATGTACCTGCCTGCTTTTGTAACAATAAAGTTATTGTTAAATTTACACTTCGCCTTGGATTCTATTTTAACAAAAATGGCGACGAGCGGGATCTGAAAAGGAACCAAGAGAAGAGCAGGCAGAGTTGGCGTTAAAGGGCTGTCCATGATATTGAGGGCCATGAATTCCTGTGTGAGCATCAGCGAGTACAGGCAGCTATCCAGAGTGTTAACCTCCCATTGAGCTGCAGCGGCGCATTGTGAGTGACTTACTTTTGGGGTTTAGTGGCATTTCTTTAAGCAAATCAACCCCTCCCGTTTGTAAGCTTCCTTGCGCTCTCCGCTCGCGGAGGCCATCGGCTGCGATTTCATGCATGCGCAGCAGGATGCATGTGTGTGGAATATGGAACGATGGTGGCAGTTAGAGGGAGATGGAGAAGCCATGAAGATGCTGCATTCATGTACCTGCTTGTTTTTGTAACAATAAAGTTACTGTTAAATCTACACTTCGTTTTGGACTATATCCTAACAGTGGGCACACCTCCTAGTTTCTCTGAGTTTTCCTGCCGGTTTTTGCGCCCAAAGTGCGGGTGTAAACTGGGGGCTGCCATCTGCTGCTAGCAGCAGAGGCTGGGTGTCACATTACAAAGGCGGCAGGCCTTTAAAGATTCCCCTTCGAGCACTCGCCCATCCTGGGGGAGGAGGTGTGACACCTCTGCCCAGGATGTGCATTGTTTCTGATCCCAGAGAGCAGAGGCTCTCCACCCAGGATCCATAAACATGTCTGTGTATGGCAGGCTGCCTAAAGCTAGTCAGTGCCCACACCAGGGTCGGTAGGTTTTCAGGGCGCACCTCTGAGGTGCCCTCTGAGTACATGTTTTAATAAATCTCACACTGGAATCAGTGTGGATTTATTACAAGGAGCTGTTTAGTGCCAAACACTCCTGGTTTCAGTGACGCCATCATGGTGCTGGAGAACTCCAGTTTTCGTGTTTCCAGCCCATGTACTCTTTATGGCTTCCCTGGCACTGAAAAAATATTTAAGAATGGACTTAAGTATTGTAGGGGCATAGTCACTCAGGCAGATATGCGCTCACCTGCGGTATAGTGCACCCTGCCTTAGGGCTGTAAGGCCTGCTAAAGGGGTGATTTACCTATACCTACAGGCAGTGCTGGCTAGCACGGCACCCAGGCAGGGTGCCATGTCGACTTTGTCGTTTTTCCTCCCACAAGGGCATGCAAGCTGCAGGGGACTCTCATCAGCATCCAGGCCATTGGTACCCAGGGTACCACTTACTAGGGACTTACAGGGGGCAGAAGTACCAATTGTGGATATGTTTTAGGGAAGAAGCACTGTCACAGGGGACCTGGTGTGCAGGCAGGGACCCTGTGCAGTACAATCGAAATCACATCAATTTCCGGGCAAAAAGTGGGGGCTAACCATGGTAAAAGAGGCACTTTCTCACAGAACCCCTCTTTAGCCGTCATGTCATTTCCTATGCACACCACTATGCAGTAAAGTAGGCGTTTCTATATGCATCTTATTGAATGTATCTTATGCACCAGAATATTTATTGGTCTGTGTCTTGTAACACTGCTTGTCCAACCCTATCAGACCACTAGAACAAACTGAATGTGTTTGGCTTTTCTGTCTAAAACCCTATAAAAGATGATGTTTTTATGATAAGTGCCAGAGATTTTACACTGAGCAGACTCCGTGCTAGTATATTTCCTTACTTTATACACTTAAGACTTTTTCCTGACTTCTAACTGTGCAGAGACTGTGCTAGTTTGTCATTTGATTTATACGTAGACTTTTAATTAATTGCTTAGAGAGCAGACTCTGTGCTATTTTGTCTATTGAACTCTACTTGGTTCTGGCTGCTTACTTGTTTTGAAGCAGCATATGTTGATCCTCATGCACGAGGATAAAATTCACATATTCCAACTTGGGTTTTAATTGCTGGTCAAGAAACCTAGCTCATATTGCATGTAAGTAGTATCGCAAGATACTATATCCATTTTCAGTGGTGAGTTGATTCCCTTCCCGTGTCCCTGGTGGCAGACAAAGGTTTATGTATTTTGATTTATTAACATTCTGTATTGTATTTAAGATTTTTTTTCCAATTGTATTGTGATTCATTACATATATTGTGAAGTTTGGTTTAGTCAACAATTGAAGCGCATATGGTAAAATCCAAGAAATCGTGCAGCAGTGGAGAATTTCCTCCTTCATTGGTAAGTGCCATGAAATGTAGGAAATTGAGTTTATGATTGAGGGGGGTAAAAACCCTTTTCGAGCAACAAACAATTTTTCAGGGTAAACCAGAGATGTCACTAAGTTACCCTGTGCTTCTAATAGAAGCACTGTGTTAAGTATTTACACAGCAAAGAAACAAAGTGAAAACACAACACAAGAAAAATACCAAACCAATTTAGAAAAATAGAGAACATTTTAGTAAATAAAATGACACTAAAATGAAATAAATCCAATCAGTAGTACCAGAGTTATGAATTTTAAGGTTTTAACAGAAAAATAGCACCTAAAATATTAAAGCGCCAAACAAGGGTATCTGGTCAAACGAGACCGGAGCAAAGTCAAAAATTAAGGCCGACCACAATGGAGCACTGTTCAGCTGCACGAGGTGGATTGGACCCGGTCTTTGCTTACCTGTAGACGTAGAAGAAAAATTGGACGGAAGTTTCCCAAGAAGGTAAAGTTCCGCAGGGAAAAGCAGCTGGTGGTGTCTGAGGAGAAGGTGTCGTTGTTGAGGAGCAGCTGGAAGAAGTTGCAGTGAATATTTCTACGTTCAGACTTTGTCACTTTTTTGTAAGTTGAAAACCTCCAGTGGGGCGAAGCTGCAGACTATAGCCGACGAGGGCCACACAAGGCTGGATACCCATTCAGAGAAGGCCTGCTGAACAGGATTTGCTGCTGTGGAGAAGAATGTAGCAGAAGCTACCACTAAGTCAGGCCAGATTGGCTAGCAGGTAGGTCTCGGTCTTCTGCCGGTTCTCAGGCCACGTTTTGGTGAAAAATGTTTAAATCCCAAGTTTCAGGTTTTGGCTGAAGAAGCTACTTTGGCACCATTTCTAAGAGTCCAGGGCTGGTTGGGCACCACTTGGGGGGAGGCATCAAGACAGACAGCAGGTGTGGGGTTCAAGGTTTCTGGAGCTTGTTATGTCCTTGTAACTCCCACAGAAGGCCAACCAACAAGCCCTTGGAGTCACTCTGGTAGAGAAGTGGCAGGGCAGTCCTCTCAGGGTACAAGGCAGGCTTCAAGCAGTAGGACAGTCCTCTGACGTACAAAGCAGGCCTCTAGCAGGAGACATTTCTCTGGAGTACAAGGTAGTTCTTCTGGTGGTCCTCCACAGGTCCAGGAGTGTACTGAAGAGTTAGTCTGAGGATCAATCAATCAATCAGGGAATTGTAAGCGCACTACTCACCCGTGAGGGTCTCAAGGCGCTGGGGGGGGTTCCGCAGATCTGTTTAGCCGAAGAGCCAGGTCTTGAGGGTCTTCCTGAAGGTGTTCAGGAGGGGAGCGTCTGATGTCTGCCGGTAGCCTGCTCCAGGTCTTGGCTGCAATGTGAGAGAAGGATCTTCCGCCTGCTCTGGCTCTGTGGATGCGAGGGTTTAGGCCAGTGCGAGGTTGGAAGATCGGAGGTTTCTTTTGGGTACGTGGAAGTTGATTCTGTCGTTGAGGTATTTGGGTCCGTTGTTGTGTAGGCATTTGTAGGCGTGAGTGAGGATTTTGAAAGTGACTCTTTTCTCCATGGGGAGCCAGTGGAGACTTCGTAGGTGTTGGCTGATGTGTTCGTGTCGGGGGATGCCGAGGACGAGTCTGGCGGCGGTGTTCTGTATTGTTTGGAGTTTGCGGAGTAGGGACTTGTTGATGCCGGCGTAGAGTGCGTTTCCATAGTCCAGTCTTCTGGTGATGAGTGCGTGGGTGATTGTCTTCCTTGACTCAGGGGGGATCCACTTGAAGGTCGTGCGGAGGATGCGGAGGGTGTGAAGCAGCTGGAGGGGACGGTGTTGACCTGTCGGTTCATGGTGAGTGATGAGTCGAGTACGATGCCGAGGTTCTTGGCGTGGTCTGAGGGGGTAGGTGGGCTTCCAAGGGCGGTCGGCCACCAGGTGCTGTCCCATGCAGAAGGGGTGGTACCGAGGACGAGGACTTCTGTCTTCTCGGCATTGAGCTTCAGGCAGCTGTTGGTCATCCAGACTGCAACGTCTTGCATTCCTTTCTGGAAGTTGAGTTTGGCAGTGGTGGGGTCTTTGGTGAGGGAGAGAATGAGCTGGGTGTCGTCGGCGTAGGATACGATGTTGAGGCCGTGTTGTCGGACGATGGCTGCGAGGGGGGCCATGTAGATGTTGAAGAGGGTGGGGCTCAGTGATGAACCCTGTGGGACTCCGCAGGTGATTTTCGTGGGGTCGGAGAGGAAGGGTGGGAGTCTGATCCTTTAGCTTTTTTCGGTGAGGAATGATCGGATCCAGTCCAGGGCTGTTCCTTGTATGCCTGCGTCGTGTAGTCTGGCGACTAGTGTGCGGTGGGAGAAGGTGTCGAAGGCCGCTGATGGGTCGAGTAGGATGAGGGCTGCGGAGTGGCCTTGGTCCAGGAGGGTGCGGGTGTCGTCTGTGGCGGCGAGTAGGGCGGTCTCTGTGCTGTGGTTGCTTCGGAATCCGGATTGGGACGGGTCGAGGATGGCGTTCTCTTCAATGAATCGTGTCAGTTTCCTGTTGACTGTTTTCTCTGCAACTTTGGCTGCGAAGGGGAGGAGCGAGATGGGCCGATAGTTCTTGAGGTCGGTGGGGTCAGCTGTGGGCTTCTTGAGCAGGGGTCTGACTTCTGCGCGCTTCCAGTCGTCTGGGAAGGTGCCTGTTTTGAAGGTGGTGTTGATGGTGCGTTGTAGTTCGGGTGCGATGGCGGCCCCAGCTCTGTGGTAGATGTGAGGGGGGCAGGGGTCGGTGGGGCCCCCCCGAGTGGATGCTTTTCATGGTCGAGGCGGTGTCTTCGGCCGTGATCGGTGTCCAGTTGGAGATGGTGGGCTGGCTGGTGTTTCTGGGGGGCGGGGGGCCGTCTGTGGCACCTGGTGGATGGTCGATGAAGTTGTCATAGAGGTTTTTGATCTTGAGGTGGAAATAGGTTCCAAGCTTGTCGCAGAGGTCTTGGGATGGTGTGATGTCTGTGGCTTCGCTGCGTGGGTTGGTGAATTCCTGAATGACACTGAAAAGTTCTTCGGAGTTGGCGGAGTTGGCCAGGATTTTGTTGTGGTTGAAGTTCCTCTTGGTGGCTCTGATCTGGTTATGGTAGTCCGTCAAGATCTAATAGTTAACCTAGTGCCAGCCTTTTAAGTGGGAGAAACATCTAGGCTATCCCTTAACCTGGTTCTGGAAATGTCCTTCTTTCCCTCGCCCAGGCTCCAAGAGGTCTATGGCTACAAAAGGCTTGTGTCAAGTTCCTTTGTGAGTGTGCTGAAGGCAGCCCTTTAAAATGTAAGCGAGGCAGGGAACATCTCCGCATCACCTATCTTGGCAGGATGGTCCATGCTGCCAGCACTTAGTCCCTCTTTGTAAGGATACAGAAAGGCCAACTAGTCACAGTGATGTCAGGACACAGGATGCCTGCACCAAATGGTTAGGACAAGAAAATGTAAAATTTCTAACATTTTCAGAATTATGATTTAAAATTTGACTTTACCATTAAAGAGAATTTTCAACAAAAAATTATTTTGAGACCAAGCATGGCATTTCTACCTTTTCCCAATCTAAAGTTAGCACTTATTAAATGTAATAAGGTAACCCAATGTTATCCTATGGGTGAGGTAGGTCTCACAGCAGTGAAAAACAAATTTAGGATTTTTTCACTACCGGGACATGTAAAACTTAAAAAAAAAAACTCCCTACTTTTTAAGTACTGTGCACTTTGCCCTACGGGCTGTTTAGTGCCTACATTAGGAGTGACTTATAAGTATTAAAAACATAGGTTTAGGCCTTGCAAAATGATTATTTTGCCAGGTCGAATTGGCAGTTTCAAACTGTACACAGGCTACAATTGCAGGCCCGAGACATGTTTGAAAAGGCTACTTAAGTGGGTGGCAGAATAAGTGCTGCAATCCAACTAGTAGCATTTAATATACATGCCCTGGGTACATGTAGTACCACTTTACTAGGGTATAGTAGGTTTAAAGCACAGATGGAGGCTAATCTCTCTTATAGAGTTTATTCACTGAGTTAATAGTCTCAGTTTCAATATCCATACCCCACCAATGCGAGCTCTTCAGACCCATATATGAGTCTGGTTCTTGCTCCCTTCTCTGGGAGGAGACACACCAGCTGCTAGTGCTTCAGCACTCGGGTCCAATCTTCAGAAGCAACAATGGAGGCTGCGGCCCGGAGTCTGTTCCGTCAGGCAGGCTCTGGCGTTGTTGATTGTCTCCAACTGGTAGCAGCACCACTTCTGGGCAGCAGGTTAGACGGGCAGTGAATTGCAGAGTTAGAGGTAAAAGGGACCACTGTGGGCTCTTCTTTAGCGGAAATGCGGTCTCGACTCCGCCCATGTTCATAGGACATCGTATGGTTGGTGCAGTCCGCTCAGGCACAGTGTTAAAGTTCACAGTGGCACTCTTCATTGCAGTGCCAAGGTGCTGGTCCATTCAGGATCAGAGCAGCGAGGGTCCGCTCAGGCACAATTCAGGGCAGAGCCATGGTGTAGGCCGCTTATGCACAACTTCAAGGTTACAGCGACGCTGTCTGCTCCAACACACTTTGGGCAGTGTCACGATGCAGACCGCTTTGGCAAGAGAGTCTGCGATTCGGTCCTAGGAGCAATACAGACTGCTCTTACTCAAGTTTCTCTGGGCAGAAAGCCCCTCAGCTAGAGGATCAGATGCTTTTGCTCACCTTCATCGGTCGCATCTCATGTAGGGTTGATGCACTCCTTCACTCTGTTCTCAGGTAGGTCAGCCTCTAGGCGCTTCAGGACTGAGAGACACCTTCCAGGTCAGGCTCCAGGTGATGTTCCCCTCACCTCTGTGAAACTGCCTATCAAGCAGATACCAGCTCTGGTTGCACAGTGGTCCACTGAGCACTCTGCGGGGCAGTCCCCTTCCTTGGATAAAGAGAATTTGGAACTGCAACAAGAAGTGAGTCAGCAGCTCCCACCTCTTTACACTCAAAACAGACAGGGGATGTTTATTCTTTGTCTGCACTCTCAGAACAGTTGGGGTTGATATAATGGCAGAATTTGACAAAATATGGTATTGAGAGAATGTAGATTCTCCAAGTTTGTGTAGAGAGAATCTGGATTTCATTAAAGAAACGGAGGCTAGCATTATGCATTAATTTTTATTGCCAGCTCCTTGCAGCATTTCAAAGAATGACATCACTTAACAATACAAAAATTCCAGAACTTAGAATGTCCCAAACCAATATAAACTCAGCCCCAGCAGCCATCTTCCTCTTTTAGGCTGCTCCGGTTCCAAATCTCGTAAACTTAAACTTTTGCAAACGAAAAACAAGATCCTTTTTCCACCTCCTATTGGACATCTGAAATAAACAAGAAATCCGTATTTAATATATTCAATATACAAATAAAACATAAACTTCCAAAACATAAACCAAAACTCTATAACTCCACTCCGCCTCCAATCACCTACCTGGGAGGGAGGGAGGGATAATGCTAGCCTCCGTGTCTTTAATGAAATCCAGATTCTCTCTACACAAACTTGGAGAATCTACATTTCATGACAAGACCGGAGGCTAGCATTATGCATGTTCAAAGCTGTGTTAGAACCACAGACGACACATGACCCAAAGGTTTCAAATAAAACCTTGCAAACACTTCAGCATTCGACCAATCTGCTGCATGCAAAATCTCCTCTAAACGTCCCCCTGACAAAAAAAACTTTACTTGCCATGGCACCCCTTACCGAATGAGCACCAAAATCCTGCAGACTAACACCAGCTTCAAGCATACATCTCACCCACCTAGCGATGGTTGCAGAAGAAACCGGTCTAAATGGTTTTACATACGAAATTAACAATTGATCATCACCATGCTTCTGAACTCGCATAACCTGTTCTCATACTCCTTCAAACAACCAACTACACACAACTTAGGGTGATCCCAAAATTTAGGATAAAAAAATCGAAGATGACATGCACTTTGTTCTTCTTGTAACTTTAAACATTACCCCATCTGGACTGTAACATCTGTTAGAAACGTCCAAAAGCACGAACATCAGATACTCTTCTAAAAGAAATCAGACACAATAAGGTAGACAACTTACCTGATAGCTGCTTCAAAGTCAAATACTTATTCATAGGCCACCCCTCAAATAAAATAAGCAGCCTATTCACATCCACAAACAATCGTACCTAGGCTTTGGCGATCTCCGCAACTTAACACCCTTCGTAACCCTACAGACCAACGGTTCTCTACCAATTGAACTACCAACTAACCCATGACCTGCTGCAATTGCAGACCTGTAACAATTAATAGTTCGATAACTCAACTCCTTCTGAAACAAAGATGATAAAAAGTTAGACAACTCTATGACAGATGCCCCCACGGGATCCAAATCCTGTTCCACGCACCAACAAACCCATTTCTTACATGCTCCAATATATCTCTTTCTTGTTCCTGGAGCCCAAGACTGTCTGAGCAATTCCTGAGCCTGTTCCGAAAGACCTCTGAATTGCACACCTTTCCTGAAATCCTCCAAACAAGAAGGCTCAATGCCCCTTCCAAAACCAAAGGATGAAAAACACCTTCTTCTCCTAGAAGCACGTACTCTGTTTCCGGAATTAAAAACGGCTCCTCTACTGCCAATTCCAACAAGCCTGGAAACCACGCCTGACCTGCCCAAAATGGCGTCACAATGACTAACTGACAGCTCAGCCTCTTCACCATAAACAATACCCTCTGAATCATCGCAAAAGAAGGGCAGGCATAACCCCAAACCTTCCTCCAATCCTGCTGAAAAGCATCCACCTCCTCTGCCAATGGATCCGGTCTCCAGCTGTAAAAACTTTCCAACTGGTTCGTTAATCTTGACGCAAACAGATCCACATCCATGGGCCCCCAAACATTGAAAATCCTCTTGAAATAAAAGACATTCAGCTTCCAATCGCTGAAATCCCGAAGAAATCTTGAAATCCAGTCTGCCACCACATTGTCCTGACCTGGAAAGTACTCCGCTCTCAGACCAATCTTCTGCTCCAAACAAAAACTCCAAGGGCTAGATGGACGACGTGATTTTGCATGCGCAAACTGGTTTGCGAACCCGTTTGCGCATGCAAAATCACTGCTGGCCATGTACAATTCCTAAATAGCGAGTCGCAATTTATTTGCGACTCACTATTTAGGAATTGCGAGTCGCAAATAGGAAGGGACGTTCCCTTCCTAATTGCGTCCGCAATGTTATGTGTGAATGTTTTGTGACCGCAATTGCGGTCGCAAAACACTCGCAAATTACCACCTAGAGGGTGGTAATGCAGTCGCAATTTGGAAGGGGTCCCCAGGGGACCCCTTCCACTTTGTGACTGTCTCTAAGAATATTTTTAAGGGCCGGCAGTGGTCACAGGGACCACTGCCTGCCCTTAAAAAATTAAACGAAAACGTTTCATTTTTTTTTTATTGTTTAAATGCACCCCGTTTTCCTTTAATGAAAACGGGCTGCATTTTAAAATAAAAAAGCTGCTTTATTAAAAAGCAGTCCCAGACATGGTGGTCTGCTGAGCCCAGCAGGCCACCATCCCTGGGAGGGCTGGCATTCCCAATGGGCTTGCAAATTGCGAGAGGCTCATTAATATTAATGAGCCTCGCAATTTGCGAACCCATTGGGAATCGCAAAACCGTGTATTAACACTGTTGTACATTTCATTTAGCGCCTCACAATTTGCGACTCGCAATGAGTCGCAAATTGCGAGGCGCTAAATGAAAGGGTCGTACATCTGGCCCCAAATCTTTTTTGCCAACAACGTCAGATTCCTTGATCTGCTTCCACCCAATTTGTTTATATAACAGACTGCTGAAACATTGTCAATCTTTAATAAAACATTGTAATTCTTTAACTTCTTCCCAACACTCTGTAAAGCATAAAGACCTGCTCTCATCTCCACACCATTGATATGCTCTGATCTCTCCTCCAAATTCCATCTTCCACCAGTCTCCTGACTCTCCAGACATGCACCCCATCCAAAAAGACTTGCGTCTGTCTCCACAACATAATCTGGACAAATCCCAAAAATTGCTCTTCCATTCCATGCCTCCAGATTTTCCAGCCACCAGACTAACTCTTCTCTTGCCTCTACCGAAAGAACCACTTGATCGCCATACCAAAGACCTTTCCTCAATGCCTCTGCCTTCAGTCCCTGTAATGAAGCGGCCCTGGAAAAACCGCCTGAATAGAGGATGAAAATAAACCAATCACCCTTGCCAAACTCCTCAGAAACATTCTCTCCTTCCTCAAAATTCCTTTCACCTCTGTCTTTATCTTTACCACCTTCTTCTCTGGTAAACTTAAAGTCTTTCCCACCGTGTCCACTACAAAACCTAAAAACTCCAAACATGGACTTGGCTTCAAGACCGACTTCTCCCTCTTGATCAAGAAACCTAATCCCTCCAAAAGATTCAGAGTCCGAAGCAACTCATTCTCCAACTCCTCTCGACTTTGTGACATTATTAAAAAGTCGTCTAAATACCTTATCATAGCACACCTCTCTCTCTCAGAAATTTTGCAACAGGCTTCAAAACCTTCGTAAAACACCATGGAGCCGAAGCCAGACCAAATGGCAGGGAAGTAAACTAGTAAAGCTCTCCCAACCATCTGAACTGAAGAAACCTTCGGCTCTCTTCCGCAATAGAAATTGTGAAGTAGGCATCCTTCAGGTCTAATTTCACCAACCAATCCTTCTCCTGAAGAATGTCCCTCAAAAGATGGATGCCCTCCATCTTGAAATGCCTGTACACAACAAACTGATTTAACCCCCTCAAATTTATCACAGGTCTCCAACATTTTTCCTTCTTCTTTACCAAAAAAATAGTACTTACAAAACCTCGATTTTCCTCTGACACTTCCTGAATTGCACCCTTCCGCAGCATCTCCAAAACTTCTACTCCTATTACCTCCTGCAAATCCTTCTGAAAAACCAATTGACTTGGTTTCTTCAACTGAATAGGCATTTCCTCGAACTTGATAACATAACCTTTTACAGCCTGAATAACCCAACAGTCCCTTGTTATACTTTTCCATTTTTCCACAAACCATTTCAATCTTCCCCCTACCTCGCAAGGGATAGAACCAAAATTGTTCTTCGTACTCACCTTGAGCTCCTTGAGGGAACTGCGCACGACCTCTTGCTTGGTGCATCCTGCCTGATCTTCCTCTCTGAGGATAGAATCCAGTTGCTGACTGGAAACCCCTGAACGCAGCACGTCCCTGTGACTGGTATTGAGCCTTCCGAAAGACCGGCCGGGGAAACGGGCCCTTGCCCCAGCCCAGTCAAAAACACCTCTTCCAAAGACCTTCCTCAATGAAGATTGAGCCTTGTCCAAACTGGTGAAAGTGGAAACATATTTCCCAACTTCCTTCACCAGTCCCTCTCCAAATAAATAACCCTTTGGGTCCTCAGAGGGTTCTTTTTTTGCAAGGTCCCCTAATTTAGGACTTATTTTCATAAGGATCGCCTTGCGTCTTTCAGCTGAAATTGCCGCATTTGCATTACCTAAAAAACATAATGCCCTTTGCGACCAACCCCTCAAAAGCTCATTATCAACCTGGACTTCTTTCATCTTTGCCTCTTCAGCCATGTCCATAATGCGCCAACACATCCAATAAACGATCCTGGCACTGCTTAAGAGCCCTTTCCAATCCTTTTCTCGGGCCTCGCCTAAATTTAAACAGAAAGCTGATCAAATCCGGATCTAGATCCAGAGTCATGCAAGCTTTATCGTCCACGACAGGGCGAGAGCATTCTGCCCTCATAACAGCCCTAGCCTCCTTTTCCAAAAGGCCTCCTAACCCAAAGCCTTATGAAACTTGCCACATGAGGCAGCGGCCACCAGTCCCCACTTCTAGGATGACGAATCATCTCCAGACTGAACATATCCTCTCCCTCTCTTTCTCTACTCTGTCCATGTCCAAATCCCATTCATCATCCATGTAATCGTGTAAGACAAACTCATCCAATTCTTCTTCAAACTCCTGCTCTCGGAGTTCATCTGGAGTTTTTTCTCCTTCATTTGTGCCGCTTAGGACACCCTCTTTTGTGCCGCGACGGACACCATCTTCATTTGTGGCGCAAGGCTCACCTTTATTTCTTGTCAGAAACCTGACCCCGACATCTATATTCTTTGTCTTTTTAGCTCTCTTTCCGTAACCTTTCAATTGACCACTCTCCTCATCCTCCATGGACCAATACTCGTCATCAGAGCATTCTACTGCCCTTCTTTTTTTTTTAATACACTTTGTAAGACCTCTTTCATAGAGCTTTTCACCTCTTCCTGCACCAATTTTCTTAAACTGGAATCACTAGAGCCTGATGGCTGTGTACTCTCATTAACATCCACCACAAACTGCTAACTCAGAAAAACTTAAAATTGTCCTTTCTCTTTTTTTTAAAATAAATTCTCCTAAACAAATTCTTTTACTCCAAATAATAAATATAACCTTTCAAATAAATTTCTAATGAACCTTCAAACTCCCTTTAAAATATCCTAAACCTACTCAATTAGTCAATTTCACCTTAGAACTGTACCAAAATAAATACGTGCGCGCTCTCCGCATGTCAAACTCAGCTGTTGACAGTTGCAAAGCTCTGCACTCACGCGCCAGTAAACCTGATGGCTGAAACACTTCAGTCCATCAAGTGCGCAGTACAAAACCTCTTCAAAATGGCCTCCGACGTCCTCACACACGCCGCGTGATGGCGCAAACCAAACTACGGGCGCTCTCAGAGATCAAACCTTATCTCTGCTGCCCGCGAACACGAAGATTCCTCGTCTCGCGAACATGGGCGTTTCTACCTACGCTGCGAGCCGCAACCAGAGTCTCGCTCGCGGCATAACGGTAAACTTTAAAACTATTTCACCCACTTGTTTGCCTATTCTAAATCCGTCATTAACACAATTTCGAACATCTCCCAAACACTAAATAACCCATAAATTGGGTTCAAAGTATTACTAATAAACGCTAACCTAAATATCTACAAGAAAATAAATACTACAAAACAAATCAAACAATGATTGTACTAATAAAATAATCCTATTAAAACATTATGTAAACTAACAAATAAAATCTAAATTAACTTATATTAACTAATATATTTTTAAATGAAGACGAGTGATACTTATCTGACAAGGAGCAGCAATTAAAAGAGGAAGATGGCTGCTGGGGCTGAGTTTATATTGGTTTGGGACATTCTAAGTTCTGGAATTTTTGTATTGTTAAGTGATTTCATTCTTTGAAGTGCTGCAAGGAGCTGGCAATTAAAGTTAATGCATAATGCTAGCCTCCGGTCTTGTCATGAAATTATTGAAACTCAAAGAGACCCACAAGTACATCCCTTGTAATCTAATCCTAAATGAACAAAAAGCTGAAAATGAGTTTACGAGAAATAATCAAATCAGCAGACAAGGGCGAGGTATTGTAATCCAAGATCTGCTACAACTCAAATAAAAAATCTACAGGAAATTAGAGAACAGAGGTCATTATGCCCCATTGTTATCTAATCTGATGCCGGAACTCCAAAGAATTATTATGGAGATTACTATCAAGGCTAAAGAGAAAGGCTTTGCGAGTAAAAATGAATTTGATGTTCTGAATGCTAAATATCCATGTACTCCAGGACTGTATACGGTACCAAAGATTCAATAGGGTCCCAACATGCCACCAGGCAGACCAATTGTCTATGGGTGCCGTTCTGTCTTGGACCCTCTTGGCAAATATTTTGCCTTTTTGTTGAGAGACTTTGCCAACCAAACACAGAGCTATATAAAGAACAATGGTGGCTTTATTCCCAAAATTCAAGATTGTATCTTTGATGGGGATGAGGAAATTGTGGTATATATGGCTGTAGAATCCTTATATAGAAAATACCTCCGGATGAGAGAATTGAAGTGATTTCGGACCCTTCTAAATACTCATCCAGAGCCTATTCAGGTTCCCACAGAGTTGATTACACCTCTTCTCGAGGTGGCTCTCAAGAAGAATTACATTGAGTTTGATGGCACATATTACTTGTAAATTAAGGAGACTTCTATGGGGACTTCTTTTGTCCCTAACTTTGCCATTTTGTTTAAGAACAATTTTGAGTGTCATTACATTTTTGATCCCACTTCTAACCCTTACACACCCACATTCGGCAGTGGAAATGATTTATGGATGACATTTTTATAATTAGGAGAGGTAATGAACATACCCTGTCTGAATTCCTAACCTAGATTAATTTTCTCACACCAGATAGAAGATTCACTGTTGTATGACAGAACAATACGTCTTAACAACGCATGCCTAAACACGCGTTCTCAACCATGACCACATCTTTACCATGCATGCCTTTACAACAAATTTCATTGTAAAGGCATGGTTGGTAAAGGCATATGTGTGGTAAAGATCAGACTCCAGCCCATCGCCCTAAATCCCAGCCCCCAGTCCTGCAAACCTTCCCACCCCAGTCCTAAAAATTACCCTAACCTCCCCACCCTGAGCCCTAAAACCTGACCCCCAGCCCTACTAACTACCGTGATCCCTAAAACCGACCCCCAGCCCTAAAAACTGCATTTTCCCCCTGCCCGAGCTGAAAAACCCAGCCCCATTAACTACCTTGACCCCAGCCCTAAAAACTGCCCTGCCCCCCCACCCCAAGCCCTAAAACCCAGCCCCAGGCCTAATTACTACCCCTACCCCAGCCCCACCCCCCTGAGCCCTAAAACCGCCCCCAGCCCTAAACACTGCCCTTTCCCCCTCCCTGAAACCTAAATAAAAGTAAAAATACTACTCACCAAGCCGACGCTCCATAGAGCGTCGTCTGCAGGAAGTCTCCAACCCCCTAGCCCATGCGCTGCAATGCTAGACCACTAACTGCCTTTACCACACATATTCGTGGTTAAGGCATATGCGTGGTAACGGCATATGCATGGCTAAGACATATGCGTGGTTAAGGCATATGCGTGGTTCCGCTTGCGTTAAAATGGCACATGTGGTTTAATCAGCGTTGTTAATGTTGTTTCCCCAAAATTCACCCATCCCAATAACCAGAATTCTACAGGTTTTCTTGACTAGACGATCTGCGCAGTTGACGGCCAAATGGGTACCACGCTATTTTGGAATTCAACAGAAAGGAATACACTACTTCATTACCCCAGTAATCACCCATGTGCGCTTAGGGATGGATTACCCTTTGGTCAGTTCCTAGCTATTCGTAGAAACTGTAAGTGGAGAGCCAACGATTGTAGGAAAACAGAAATTCTTAGCAACAAACTGTTGGCCTGTGGTTACCCAAGAACACTAGTGAAATGATCCATGAAAAGAGCCTGATATTCTCCAAGGGAACACCTCCTTACCTCCATGGCCAAAAAAAGAGACTGACTGCATTGTGTGTGTTACCACATTTTGCAAAATTAGTAATATATTAAACAAAATCATAAAAAGTAATTGGTCTTTACTTTCCTTTATAGGCCTCAATGACCAGATTGCCACCTTCTCCTTTCACAAGGCTAGGACCTTAAGGGATCATGTGGCTCATGCCAGTATTCACTCTGAACAGACCCGTACAAACATAGGCCCCTATTTAGGATTAGATCGCTTTGTAGGACATTATAGGTGTGGAAGTTTTATTATGTGTAACTACATTATTGATTGCAGGGAATTTGTTCATAGAAACATCAAACAGACCTTAAGGGTGTATTCTAATTGTAATACGAACAATGTCATCTATGCAAGCTGGTGTTCCTGTAATTTGACATATATAGGCCAGGCCACTAAAAAACTCAAGGTGAGATCATGTCAACACTGGAGTCGTATCAAATGTGAGAATATGATTTAGCCCCACTTGTAAATCATTTTGGGGAAATAGGTTACACAGAAAATGATTTTCGTTAGCAAATGGTGGAGACAGTGAAAAAACCAGAACAAGGTGGAGCGGACCAGAGCAGAATGCAGGTGGATGCTCAAATTATCAAGGGCCTTAATACCATGGAAGAATTCACCCTGGTTGCATCAGCAAGATAAGCTACCCTTACGGCTGCTTCTTTAATAGCTCCTCTTGGAAGAATTGTTGTGATCGTCTGTGTATACAATGATTTTTTTACCTATATTATGTACACTGACTGTTACTTTTAAACACATATTTAGTTTATATACACCCACCTTTGTTTTTTTGGCACTGGCTCAGTTTAGCAGTGCACATGTACATTGGTTGTATTTTTCCATTATATTTATTGATTGTAGTTCCATAACTTTTTTGTACTATTTTGAAATATTTCATCTAGAGTGTCTATATATGGGAATGGGCGACCATGTATTAATGATTGTTAAATGTATTCATTTATGCTTGATTCCTTTATGACTGGTAAGTCTGGACTGTTTTGTAACCTATTGCCTTTTTGTAAATCTGTTTTTAGTTGTTCCCCACCCTTCCTTGAATTCTACAAAATCAAATTTTTAAATCTACAAAATCAAACTGATTTGATATTTGTTTACCAACCTGCATTATTTTCCCTTTTCCACCTAGGTTTGGTAAACTATACCAAATCGGCAGGTTTTTCTTTTTCGAGCCGGATTTGGAAAGTGAACTGAATTGGCAGTCTTTTTTCCCTGTTTTCTAGTCTTTCTTCAATTTTTACTCATGTGACACAAGTCTGTAGCCATTCTTCAATTTTTACCCATGAGAATCAAGTCAGCCATTTTGTATTTAAAGGATGGTGTGTGAGCCGCACACTTGTTATATCCTTGCTCATCAGGATACTGACTTCTGCAGCTGTTCCTCTGTGCCGCGGTCTGGCTGAATGTTCATCAGCTGTGCAGTGGGCTAATTCTTGATGCCTTGCTGTGTGGATGGAAGTGCCTTAAGGTATGTTAAACATATTTGGTAAACATATGGCCTTTTATTTGTTTTTGGTGGTTTAGTTATCTCTGATTATTCATGATTCAGTTAAGCTTTATTTTTGTTTTTTTTACAGTGACCGATTCTTAATCCTGTTTTTGCTGAATCCTTACTGGCGTAACCTTCCCTTTAAGGTATTTTTCTTAATGGTACCACACTTCCTGGTGATGGGTTCACAGTTTTTTTTTCAGGTTCACTTGTAGATTCAGATTGTTGTATCGGATTCAGCGAGTAGCTGAGTTTACCCCTTCTTTCAATAAATACGTTCTGGAGACACCTATTTGCATGATAACCCCTCAACATGTTCTTCTAATTTTTTGCTGTTATAATCGCTTGCTGCTTCTTATGAATTTTAACAGTCCTGATGACCAATAATAAGGCTAGGGTCAAAACCTCATCAACATTAAGGGTGAATGGAACCTATATGATTGTATTCATTGATGGACCGATAATTGAATGGAAATTGATAATCTACTCCTTGGGTTCCTTTGCTCATTTTATTTGTGGGCACACTGCGTTATTTGTTTGTCATTTCTTACTGTGTTTACTTACACTGACAAGCCCTGAGCACTTTTTGTATAGCAGCAAAAATTTGGGATTCTTGTTTAAGTGTCTCTCGGCTTAATTAATTGTGCTTTGAAAATTCTCACCTATTAATTTTGTTGAAATCTGCAAAAGAACACATTTTTTACTAAATGGAAGAGACAGGTCTAGGCCTTTGAGCACACACTTGATTAGCGGGAGGTTGAGGCCAAAATCAAACCAGGATACTAGATATTTGCTGTGGGGAACTCAGGGCATTCCTGCTCAAACAGCGGTCATTTATCCAAACTGTAGCACCATGAACAGATAGTTTTTGAACCCCAAAGTGGACATCAGGTAATGTCTGTAAGGGGGGGAGCAGGACTGGAAATTGAAAGTAGGCGACCTAGCAATCAAGGGATGCCGGCCAATCAGTGCATTAAATGCCAGCATGACTTGAGTAAAGAACAACAGCTACAACTTGTCATGCCAAATGAATACATTAAAAGAGGTAGCGGTTGAGGAAGGGTTTCAGGGAATCAAGAAGGATACATTAAAAACAGGAAGCAGGTGCTGCCTCTCTCTGTTTCTGATTGGGTGTCTGCATTTCATTGCTAAAGCAAAAAACCAACACTGCACTGCATGATATGACCCCAGGAGCTCTACATGTAGCTTGGGAATCCACCAGTGGAAAAAAAAGAATATAAAGGTGGTGGTTAAGCATTGTAGGCCTTGAGCAAACCATGGTGTTGGTACCACTTGGGGGATGGGTTCTAATGTGATTTATTGGCAAGGTATGGACGCCTAGAGATGGAGAATATGTGATTGCAAGTCATAACTTCTTGCCTTGTGTGTTACCACTCCACTCCCAAGAAACCTTGATGTAAATAGATTTTTTTCAGAATTTATTAGTGTGAATTTTATTATTTAAAATTACAATTACAGTAAATGTGATTATATAAATTGATAATAGTTATAATAGAATTCATGATTATATTAAGTACACCAAGTAAAATTTATAAATGTTTTAATTAATTTCTTTTTCCAGAGCTAGTGGTGAATGACCGTGCAGCATCATGAAGACTGAACAAGCACATTCTACCCCTCTGATCCCTAGTGTATAATTAATTTATGGTCAAATGTCCAACATGGAGTTACGCTGACAAGCCTGCAGGACTACTCATCATGGAAAACTTTGTTAGAGGCAGCTCAAGTGAGGAATCACATTCCACTGTCAGACACTGTGAGAAATGTGGAAAGCAACACGGTTCCCCAAGTATTTTACCACAGGAAGTGCAGGAGCCTGTTTACTATGAAGAGAAATTTACAAACTATTAAGCAAAAAGCTGAAGCAAGTGTCAGTGATGATGCTGGAATGAATGAGTGCACGAGTAGACGCTTAAACAGAAGAACATCATTAAAGTCAAACGTGTATGGTGAAGAAGGTATATTTTGTGGAAAGATAAAATGCTACAAGGGAACATCAAAGCGTGAGAAATTAATCAAGGCCACGGAGCTTAGAGTTAACAAAAGGTTTCGAGAGTGTGCAACCATTGTGATTCAAAGATCTTAGCAGTTTGTAGTAGGGACATGGTGCCTGCAGAAGTCCATTATCATACAAAGACCCACGAGAGATGATATGCTGATTTAGCAAGTGCTGTACACATTTCTCGTAAACAGATACAGAATTTGTTGTAAAGAAGTTTACCACTTGTGATAAGTTACAACTGAAAGAGATGCAAATATGCTACTTCAATTGTTTGCAAACGCTGTAATGCATGGAAATTAATAAAACTAATAAAGAAATTTTAAAAAAGAAAAAAAAATCATACAAAGACCCACAGACTCTGGGTGATACGACCAGGTTCGACCCCAAGGTGGGTGCTGTGAAAAATATTATATGATGGCTGAACACAGAAGCATCTTTTTGGGTCAGATAAGGGAAATGGTTCGTAACAACAGATAAGATCTTACTCCTGCAGACCTACTTAAGTCACAAATTGAAAAAGACGAATATACTGTTACGAGAGCTGTTAGTCTGGGTCAAAGCTGGATAAGGATTATGTTACTTACCCTGTAAGCATCTGTTCTTGGCATGTAGAGCTGTAGATTCACATGCTTTGCATACTCCTGCCATCTAGTGTTGGGTCCGGATGTTTGCAGGTTGTTTTTCTTCGAAGAAGTCTTTTCTTCTCCGAAGAGGTATCATCTCGGCTTGAGCCCGAGCCAGAAGGCTTGACTTGCTGTTTCGGTGCCGAGCCAGAAGGCGTGGCGTTGGAATCACAGTCTCGGTGCCTACCTTGGTCTGTTGGCAGTGGTGGCCTAATAACCTTTTGTTTGGTTGGGGTGGGTTTAGTGGGAAATGGGGCTTTGTTACTCAAGGCACCCTGTCCAGCTGGAACGTTGTGGGACTCAAGTTCGATCTCCAACTTGAAATAGGAGTCCTGGAGGGAGAAGGCCTCTTCCCCTTTAGCTGCCGACACTTCCATCTCTTCTTGCTCAATATCTTTTCCGAAGATATCCGGGGTGTCCTCGATACTCTGCCGTTGCAGATCTCTTCGTTGAGCCTGATGGTCCCGCAGAGTCTTTATGGAGCGGAATGATCGACACGCGTCGCAGTCTTCCTCTCTATGTTCTGGAGAAAGACAGAGGTTACAGACCTTATGAAGGTCGGTGCGCGGGTATTTGGAATGGCACCGAGGACAAAATTGAAACGGCGTCCGTTCCATCGGCAGAAGACTTGATGATGGATCTTCGATTGGAAGTAGATAGAATAAAACGAGCTCGGCCCGAAAGCCGTGGTTGGAGTTTTTTATTAGATAATGAGAGTTTTCTGACATTTTCGATACGCAGAAGGTGAAAAACGCATCCGGAACAATACCGACGAGGGTAAGTGAATTGCAAACCAAAGTGATTCCGATTGACTGTTTCGAATGGGAGCGCCGCAATACACGTCCGAACCCGATGGCGGAAAGAAAACAATCTAACAATGGAGTCAATGCCCATGCGCATTATCACTGAAAGGAGGAGTCACCTTACCTCGTGACTGGAAAAGACTTCTTCGAAGAAAAACAACTTGCAAACATCCGGACCCAACGCTAGAAGGCAGGAGTATGCAAAGCATGTGTATCTACAGCACGCTTGCCTCGAACACCCATTTGTTAGGCCACATGATCTCATTAGTCTCTGCACGGCAAAAAAGGCATCTCAAGACATAGTATTCGACATAATGAAGGCACATGAAATAAGTGAACAGTGCTATTAAGAGTTCAAACTTGAGCAACTTGAGAATAATCCACATATTAAGAAGTTTCTTGACCCAATGAAAATGAACAAACTAAAAACCTTCACGAACATGTCCAAGAAGAAGGCAGTGAACAGCAATGGCAGGACAATCATCATGAAAGCAGACAAAGCACTATTTGGTTGTATCATTGTGACAGCACAGAAACAGAACCTTCAAATGGCGGTTGTACTCGCTCATCCCTTAGGACATTTACCATGGGCTTTAGCAACTCCAAAAGCTCTGTTGCGAAAGACAAGCAAAGCTGGTTTAGCAACATACTTACATAAAAACGTTACTCCTGCTGAGGAAATACCTGGAAATTCAGCCATGCTGATTGATGGTATGGTTCTTGTTCAGAGAGTAAAAGGAGAGGAGGCTATGTCTGTCTTGTTCATGGCTGTGCGGGAAGGAAATAGGAGTCAAAGAATCGATGTTGTGTTTGATACGTAAAAGGAGACAGAGAAAGGGCAATCAGAGGGGAAGAACTCGGGTACCAGTTACAAAGCATCTCACCTTCCCAGATTGTCAGACAGTGGAGGAAATTCCTAAGCCATGTAAGGAATAAAACAACTCTCATCACATTTCTTGTTAACGAATGGAGGAAACCAGTGTGTTTTGTAAATCTTGAGAATAAAACATTGTACGCAAACTCTGAAGATAAATGCTACAAAATCACACCTGAAGGGAGCCACGAAATGCCTAATCTCAACAGTACACATGAAGAAGCAGATGCACGTTTGTTGCTGCATGCTGCACACGCTGCTAATGAGGGTTATGAAGCAGTAATGATAAGCTCAGATGACACCAATGTGTTTATTATATGTATGGGATTCTATGACAGAATCATGGCAACATTTTTCTGAAATGTGGTACGTAAATAAGCATGCGAGTCCTTGAAATTGGGAAAATAGCTTCAACTCTTGGTGAAAATGTTTGTCGAGCTATGATAGGTCTCCATACGTTTACCGGATGTGACACAGTAAGCTAATTTGCTGGAAAAGGAATGGGAAGTGCATTCAAAATCCAGTCTGCCTACAGACATACACAGGAAACATTTTCGCAGCTCGTAGACGAATTGGATCTCTCTGAAGAGCTAATGGACAAATTGGAGCAATTTTCGTGCTTGCTGTATGACCAAATCCTCGGTCCATCACATGATGACTTGCGATATCACCTATTCTGTGCAAAGAAGGGTGAGATAGACAGTCATCAACTTCCACCTTGCAGGGACTGTCTAAAGAAACATGCCAAACGCTCAGATTATCAAGCCGCTATAAGCAAGAGATGCCTTCTTAATGATCCACAGACACCTTGTCCAATTGGGAGAGGGTGAAAGTTGGAAAAACACGAGAGAGCAGAGCAATTGGTAGTGGACTGTATGGAGGGACAGCCAGTACCTCAGGCTGTGTTAGATTTACTAGCTTGCAACTGCAATAGGAACTGCAAACTGCCAACATGTGTCTGCTGTCTAAATGACCTCAAGTGTACTGACATGGGCAGACTTCCCACCTGTGAAAATCAAACAGACGCAGAGAATGATGACACGTATTCAGAAGAAGAAAATGATGATGACTAATGTGAATGATAAGGATTATGCTACTTACCCAGTAAGCATCTGTTCTTGGCATGTAGAGCTGTAGATTCATATGCTTTGCATACTCCTGCTATCTAGTGTCGGGTCCGAATATTTGCAAGTTGTTTTTCTTCGAAGAAGTCTTACCTAGTCACGAGGTAAGGTGACTCCTCCTTTCGGCGATAGTGCGCATGGGTATCGAGTCCATTGTTAGATTGTTTTCCCGCAAGAGGGTGAGAATGGAGTAAGTAAGTGTAGTACAGAGATGTCCATGCGTATGTAATGTAAATAATGCAAAACTGCAACAGCTACAGGAGCCCTGGGAGGTGGGAGGACGCATGTGAATCTACAGCTCTACATGCCAAGAACAGATGCTTACTGGGCAAGTAGCATAAGCCGTTCGAGGCATGTGTGCTGTAGATACACATGCTTTGCATAGACTATATAGCAGTATTCTCCCAAAGTGGTGGCTAGCCAGTAGATGTTGCAGCTGTTTGAAAGTGTTTTTAGCACTGCCTGGCCTACATTGGCTTGTTGACGTGCTAACAGATCCACACAGTAATGTTTGGTAAAAGTGTGTGGTGTGGACCATGTTGCTGCTTTACAAATGTCAACTATAGAGGTGTTACCTAAAAAGGCCATAGATGCTCCTATTTTACGAGTGGAATGCGCTCTAGGAGGTATAGCTAAAGTTTGTTTAGCTTTAGTGTAGCAGGTTTGAATGCAGTTAACAATCCATCTTGCAATACCAGATTTAGAAGTGGAATTGCCTTTGTGAGTAGCAAATGCAACGAACAGTTGTTTTGTTTTGCGAAAGTCTTTTGTTCTTTGAATGTAGTACAATAGCGCTCTTCTGACATCAAGATTATGAAGAGCTCATTCTGCTACCGAATCAGGTTGAGGAAAGAACACATGCACTCAACTGATTGGTTGATATGAAAAGCAGAAGCCACTTTGGGAAGGAACTTTGGATTGGTGCGAAGAACTACCCTGTCTGTATGAAGTTGAAAGAAGGGTTCTTCTAAGGTTAAAGCTTATAGCTCACCAACTCTCCTCAATGAAGTGATCGCAATGAGGAAGGCGACTTTCTCTGAAAGAAACTGTAGCGGACAGTTGTGTAATGGCTCAAATCGGTGGACCCATGAGCTGTGCAAGCACAATGTTTAGATTCCAAACTGGTGCTGGAGGTACCCTGGGTGGTATTATTCTCTTAAGGCCCTTCATAAAGGCTTTAATTACTGGAACCTTGAACAAAGATAGATGTTGTCTGTTTTGTAAATATGCAGCTATTGCTGCAAGATGCAAACGAATGGAAGTGTAGGCTAAACCAGCACGCTGTAAATGCAGAAGGTAACAAATGATATTTTGAGTAGATGCATCTAGAGGATCAATATTGTTATTAGTACAATACATAACAAATCGTTTCCATTTAGCTGCATAGCATGCTCTGGTAGTAGGCTTTCTTGCATCTTTAAGACTGGTAATGCATTCTGGTGGCAAGTTAAGATAGCAAAACCCTATGACTTCAGGAGCCAAATCACTAGATTGAACTCCTTGGGATTTGGGTGTCTGACTTCTCCATGGTTCCGAGTGAGAAGACTGGAACTGAGATGTAGCTTTTGATGTGGAACTATTGACAGTTCTAAAAGTGTCGTGAACTTCGGTTGACAAGCCCAAGTGGGAGCTACTAGAATCAGTTTGAGGGATGTTTGCCTGAGCTTCCGAACCAGAGATGGAAGGAGAGGGAGAGGCGGAAAAGCGTAGGCAAAAATCCCAGACCAATTCATCCATAGGGCATTGCCTTTGGATAGAGGGTGTGGGAACCTGGAGTCAAAGTTTGGGCATTTTGAGTTGTCCACTGTGGCGAACAGATCTATTTGTGGGAATCCCCATTGTTGAAAGTATGGAAGGAGAACATGGGGACTTGTGAATGTGTTGCTGCCTTCTGCTTAGGAGGTCGGCAATCTGATTGTCCACGCCTGGGAGATGCTCTGCCAGAAGATGGACTTGGTGATGAATTGCCCAAAGCCACATTGTCTGAGAGAGGCGTGACAGTTGCAGAGAATGTGCCCCCCTGTTTTTGTGCATAGTACACTGCTGTCATGGTGTCGATGCGAACTAGGACGTTTCCTTTGAGGTGAGACTGAAAAGCTTTCAGTGCTAGATATACAGCTAGAAGCTATAGATAGTTGATGTGAGGAGCTTTGTACTTGTTGTCCCATAGACCTTGAATTGTCAAGTTGTGAAGATGGGCACCCCAACCTGTGAGGGATGTGTCTGCTGTTAGCATGATCTGTGGAACAGGGTCGATGAAGGGCCGCCCTTTTGATAAGTTTGGTGTGTTCCACCATTGCAGAAAGCGATGGCTGTGGCTGTCTACTAACACTAGATCTGTTAATTGACCCGGAGACTGATTCCACTGACGTGCTAAACACTCCTGTAGAGGACGCATGTGCAATCTTGCATGAGGCACTATCGCGATGCATGATGCCATCATCATTAGCAGTTGCATGAACGTTCTGGCTGCTAGGTATTGATTGGCCTGAAACTGTTAGCAGAGATTGAATATTCTGAATTCTGGTTGCATTGGGAGAGGCTAGAGCTGTGCAAGTGTTTAGAGTCGCTCCCAGATAAGACTGCATTTGTGAAGGCTGACGGTGAGCCTTTCGAACATTGACCGTGAAACCCAATTGGTAGAGTAGGTCTAATGTAGTCAGTCAAACCACTTTATTCGATTAATTAAAATCATAAAAGTACAATACACAAAACAAAAAACAGAAATATCATTCAATACAAATGAGCGATGTAAAAAATATAAAATTCCTACAAGAGATCTGTAATTCATCGGGACTTAAAAATTATCAGGTAAAAACAATTACATTAAAATAAAAAATTAAAAAATTCATACATCATTAATCATAGGAAATCTCCTTTTCCTAAGGCGGACAGCAGCAACAAGGAAACTAGCAATGTTAAAAATATTCCGTGTATCATCTAACAATTGAAGATACATTAAAGCTGGTCTAACCTGTAGGAAGCCCTTTCCTCAATAGAGGAGCTAGAAACCTCCTCCGTATGTCATTATAAAAATCACAAAACATGATAAAGTGCATTGTATCCTGTGGTGAAAAATTGTCACACTGACACGGGCCTATCTCCTCTAATTTACACCATCCAGGAAGATTACCCAACAAAAAATGAATCAGATTAAAGCGGAACCTAGTCAGGAGCCAACGATGATAAGGCTTGGACACAATTCTCAGGTAGGGCTCAAATAATGGGGAAGAATTAATTAGGTAATGAGCCCTAACCAAAGGTTTTTGTATCTCCCGTTCCAACATCAGTATATTCAAAAATTGTGATTTTACCCATTTTACATCATCTTTTTTGATCCCTTCTGGGACGTTATAAATGTCGGGACGCCCTAGTTTAAAAAACATGCACTTAACGTAAAACAGCCACGGAATACTGCTGGCTTTATCCAGGGCAACACAGTCCCGTAAGATCTGGTGGTTCAAAGTTATCTCTGGGTTAAGCCAGGTTTTAATCCAGCAAACCAACGGAGCCAGTCTCAGCAAATCAGTCACATATCCCAACCCCAATTCCTGATGAATAGCAAAAGTTGGGGTTGATTGGGGCACAGACAGGAGAGTACGTAAAAATTTATTTTCAGCCAACTGCATCCCTGCCAACTGTTTGTAGCCCCAAATGGCAGAACCATATGTAGCAATAGCCAGACATTTAGATCTATAGATGGAAAGAATAGCTTCAAAAGGCCTGGCTCCCAATCGCTGTGAGAACCCCAATAAAGCTGACGTCGATCTAACTACTGCGTTTTTTTTAGCTTTATGTTGGGGGACCCAAGAACATCTGTCATCAAATAAAACCCCCAGATATGTAAAAGAGGTCACTCTGGACACCTCAGCTCCATTGCATAAGAAAGTTTTATCATTTTTGTTTCTTTGACCCATTGTCATGACATGTGATTTCGACATATTCACAACCAAATCCAGGGATTTCATATAAGCCCCGAATGCATCCAACAGTCTCTGAAGACCTATGGCAGTTCGAAATAATAAAACGGCATCGTCCGCGTATAAAAGGACCGGCATAGACCTAGTCCCTACACGCGGAATATCCAAACTGGCCTGATCCAGGGTTTTATCTAGAGCATTGATATAGAGGGTAAAAAGTAATGGCGCCAATATACAACCCTGGCGGACACCTCTGCCTGATTTAAAGTGTCTAGTGCATTTGCCGTCCTGAGTGACCCTAACTGCTGCTAAAAGATCCCGATGTAAATCTGCTAAAAAGTGAACTAAACAGGGATCAATACCCATATCAAGTAAAATAGGCCAGAGCTTCGATCTGTTTACCAGATCGAATGCGGAGGTGAGGTCCATAAAAGCCATTTGCAATGAACCTTTTTTGGCTACGGTATATTTGCCTATTAATAAATATAAATTAAGACACTGATCCATGGTACTTCTGCCTTGTCTAAAACCATACTGAAGATTGGATAAAACCCCATTATCATTTACCCAATCAGTGACTCTAGCCAAGATCACTTTACCAAAAAGTTTGACGGCCGAATCAATCAGTGATATAGGTCTGTAGCACCGTGGATCTCCTCTCTGTCCTTTTTTAAAAACTGGTATAATTGTAGACAGGGACCAGGACGCAGGGAACCCCTGCACAACTGAGGCATTAAACACATTTGCCAAAATCTTGATAAAAATTTAGGTTCACCTTTATACAAGTCTGCAGGGACACAATCAGGGCCAGGTGCCTTATTGGTAGATGTCTCTAATATTGCCTTTTCAATGTCCGCCTCATTAAAAACCAACAAAGATAACTCACCATGTGTATCTAAAGCTGAAGGGGGATCCTGAACCTCACTTGATCCATAAATAATCTTAAAGTGCGCTAACCACTGCTCTTCTGAGATATTAATTTCCAGAATATCATTCTCTAAACCCAAGAAGAAAGGTGTGTTAACAATAGCCCAAAATTTCGAGCTATCCTTTAGGACTTCAACAGACATTAGAGCGTTCCATGCCTCTGATTTAATCTCACTTTTCCGGGTATATACCACTAGCTTATATTGCTTCCTGAGACTAGCTATCTGCTCCCTGTCCCTTGGTTTATTTTTCAGGGCTTGAACTAAATTTCGATGGGCCCTAGAGCAATTTGCGTCAAACCACCTTTCACCTGGGTTGGAGCTGGATTTAGTTTCAACGGTCAGGTCAGCTGCTACCTGGCCACAGATACCTTCGAAGGTCTTAATGACCTCAGCCTTTGGAGAGGAATAATCCGCGCATATTGCGATATCATTTTTAGCCTTCATACACAAATTAACAAAGAAAGATTCGGGAATTACCCTAGACCATTTGAGCCTCCTCCCCTGATCACTTGTTGCCACATGGTTAACTCCTGTGTTCCTGCCACATGAGCACAGAAGACCCAAGTCTTTGTTTAATTCAAGAATTACTGGGTTATGATCACTAAAGGGGGACAACCTGGCATTATAGAACACTACATTAGCTAGCATTGAGGGGGACAAAAATATGTAATCAATAATAGTATCCCTTCCCTTGGCCTTAAATGTCGAAACCCGCTCAGATAAGTCATTAAAGCCAGGTTCGAAGAGATCAACTCCTGCCAGGAGGTCCTCCAGAGCCTCTTCCTTTTTCGTATGCTCAAAGTGGGGTGACACCGAATAATCAGGGCCCAAATGATCATCAACATAACAATTCAGATCACACAGATGAATATTAAAATCGCCCATAAGTATGATATAATAAAAAGTGGATGGCTTTGATCTATAAACTTCTAAAAAACATTTCAAATAAGATAGATGTTCATTCATAAAATCGCATTCCCCAGAATTATAAAAATTAATTAATAATATTTTAGGACAATTGGGGGTGCATAGTTCTATTATCAAACAATTATGGGAGCTTACCTCCAACATCTTTATGGACCCTTTTAACTTTAAAGAAAAAAGGAGCACTAAGCCCCCTTGGCTCTACCTGCCGGAGTAGGACGTGCAGGTGAGCAGTAAGTTTTAAACCCATCCAGCCAAAAATTGCTCTCCCTCTCCCAAGTTTCCTGGAGAGCAATAATGTCGTGTTTTTATATAAACTCAAGCCAGCTAGAATCATCCCTTTTCGATCTGAGCCCCGCAATGTTCCAGCTAATGATCTTGCAATTGGGGGGAACTTCCAAGTCGATAGGCTGGAGATTATGACTGGGGTCAGGTAAACAATCATGGGGTAACCCTAGTCAGTCATTCTCGTCTAGCTGAGACAGTGGAGAAAATCTATTTGATAGGGCTATGCCTACTCCTTCGCAGCCTGTTTGCATAGGAAAAGTTTGCGAAACTATTATGTCTCTAACACTAGAACTTACTGGATGGAGTTCCAAATTTTTAATTTCAACAGGGCGTTGAGGAGACTGATAGGGCCCCCTCAAATATACCTCAGAGTGGGTTTTAACAAGTACGTTCGATCTTCTTACTGGGGGATAAAAATAACCCAGTGACAGGGCTCTGATACCCCCTTTCCCCTTCTCCAGATCCAGGTCCGAGGCATCCCAGAACAGTCCATCAACTGAGTTTCGTGTGTTAAAATTAACAATAATACAGTCGCCGTCAACTCGTTTCGGGCGTTTATCCACCCACCCCACCAGTCTGGCCATTATAATACTAGAAGAGATCTCGGTGTTTCCAGTACAATATTGTTCACACCAAATTTTGGCTTTTTAACTAGGAGGGCCGGGGTGGATTCAATTTCATCAACACCAAGTGGTGGAACCCTTACGAGGACCGCAACCAATGGGGTCGCTTCTGGGGGGAGATTAAGACTAAAGCAATTGGGTTTTACAGGCCTCTCATGCGAGGGTGAGGGCTCCCTAGTAACCAAGGTCTGGGCATTAGCTAACATGTCCACAGGGTTTATATTGCAACGGCTAGAATTCCCCCACCTCTCAGGGCGGCCCTGGTGTACCCCGACTCTCTCCTTAGTTCCGAATTCTGGCCTTACCCGTGATGGGGAAAGTAGTTGACCACCCGAGTTATCTACACCAGTGCATAGCCTGGTCTCTAACTGAGCTTTAGGGAACATAATTGAACTAGGAGAAACGTGCAGAGGTTTCGGAGCTGTTAAAAAGGAATCAATACGCTCACATTTTTTTCAACATCCCAGCAACACAAGTGTTCAAAGTGTCAATAATGTCTTTAGCTATGCTAGTAAGAGCAGATTCCAGCCGTGAGGTAAAAATCTCCTCCACCATATTCCGAACTATCAGGTCGATATTTTCACTCACAGCATTCCCTTGGGTAGAGTTACTTTTTTTTAAGCCTATGTCCCGTTTGCAGGTTTTTCTGGTGATTCTCCTTTTCCCAGCGGGCCCTTTTGGGGCCTTTTCCAACACAGGCTAAGATTCTTTAGTGACATCATCCATGCCCCCAGTCTGAACAGCAATGCATGTTAGAGTGCCCTGCGCGACTGACGGTGTCGTTATCAGGACCGTGGGTTCCAAGGGAACGGGAATTATTGTCACAAGGTCGGGTGTAGCATTCCCCTCGTCTGGCTCTTGGCTCGTGCCCAAACCCAGCTCTTTTTCTGCATTAGCAATTTCCTTATTTAGGGCTCTCACCGCCGAGGTTAAATATGATATAATAGATGCCGACTTTCTTGGAATTTTTCTTTAACCCCCCCCTGGTCTTGACTGCACAGTTGTTTTCGCTTACCCATTGTCGACGTTAGCGGGGTGGCCCAGCCCGGCCTCTTCCGGTCACTGACGGGCAAGGACGGGCCCGCCCTTTGCCCGGGCGCTCCCGCGTGCGTCCCGCGAAGCGGGGGCCGCGAGGAGCTTGATGCGCCTCCTGGCGCGTGCTGGTCACAGCTGTGGCAACCCAGTGAGTCTGGGAGCTGTAGTCTCACCCCTGTTGCTGGTAGTGCCGGTATTACGCGGGTCCCGCGAAGCGGGGGCCGCGAGGAGCTTTATGTGCCTCCTGGCGCGTGCTGGTCACAGCTGTGGCAACCCAGGGAGTCTGGGAGCTGTAGTCTCACCCCTGTTGCTGGTAGTGCCGGTATTACACGGGTCCCGCGAAGCGGGGGCCGCAAGGAGCTTTATGCGCCTCCTGGCGCGTGCTGGTCACAGCTGTGGCAACCCAGGGAGTCTGGGAGCTGTAGTCTCACCCCTGTTGCTGGTAGTGCCGGTATTACGCAGGTCTAATGTAGTCTGAGTGTGGTGTAGACACTTTTGGTGTGTGCTGGCTTTGATAAACCAGTCGTCCAGATATGGGAAGACATGAATCGGCTGTCTTCTGAGATTTGCCGCCACTACTGCCAGATATTTTGTGAATACTCTGGGAACCGGAGTACCTTGAATTGATAGTGTTTTCCTGCTATCACAAACCTGAGGTATTTGCGATGAGCTGGGTGAACAGGAATATGAAAGTATGAGTCTTTTAAGTCTAGTGTGGACATAAAATCGACTTGCTGTAGCAGTGGAAGGACCTGTTTAAGCGTGACCATGTGGAAATGTTCTGAAAGTACGTTCAGATTTAATGTCCTTAGATCCAAAATTGGTCTTAAGGAGCCGTCTTTCTTGGGGATTAGAAAGTATAGGGAGTATATCCCTGAACTTTAGTACTGTAATGGAACTGGTTCTATAGCTTCTTTTGTTAAAAGAGATTGTACCTCTTGTTTGAGAAGCTGCAGGTGTTCTGACAAAAGTTTGTGGGTGCGATGTGGAATGTTGGGAGGATTGCTGGTGAGCTCCAGGCAATAACCATGTCGGATAATGTCTAGCACCCATTTGTCTGATGTTAGGGATTGACAAATGGGAAGAATTTGTTGAAATCTTTCCCCGACAGGTGTTAGATGATCGGGGGGAAGCGTGGGCAAGTCACTGCTTATTGGGAGAAGGGGAGTTACGCGCTGACGTGCCCTTACCCCTACCTTTAAAATTGTTTCCTCTGTAACCTCCTCTAAAGAAACCTCTACCGGAAGAGGGTTGCATGTTGGACTTGTACGAGGATGTGTTAGGGTCTGAGGATGTACTTTTACACCCTGCTCTATAGAATGAGCGACGAAAGGAGCCTCTGCTTGACGGAGATTGAAGTGCTCCCATGGATTTCGCCACGTCTGTTGTCTTTTTTCATTTTTTTCCAAAGCCTGATCAACCTGAGGTCCGAAAAGATGTTGTTTGTTAAAAGGAGTGTTTAAAATAGACTGTTTTACCTGAAATTCTAAGCCAGGCATGCCGATGTAAGAGAATGCTGGTGTTAACTTGTCTCGCTGCAGTGTCAGCAGCATCAAGAGCACATCTAATAGAAGAGTTAGAAATGAGCTTCCCTTCTTGAACTAGCTCTTGTGCCTTTTTCTTGTGCTCTTCTGGGAGGTACAGAAGTAGACCTTCCATCTCATCCCAGTGTGCCCTGTCATACCTTGCAAGTAGGCCCAGCGTGTTGGCAATGCACCAGTGATTAGCAGCTTGAGCAGTTACACTTTAACCAGATGTGTCAATAAGTTTAGATTCTTTATCTTGGGGAGGAGCATCTCCAGATGTCTGAGTTCGCTCTTTTACGAGCATTGGAAACTACCAGTGAATCAAGAGGGAGCTGTCCTTTAATGAAAACCGGATCAGAGGGTGATGGTTTATATTTTTTATCAACCCTAGGTGTTAAAATTTGTGCCCGAACAGGGTCCTTAAAAATGTCATCTGCATGTCTCATCATGCCTTTTAACATAGGGAGACTCTAACTAACTCTGTGAAGACCCTAGTGTCTCAAATAAAAAATCGTCATCAAAGGTCTCTTTATGCAGTGTAACCCCATGATATGCTGCTGCTCTATAGATTAACTCCAGCTAGGAAACGTTATCATCTGGAAGTGAAGGCTTTGCAGTGTATAGGTCTGGATCATTATTTATAGGTTGATCAATACTATAATCATCCCACGAATCTGTAGGTAAAGGAACATTGTCATCATTATTATCCCCATCTCCAAAATCAGGCTGTGTGTGAGGAGATCCCTGTGGTGTTACGTGTAATGGATCTGAGCCTGGCAGTATTGGTAAAGGTGAAGATGGTGGAGGGGATGGAAAAGTAGGATAGATGTTTCGGCTCCAAAGCGGACTTTTGTTTTGAAACAGAGGATTTCGGCTCCGAACCAGATTTGTCTTTCGTAGCGGAATGTTTTGGGTCTGAAGACGATCTGTCTCGGCTCGATCCCGAGCAGGAAGGCTTAACCACTTTTTGGCTTTAACCCCGAGGGCGGGGCGTCAGAAACATCGTCTCGGTGCCGACCAAGGCCCGAAGACAGAGGTGGTGCCGAAGCCTTATGTTTAGTGGACGATAGCTTACAGGGTACAGGAGTTTTAGTACGACCACCTGTCCCGCTGGAATGTCTTCAGACTCTTTAATTCGATCTCTAGGTCAGAATCGGATTCTGTGACCGAGAAGGTCTCCTCTTCTTCCGCAGCTGTTGCTTCATGTTCAGATTCTTCTCCGAAGATATCCGGAGTATGTTGAGTGCTTTGGCACTGCATTTCTCGTCGTGGAGCTCGACGATCTCGAAGAGTCTTTTTCGATCGGAACGACCGACAGGCCTCGCAATCTTCTTCCTGGTGCTGCAGTGAGAGGCACAAGCAGACTTGGTGTAGATGGGTGTGAGGGTACTAGGAGCGTTACCGAGAACAGAATTGAAACGGGGTCCGTTCCATTGGCAGAAGAATGGATCAACGCGGCTAGGCCCAAAGGCCGCCTACGATGTTTTCGACCGAAGCTGAGAGACTTTCCTGATCGAATGGATACACGGAAAGAGGGAAACGCGTACGATAACAATACCGTTGAGGGTACAGTGGATTGAGCACCGAGGGGAACCCGAAAGACGGTTTTGAACCGGAGCGCAGCAATACACGTCTGAACCCGATGGCGGAAAAAAACGATTTAACAATGGAGTCGATGCCCATGCGCCCTATCACCGAAAGGAGGAGTCACCTTACCTCGTGACTAGGAAAGACTTCTTCGAAGAAAAACAACTTGCAAACATCCGAATCCAACACTAGATGGCAGGAGTATGCAAAGCATGTGTATCTACAGCACACATACCTCGAACAATTGTGTTTATGTTCACTCATGACCTACATTGTCTATGTAAGATGTAACAACTATTATTATTTGAAATTGTAAGTGAAAATTATGAATATAATCTATATCAATATATGAGGAATACAATGAAGTTTTATTGTTATCATTTTAAGGACTATATTGTTATTATTACAATTAATAATCAATTATTTTTAAATAATATTAAATTTAACCAATCTGGTCGAAATAGATTTCTTTTTTCACATATTATGATGAATTTGTATGCTATTTATCAAAAATATGAAAACCATTATTTTTTCCGAGTATGGTTGCTAATCCAATAATTTCAGACAAAAAGTAAAGAGTACCAATAGCCTAAATTTGGGGTCCTAGCTCATGGCCTATTGTGGGCTTAAAGTTGACGTCATCAAGGGAATACAGGCTCCCACAATGTCTGATGGCCAAGGAAAAATATAATTAAAAGAATTCTGGATCCAACTACGAGGTGGCTGAATAACGCACAGAATGTGTAGCTAGATCAGGCTCATTTTGCAAAACTAGAATTCAGAGGTTAGCTCTTTTGGTGCAAGGCCAGGAGAGTATAGTTGTTAGATATTAAAATCTCTTCTCGTGTAATGATATCTAACAGCAATAAATACTTTCAGCCGCCTAAGATCATAAATAGATTCTGAAAAATAACAATTCTCAGATGTGCTATGAAATAAATATTGCTTTATTTTTGTGATGAAATGGCATGCATGAAAAAAATATTTTAATTATACAATATTGTACGACAAATGTCTGTTGTACACCAACAGCAGAACAACCCAGATAAATCATCAGCCCGTTACCAAAAGCAAGCAGCAACTCATAAATATTACACTAAATGTACAAAATCGAGACTGATTAGAGATGCAAACCTTCTTGCAGCACGATTTGATAAAACAAGCAAACATTGTTAATCAGGAACTTATAAATAAAATGTCATTTTGGTTAATATAAGTTACTTTTAACACCCTCTTATTTAAAAATAAATTACATACGTAAAATAAGTAAACAAATCCTTAAAACAAGAATTCTTTGAAGTACACTTGTTTGTGCTGAAATTCTCCATTGTTGGTATTGAGAATGTAAGATGTGATTAACTTACGTTTATTGGAACCTTGTTTATATTAAACATTTAATTGTTTATTTATTTAATATCCTTATAGGATGCCCGACATGTGTATTAAATCCTAAAATAATTTACTGATAAATATTACTTTTAAAAATGTCTGCAAGCAACGCTGTATTACAATAACAAAGATATGTCTTCATTTCAAGGATTACATCATATATACTGTGCTACTTTGAAACCAGCTGTTTGCGGAGTCAATCATACTTGTTGGTGAAACCAAATTGTGACTCAACAATCACATACATACAGACTGTACTCTCTGGTTTTGAACATCCTTGATAAAACTGTGTATGGACCATTACTTCCAAGCATCACTGTAAACAGTTCATCATAGAAAACTCAAATTACAACTGACATACAAACTGGCACAGCACTTGAGTCCTCATTTCAAATTTATTATTACTTTGGTGCATGTTATAAAACCTCACAAAGCTTGTATGATTCAGGGAATGTTCTGAAACATTCAGTCCTATCACTTTGTCTTGTACGTGCTAGGTTGTTTTTGGATTTAAAATCCATCAGAGGTACAATCCTAAAATATGATGATTCAAGATCACAGAGGATCACATTTTAACAGGATGAATAATGGACCTTTAAAGGGAATGTTTGTTTGCCGGTGGGTAGACTTTCTGACAAATTCACTGACCTGTAATTGAGCGAATTATGGCCCATGCACCCACATCCAGGGCCACTGGTTATGCGATAGGGGAAGACCAAATTATGTGGTAGAGTTGATTGAATAAGGTGGCAAGAAAATGCAAATTATAAAGCATAACGCAGCACATTTTGTGATAGTATTGCCTCATTGTTTTGTCATTTTGACACGTTAACACTGTCTGGACAGAGGTCTCACCCCATTAGTTCCAGTTGAATACCAAATGAATGCAAACATTTATAAAGTGCTTAGCAATTCAGCAAAGCTTTACCAGCACAAGAGAGGGCCAGAAGTCAAACGGCTACACTGCCCTAGGCCTGAACAGGGGTTTATGGGAGATAATCGTCAGGGAGTGAGTAAGCAAATTCCATTTCTTACTCGCTAGTACTGAAAAGGAGCAGCCCCTACTCCTGACTGTCCGGAAAAACGGCACTATAAGTGCAGAGTGGAGGGGGTGGTAGTGTTGGATCTTGTTAATCTAGTACTGCAGGCCACGCTTATAGAAGGCCCAATGCACAAAAACCAGTGCCTTGAAGAGAAGACAATGCAAAGCACAGAGATGTCTGGTAACAGATTCCAGTTAGTGAATGCCCACAATGAGTTGCGCCGCAGCACTTTGTACTGTCTGAAGTCTTTTTATCCATTTATCAGGAACATCCGGATACAAGATGTTAACATAGTCCAGCCTGGTCGTTATTAATACATGGACCACCGTCCTGCAGGCTGCTAGAGAAAGATCAAGAACATTTATGATGGAGCACAGCAAGGCAAAGCAGGTGTTGGCTACTGAGAGGATGTGGCTTATTTCCAACAATTATCATTTCAAATTGTACCTTTTAAGTCTGTCATTTCTAGAATATGTAATGCTATTTCAAAGAACTTCTTGCAAAAGAGGTGATGTCTGCCAGTTGAGTGAGCTGACTAGAAATGCAAAAGTTACAATTTTTAGAAAATCCCCCACAATAAACTTGCATGTATTCTGTAATATTTATACTACTGTTTATAGAAATCCAGTTTTAAGGTATTTTACAAACTTTGCTATAAGAAATCGGACCAAAAGTTGAAATGTTAATTTGACTAGTACTGTTGTGAGAATGAGGACCGTTGCCTAACTATAAAGTGTGTTCAGCATCTGTGTTCTGATGTCACATTCTACCTACCTTATAAGAAGTTAACACTTTAATAAGGTGACTCTGGTGAATTTTTATCGCTTGAATTTCTAAAATAAAAATAGTTTTTTGCGATATTTGGCTGCAGCAAGAATATACATTTTTACAACTGCCGACTTATACAAATTTATTTTAAGGGTGCGCTGTCAATGAAGGCATTATGGTGATAGAGGAAACAGAAGGAGTAAGCAAAACAAAACAGAGATGCATACAAAAGCGAAAAAATAGTCAGAAAACGAAATACCAACAGCCCATTACCGAAGCGATGCTTTTGTGACATGTTTTTTCAATGTCTTTTTCCGCTTTCAGGCGGACAGGCTGTGGTAAGTGATGTTGATGATTTGCACTCCCCAGAAGGTTTGGACAAATGATCAGCTCCACTGGCACCAAATGCATGGATGCCGAAAGTGTTCCTTGGGGGTTTCCAAGCTAGCTCCTTTACTACTGGAAACAAAGGCAGTTTCTGTCCAGAAGCAAGATACCGGTAGAAGCCCAGGTATGCACATTTGTAAAAAGGTTGTTAGATAACCATCATTAATATTCATAATTGCATTTTCTGATATTTCTAACATGAAAGTCACATGCACTTACAGAGTCTGAAACCTAGGAGTTGGTTAAAGAAAATCTTTTTCAATATAAATGTATTACAGATTTAGTTTACAAATGTGCTGTCCTAATATATAAAGTACCACCTTATGGTGTCTTCTCTCTTTTGTTTTTTAAATCAAGTTTTAAACTTGTTTTCTCTATATGGTACTTTTTTAAAAGCAAGCACCAATTTAAATATATCATCATCTTTATAAATACACTTGTAAATGTGCTTTTTTGACTTTCATTTCAAAGCATCATTTATTTGTGGGAGTTTGGTTTACAATTACACCTCATTTCTTGGTAACTGCTGATTTTGTACCCAAAACAACGCATAAGTTTAACACTACAATGCATGAAGTGATGGTATGAATAACTCTGCGTCCCTCACATTCATAAATTTAAGAATATAGGCCCTCCAGCGACCTAAATTCTACCGAATCTTTTCTTAATAAACATAATGATTTCTTGATATTTGCTGCTCTGACAAAGAGCACTGCTACTTCATTTGGTCAGAGCACTTGTATTGCAAACTTATGCTATTCCAAAATCCAGATTTAACACTGAATATTAACAGAATTTGAAAAGGCACTTTGTAGCACATAAATATAGAAATATATTATCCTCTACATACCTTTATAGTGCAATATAAATTTAGATGCATTTGTATACCTTTAGTAACAATACAATTATGCACCACATTTGCTTTGAGGTGACTGGGTGCGTACCGCATATGAAGTTTAGATTGTAAAAGTATTATTATAAAGCTAGTTTAAAAAACATTATTCAAAATTCTTATATTTTAAATCAAAATATGGCACTTATCTATCTATCTTTTAGTTCAATACAATTTCACATTTTACACTCCGTTTTCAATCACATTATAAGGTCCATGCGTCAAACATCTAGGGATGAAATATGTACACCTCAAAATCTATTGCACACTGCTTTATACCAACATTTAAACGAAATACAGCAAAGGTCACAGTAACGGACTTTCTCACACATCAATATGATGAATGAATCTAGATTAGCCAAGATATTCTTAATTTCATACATGTCATTTTTGACATAGCAGAAGCTAATGCTTAACCAACTTCTGTTAAATGCCATATGATAACCCATCATTTTCCTAGCAGAACGGGGCAAGAAATGAAGAAGTGGAAATTACTGAGAAGAGGGACATTTTAAAGTGCAATGGTTCTTATTTCAGAGGTATGAGATACAGAGGTCCTCTAAAAAGCAATCTGCATTGGAAACGTGTTGCATGAGGGTTTTAGAGTTCTCTGATGGATGAGTTTTTTCCCAGCATTTTCTCAAAGTGAGCGGTTTATCAAATGTAGAGGGAATGTCACAAATACATCACAGGCTCTCTGCGTATCCATTTAGGAGGATCTGAAATACAACATAAAAACAAAGGTTATTTGCTATGAATCAAACTGCTCAAACATCACAAGATGCTACACACACACTCACCCTATTTATAAATATCCACAGATGACTAGGCATTAGGTATACAATCAAAAACCTATTAAGAAAATAAAGAAAAATAACTGACTGAAAATATACAATTATGGTTTAACTCTCCATCCACCAGTGAACCCACAATGGCCTCACATCCCAGCATTAACAAATTACATCACTAACAGCATCACAAAGTGCAACACCAATAACAACACCAACCTTTCTAACAGGGCACAGATGGGATGGCCTGTGGCCATGCCCTATATGCAGACTTAAATTTGCATGACCTTCACCACAGGGAGTACAGAGCACAGCTTGTAGAAAAGCTCTGTACGGTTTAAAAAGCAATGGGCAAACCTGTGTGTGTGGCGGACACACAGGTAAATAGCTGTATGTAGCAGGCATGGAAGCCAAAGGGTATGGACTCTTACCTGTGAGAGCATTACTGTTGCATATCTAACCTCCAAATGAGAATTTGAGTGTTTTAGGCCTTTGATCGCGGACATAATGGTTCTTACAGGAATATTTATGTTTTCATCATGCTACTTTTGAATGGTAGCAAATATTTTTCGGTGATTTATCAGGTTTTGGAATGATATACCTTGACAACTACCTGTAAATTGCTTATACCCCTGCACATGGCATGACCTTTGGCCAGTACCTGCTGGGCACGTCTTTGGTCTGTGCTCAGTGAGCGCTTCAATAGGGGTGTCCCATTAGGCTACGTCATGCTCCCAGTCCTTCAACCCCATAGCCGGCCTGAACAGCCTTCGATCCTGTAAAGTGTTCTGTGGGCTCATCTTCTGAACTTTGCAACACCCCGCCCCCAGTCTTTAAGGCACCAGAGCCTGCTAATCTTGCACTTATATAGGCATAACTTATGTAAATTTCAAAGTATTTCACGTTTTTACCCCACTCACATTAAAATGTCTTTCAGACAAAACAGTAGTTTTTGTAATGAGCACATTAAAATGTGACTGAGGACAAGAAACGACCAATAGTTGCAGATAAACAATTGTAAAAATCATAATTATTCTGGATAAGACAAGAACCAACATCAAAAGGATCTTGAAAATAAGGTAATATGCATTACTGCACAGCTAAGCGATGAAAAGAATTAGTACTTTTCAAATTTCTATTCTCCAACTATGGATATAGTACTAGTATCAGTAACTGAAGAATTAGCTCAGTATTGTGTTTTCTATTGCATGTGTGAGGGAGAGGGAGGGAGAGAGAGAGGGAGAGAGGGAGGGAGAGGGACAGAGAGAGGGACAGAGAGAGGGACAGGGACAGGGAGAGGGACAGGGAGAGGGAGATGGAGAGGGAGAGAGAGAGGGAGATTTAAAAGCCATTTCAAATCCTGATTGAGAATAAGAACTGAACACATCACTTTCAAACGGGAAAAGTGAGAAATGGAGCCACAAAATCAATACTAGCAGTAAACATGCTGGACAGAAAATGCATGACTACTTAGATTAAATATATTTTTGTAAAAGTAAGAAATACAAAACTAACCAAGTAAAGAACAATGATTAAGTTGGATAAGTACCAGCTGGGCAACGCAAAGGAAAACAGATGGCAACATTTCGTAGGTAACAGAAAAAGGAAGTGAGTACCCCATCAAGAAAGATTTTTAGACAAGATCGAGCAAAGTGTTTTGCAAAAAGTCTAAAGCTAAGCCTAGTCAAGGGTTTTTACGGGCATTTGTCATGAGCCTCCCCTTTGCGTAAAAATACTAGTATAAAAAGGTTAAAACAAGCATTGGCAATGCAGTAGGACTCGCATTTACGCAAGACCTATTGCATTGCAATGGAAATGCGTGCGGGCGACAAGGCACGAACGGGGGTTGGGGGGGCGGCGAGAAGGTATCGGACTGCGGGAGGGGGGGGCACGGGAAGAAAGTAGTCTGTGCAGTAAAGGGGCCAGTAGCCATGGTAGGACACAAATGCCGACATGGCCGTCATAAGGAGGGACTAAGAAGCCTACAACCAATCGGAAGGCAGCATTTAAGACACAAGCCAATGAAAAAGATGGGAGGGGAGTGGGCGGAGCTTCCTCGAAGCTTCCACGCTATACTGAATACTGCATGCCTCGCAAAGCGAGCTGCGCATGCGCTGCAACGCTAGGCTCGACCTAAAAAAGGAAAAGAAATGACAGGAGTAAACATTTATTGGAGTGTTGGAAACTGGTAATCTCAGACATGTTCATTAAGTATTTGCATTAAATGTATTTATTTAGAATGAGTGGAATGGAAACTGTTATGCTCATAATTAACCCTATCGGCAGTAAAGCGTTTCTGTAATACTTTAATTAAAGCTTACATGTCCTTTGGGGCTGTATGACGCCACGGAGTAGGGATTAAAATGTGAGAGAATTTGTAGTGGCTCACAACTTTCTTGCCAGACCTTTTGAGGCTTTAGTCTGATCATTAACATACCCACCTGCATACCTCTTTTACCTCGTCCCATCTGAAAATACATCAATGAGTAGGTCTACTTAACAGAGAACACACAGATTCTGGGAACGCCTATTCTTACAGCCAAGGGAGCTGCGCTCAGATGTCACAGGATCTCTTCACTCTTTTGAGATATCAGTTTGAATAGCACTTCTTCAGCATATTAGTGGAGCATCTCGACTCGGGAGCCCCCTTCCAGGGCATCTAAGACAGTTTTGTTTTTACTGTGGAGTATTAGTTCATCAGGCTTAATGAATGCCAGGAACTGTGAGAAGATGCTTTATCCAGTCTGATAAATACAATCTAAAGAAGGGCAGGTGCACCATTCATGTATTTTGGTCCGTTGTGTGTATATATGCAACGTCTGGAGCTTGAAGGTACAATGACTGATATTGCCATGTAACAAAACACTTTGTTCATTAAGGTGTCTCGGAATCTGAGTTGTGAAAGTGCTCAAACGTTTGTGATCAAACACTTTTCTTTCTCCTGAATTATCGGTCTTGGGTGCTGATTCACTACAGTAGGCATACGGGCTTTATTTTGAGCGAGATTCTCTTTCCAGTGTGTCAGAGGTATTGAATCTACAGTTTGTTTCATCATTCATTCCTTGCAACATGTACAGAGCTCTGTTTCTACTCTATCTGGATCGACACAAGTCTGTATGGATTTGCAGAAACTGCTTTCAGGGGCTGCAGGAAAGAATTTTACAAATTGCCAGGACTTTCTGAGTGGTCGGGGGGTCATGGGCGCCTCCTCCGCTATGGCGGAGGAGCAACGCCCCACTGGTGAAATACCAGCAGACAGAAGAAAAAAATAAAATGACATTATTTTATTGTTTTTTTTGTTTCACTTACAGTCTGCGAATCAGGGGCGTGGCCATGTCTCAGGTACAGCAGCAGGGGGAGGAGTGGTGTTAGGCACTGAAAGTGTGCATGACAGTTTGGTCGGCCGTCCAAACTGACATGCGCACTTTGATATCTCTAGGCTCTTCCTGGGAGATATCATCAGTGCTAAGGGGCACACGCTCCCAGTTCCTGCTGGAGCGTTAAACTGGCCTGCTCCGCCCAATCCCATCGCTTCTCTCATGCTGGGAGTCATTGCATGAGAGAAGCGCTGGGATTGCGTAGCACGTCTGGGAGCCTGTGCTCCTGGGGATTGTAGTGCCAGGAGCAGAGAGGCGTGGCACAGCGAGGGAGCAAAAGATCGTGGGACGGCAGCGAAAGGTAAGTGTTTAAACTAATTTTTTATTTTTTTCCCCACGCTGCCCCTGCTCCCAAGTCGGATTGGCAGTAGCTGGTGATGGGTTGGCTTTTTTCCTATGCTAAATTCGAGTAGTTAAAGCTTTTTGTTTCCATCATTTTAATGACTTGAGTCATGCTGTTTGCTGGAGGCTTTCTCAGTTTCTTGAATCATAGTCAAGAAAGGAAATCATTAATATTGTTGCATCTATGAGCTTATGACGATTTGTTTATTTTAAGGTGGTCCTAAGCTCACTTCCTTGGCATGTCCGTCGGGAGCGGTCTGCATCTTCATCTGTTATTTGCTCTCCCATTTAGCTCAGGCAAACTCAATGATGTTCTACAATCCAAAAGCCCCTTAGGGGAATTCTTCTAGAGGAGCAGTATTATTTGCGCTCCCTATGCGAGTTCACCACCCTCTGTCGGATGCACCTGTTGTGATGATCACTGAGGGAGCTGGGCGATTGAAAGGTCTACCTTCTGTGATGTTCCCTTGGTTCCACCACTGTATCTCCTTCTGCACTTTCTCTGTGACAACTGTAGGAAGCTGGCTCTTTATACAGTGGACCAAAACAAGGTACACTGGGTAAAGAGTCTAGGCAAACCCCAATTGGTTTATAGAGACACAAATATTATCCCGAATGCTCTTTTGTGGTAGTGTGGACGTATCAGAGGGTAGTGCTAAGCATTTGTTGTACTCACAGAGGCAATAAATGAGACACACACTCAAGAATATATCCAAGACCAATTTAGAAAAATACGCCATATTTTTATATACATTTTGATGCCAAGAACTTTGTTATTAAGTAAGTACTTTTGCAGTTATGAATTTTGACAGGTAAGTAAAAGAGTTCAATATCATGCGTCTTTACGCAGCAATGCTTCCCTATGGGAGAAAAGACATATGTTGCATACAGTTATTTGCGATCTGTTTGTGGGGGTCTCCTTCGGGTCTTAGGGTCATTGGGGGCCAAGGTCCAAAGTACCACCAGCAGTTAGTAGCTGTGCTCGCTATGCTTGGACCTTGTTTGTGGCATAATTGAATGGCTTGCGCTATCCATCTTGCAATTGTGTTTTTGGTTACTGGCCTTCCCCAAAAAACTCTTTGCAAAGGATACAAATAACTGTTTTGTTTTCCTGTATTCCTTAGTTCTTTCAATGTAATACATGACTGCTCTTCTTGAATCCAGTGTGTGCAAAGCTTTTTCCGCTTTGGTCTTTGGGTTTTGAAAGAAACTTGGTATTTGAATACTTTGATTTATGTGGAATTTTGATACCATCTTTGGTATAAATTGAGGATCTGTCCTCATGACAATCCTGTTAGTGTGTATCTGGAAGTATGGTTCCTGTAGCGTTAGTGCTTGCAGTTCGCTGCCTCTACGTAGTGATGTTATTGCCACTAAAAAGGCTGTTTTTAGCGTAAGCATTTGTGGTGTTGCTTTATGTAGTGGTTCGAACGGTGCTTTCATCATTTGCGCTAGAACTATGTTTAAATTCCATGTTGGAGCTGGTACCCTTTTAGGTGGTGCGATTCTTTTCGCTCCTTCAAGGAACGGTTTGACTACTTGTGAAGTGAAGAAACTCTTCCCGGTCTCACCTCTTGTGTACGCCACAATTGCTGATAAGTGTACTCCACGTGAAGTGCAACACAGTTTGCTTTGTAGTAAATGTGTTAAATACTTTAGCACGGTCTTCTCCTTTGTAATCTTTCGTGAAAGACGTTCCTTAAGGCACCATTGTGTGTACCTTTCCCATTTTGCTGTGTAGCATTTCCTTGTTGTTGGTCTCCTAGCTTCTCTCAGGACAGCCATTGTGCTTTCTGGTAGTTTGAGATGTGCAAATTCTAAGTCCTCAGGAGCCAAGCCGCTAGGCCTAGGCTCTCTGGTTCTGGGTGCAGCACCTTTCCTTTTTGCATTGTTAGCAAATCCTTTCTGTGTGAAAGTTTGTGCATTGTCCCCTGAGACATCTCTATTATTTCTGAGAACCAAGTTTGTCTGGCCTATTGTGGTGCGATGAGTATCATTGTCATTTTGCTGATCTTGCATGTGCTGATCACCTTGTTCAGTAATGGTATTGGGGGAAAAGTGTACGCAAATATCCCTGACCAGTTTATCCATAGGGCCTTCCCCAGGGACTGACTGTAAGGTCGCCTTGATGCGAAGTTTTGGCATTTTGGGGTGTTGCAAATAGGTCTATTTGTGGTGTTCCCCATTTTACAAAGATTTTCTTCAGTTCTACTTGATTCAGCTCCCACTCGTGGGATGATGTTGCCTGCCTGCTCATTCTTTCCGCTTCTATATTGTCCTTTCCTGGAAGGTGTATTGCTATCATGTCTATTCCCCTTGGGATTGACCATCTCCAGATTTCCTGGGCTAGCGTTGAAAGTGCTACAGACTGAGTTCCTCCTTGCATGTTTATGTAAAACATTGTTGTTGTGTTGTCTGTTTGTATCAACACCTGTAGGAGAGTAGGATCTGCCTCTTATGTTGCCCCCACTTTTTTTTCTGATGTTTACACTGGTTTCTGGCTATAGTCTGGCTGGGACCCTGCCAATCAGGGCCCCAGCCTCTCTGTTCTCTCTAAACGACTTGGAGTGCACTCTAGGTGCACTAGTGATTGGATACTGTGGTACCTTATGAGTCCCTAGTATATGGTACCTTAGGTACCAAGGGCATAGGTACTTCACAGGCCTACCAGGGGCTGAAGCATGTATTATGCCACCCCTGGGAAGCAGACTAAATTTGACACCACAGGCCTGCTACTGCAGCCTGGGTGAGGAGGTGCTAGCACCCCTCACTGAGATATAGGTTCCCTATATCTCCCTGCACACACATTTAAACCTATCAGTCACCCCTAAGGCAGGCCCTATCAATCCTGAGGGCAGGGTGCTTAGTTTCTATGTGAGAGGGTGCCTCTGCCTGAGCAGGGCCCCTCTGCAGCTCTCAGAGTCCATTCTCTGGGGCTGTTTGTGAATGCGGTCAAACCATATACTCTTAACTGCATTATAACCTCGCGGTTAATGCTAACTTTGGAATGGCTGCATCAAAACATGTCGTGTTTGGTGTCAAACACCTTGGAATCATACCCCATCACCAGTACCTGGTGTGGGAGTATGATCCCACCCTTCTAGAGGGATAGACATGTACCTACTGTGGAAACGTGGTAGAATCCTGAAGAGCCCTGGCATCACAAAATGGATGCCACCAGTCACAGACACTGGGCTGCCCTCCTGCTGATGACCGAAACTCGCAGTGGAGGAGGCCCAACAATAGGTATCCTGTCACAGGGAGGTGTGACCACCTCCCAGACAGGGTTTAGTGTATTGGGGCTGGGTGGGTGCACTCCTAGAGTGCTTTGAAGTCCTGCACTGGGGGAGCAGAAGGCTCCTCTGTGCATACACCAGTTCAAACCGGCTCAGGGGCTACCTGCCCCTGCTCTGGCGCGAACTGGACAAAGGGAAGTGGGTGTAGCCACCCACTCCCCTGACCCTCCCATAGGTGGGGTCATAGAGCTAGTCCCTCCCTTCCTTTTAGTATAAGATAGGGAACCCTTGACCTTGCAAACTAGATATCCCTGGACGACGCTCTAAAGAAGAATCCCGGACCTTCGACGTTCCACTACCTCTGGAAGACTGAAGAATCTCCTTGGAGTCAAGGAGTGACTCCCTGCTTGGCAGGCCCCAAAAACTGCAACGACGGTCGCAAACTACGCCGCTCCCGCCGGAGCCCGAAGTCCCTGCAGCCCAGGAAGAGGGTTTTCCTGACTTCTCCAAGGCCATCGTGAGTCCCCAGCGAAGCTGAGGCAAGTGGACCCCACGAGTGACGAGGAACCGCAGTCCCTGGGTACCGTGCACTATTTTTGAGTGCAACCCCTTCACGACGTTCTACGAACCTGTGCTTTGGACCACGTGTGGTCCCAGCCTCTAGCAGAGATCCCTCCCAAGATCAGAGGCCTACCCCGTCCCGAGTGACCGGGGGCCCCTGTTGAAGGAATCCTCCCGAGGCGTCTTCGCGATCCCTTGCCAGCCGGCTTGTGGGTCCCATGAAGACTTTTCTACAAATCCAAAGGGCTCCCCTGGTTGCTCCAGGCCTGCCCTGACTTACCCTCGCTGGGTGAGTCCCCCAGACCTTGCTGGTCTGCACCATTGACTTTTTGTTCTTTCCACGAGACTTGCTGCTACCAAGGCTTGTTGGCTCCAATTGGGTCGCCGACACTGCAGTCAGCTGCAGACTTCGTGGGACACGCTGAATCCAGCTCCTGGTCGTCCTCGACGCCTCCTGGACCTCATGGCCGAAGAGTCAAGACACCCGTGAACGACCTGAATCTGTCGAAGACGGTGGGCATTCATCTTCCTTGCCCCGGGTCACTGCCAAGTGACTTTGAACACTGTCCCCTCTGCTTTCAGGTCTTCCTCCTTCCGAATCCAGGCTTGGATTCCACCGGACACTTCTTCTGGCTTCACAAGCAGCAAGTCTTCATTGGCTCCCATTGAAAACGACGCCGCGACCCGACACCAAAGGACACCTATGCACCCGGCTTCCCTGGGTGAGGTAACTCCAGCACTACGGTGCTCCTGTGGGTGTTGGCCCTAGAACTACTTACCCTGTAAGTGACTTGCTTGTAGCTACTCCCAAAGTGCCCTTAAACTCTTAATTTCCAACCACGACTTGCCCCATTGAAGTCTACGGCGATCCGCGCCTGTGTTCACTCACTGCACGCGTCCCCCGTGGGTCCTTTACTTACCTGCCTTGGGTGGTTTCGTGAGGCCCCAGCACTTCTGAAGGCCCTAGGCCTTGTCCCTTTGCAAGTCGTTGTTCTTAAGTCTCTTTTTTAGAATATGGTCTGGTACGCCCCTAGGGCCCCAGCCATACTTGTGCTCAATTTGTTGTGAAACGTTGATTTGTACATATGTTCCTGACTTCTAATCTCATAAAGAGATTAGTAGAGAGTTGTTTAGTAATAAATACATATATATTTGATATATATATACCTGTGTGGTGTCTTTTCATTTGGTGATTCAAGAGATTGTGTGGTAAAACAAGCTGCTTTACATTCCTCCAAGACTTAGCCTGAAGGCTGCTCTCCACAGCTACCACTAGGATAGCTTTCTGTAAAGGTTGTCTTAAACCTACCTACCATAAGAGTCGAATTGTACTGGTGCAAGGTGTTCACTTTAACTAGTGAACAGCATATACCAGGCCAACTTCTCACAACACCCTTTTCCCGTATAGCTCTTTTTGAAAGGCTTTTAAGGCTAGGAATACTGTCTTTAGCTCCAGAATATTGATGTGTTTCACTGCATCCTGCTGTGTCCACAATCCCCTTACTTTGAGGTTGTTCATGTGCGCCCCCCATCCTATTAGGGATGCATCTGTTGTTATGGTCACTGTTGGAGATGGTGGTGTGAAAAGTCTCCCTTGCGCTATGTTTGATTTGTTCCACCATGCCATCTCTTGATGAACTCTGTCTGACAACAACTAGATCCTCCCAACTCCCTGTTGCTTGTGACCACTGTGTCTGGAGCCATTCCTGGAATGGTCTCTGTGAGAAGGTGGCTTGGTATATGCTGTCCACTAATTAAAGTGGGCACCTTGCACCATTCCACACGACCCTTATGATGTAGGAGGTCAAAGATAACCTTTAGAAAGCTATCCTAGTGGTATCTGTGGATAGCAGCCTTCAGGCTTAATCTTGAAGGAATGTAAAGCAGCTTGTTTTACCAGAGTATCACCTCCTGAATGACTAAATGAAAGGAGAACCACACAGTAGTGATATAAAAATATGTATTTATTAATAGAGCACTCTCTACTAATCTCTACACGAGATTAGAACATAAAGCACACAATATAGAATCAATAGAACAGTTGTAAGTAGCACAATACACAGCGGGCTCCAGGGGAGACCGAACCATATACTTAAAACAAGCATTTACAATGCAATAGGTCTCGCATTTGCAAGAGTTTAAGCTATTGGCATTGTAAATGACAATGCCTTTTATTTATCAGTTTTAAAAAACAACATATAAATAAAAGGCATTGTCATTTACAAATACCAATAGCTCAAACTTTCGCAAATCCGAGACCTATTGCATTGTAAATGCTGCATCTGCGCCCTATGCAGTCTGCAATCTGCGATGTTGTCACGCCCAGTGAAAGTTAGAAGGTAAGACTATAGCTATGCACTGCTACAATTAAGACGTTAGTAGTGAACGTCTTAATTATATATTTTTTTCTCCTAACTTTTGCATTGCCTTCAAATACAAGCAGGGGGGGGGGGAACAGCTGCCCCGCTGGTATGCTGATCCAAACAGCGGACGGCTGCCACATTTATGAAAGGGTGGGGTGATAATGAGCTCAGCATTGCAGCATGTCCGAGCCCTGGGGGCGGAGTGGTCTGCTGTTAAAAACTAAATTAAGTAAAGCATGTCAAAATTAAGTAAAGCATGTGAAATGTAAGCATGCACAACATGGGCAGGACGGAGATGAGGGGCTGTGAACAGCAGGCACCAAAGTGCGTGAAAGTGACTCACTGACTCATTTCCTGCCATCTACAACACAGGCAGTAAATCCAAAGCCAAAAGAGGCGTTTGAAAACTGTCGGTAATGACGTCGCCACACCACGAGTGCTGGAAGGGAAGTTTACTAATCCAGTGGCTTTCAGTTGTATCAGAATGCTGCAAATGGAGAGGGCTGATGAAAAACCCCAACTTTCAAAAATGCTTTATTTCCGATGTTGTGAACTATCCGATTGCAACATCGGAAATAAAGCATTTTTGAAAGCTGGTCTTTTTTATCAGCCCCTCTCCATTTGCAGCATTCTGAAAGCCACTGCATTAGTAAACTTCTCTTCCAGCACTTTGTACTGTGCCGTTTGAGAGATTAAAGCAGGAGCCTGTGTTACTTCCCTGACAACGTGAAGAGGATACGATAATATATTAATGAAAGAAAGGGGCTTCAGAAGGCGAGGAGACTAATAAGGAAACACAGGCAGATGGAGGGGGAGAAGGCATATAAATGGAGAGAGAGCGTGGAGGCAATGAGTAGAGACGGACAAGGGAATGAAGCGAAGAATAAGGAGGAAAAAAAGAAAAAAATCGCAGAAATGCCAGATTGAGCCAGGAATGACAGGGAGGAGAGAGGCAGCGTGAAATATGAGCAGCCCTGCCAAGTATCACGCACCAGGAGTGACACTAACGCATTTCAGTGTGGTGGTCCGCAACACCGCACTGAATGCAAAGTCACGCATTTGTAGGGCTTCCTTGGCTGTGAAGCGCCCAGAACGCTGGCTGCTAACCCACCAATTTTTAATGTGTAAGTGCAGAGCGGAGGCGCTCGCTGTATGCTGTTCCGACAGGCTTGGGGTCTGCCTGAGGCCGAGGGAAGCTGCTACTATTACAGTGTAACAGACCTCATGATTGGGTTCAACGTGCGGCCGCGGCATTACCATTTCACGGATCAGGTGGGAGGAGTCGGCGAGTGCCCAGTGTGATAGGCGGTGGGTCCTGCTGCAGTTACCCGCCCGCCGCAGTAACAGTTGAATTAGAAGTTTGCATCCTTCCTCAGCTGGCGGCAAACATTTAAGCTGCTGATATGAACCCCACGAACTGATGGCCGGAGTGGTTATAGCTGCCCAGAAAACTTTCTGACTGTGCAGCTATGTAGGTGAGCCACAGCCACGACCCTCAAGCATGCCAGGCGGCCAGCGTTGCTCAATGCTGCGGGCGGGGTCCGAGTGAGTTGGGTTGCCGAAGGCCGGCCAGCACTGCCTCTCACCGGCCGGGCCCTCGACGCAGGAAGTGCCCAGCGTAGCCCAGGTATCATGATTTTAGAGTTTTGCGGTCTAATGTGCTAGCACGCAGAGCCCGTGTTTCGCGATACATTCCTCTTTAATTACGGGCCTGTTTCACAGCTGATCAGATTATAGGCACACCACGCGCCGCCGCCTGCTTGCAGAGAATTCAGTTGAATATAGGCGAATATTGCCGTTTCTGTTGTGGCCATGCTGCACTGGCTGTGTTTTAAAAAAATTTTTTTTTTTTTTTTTTTAAACGTGACGATTTGGAGTAGGCTGTCGGGAAAAGTCAGCCGGAGCTGCCGTGACCCTCAGCGCTGAGGACACATAACCAGCCGCCCAGAAGAATCATGAATGGCCGGGCATTTCCATTCATGCCACCCCGGCCGGCTGGTGGTTCTAGTCCGAGCTGTAACTTTAAGAAAATTCGCGCTGGCCTCACCAACTTGCTCCGCTCGTCTCGCTGCTAAGAAGTAAGTGCCTCGCGAGTGTCGACGACTTTTAGTATCAGTTTGTTAATTAACGCATTAATTTACGCCCGTCACTAAAGTTTAGCAGAGGTGAGCGAGTGCCTGCTGGCGGCACTGTGCCTGCAGCTTGTGTGATCTGGTGCAGTTACGGCCGGGGCTCTGTGTCTGGCTGACTGCCTGAGCTGTGCAGCCGTGAGCCTGTAAAACAGAAAACAACTTCGGAGTTTTTGAAATACAGCCAGCCTGAGGTCGCCTGGCTGTGACCTATAATGTAACTTAGTGACGGTGTGGATCAGTCTGACTCTGAGATGCTTAATGTCCGGTGCCTTATGCAGCGCTGGGCGGCTCGAGTAAGTCTGCTGACTTTGTCTGACTCTAATTAGACTGCAGCTGATGATGAGATCAGACAGTGTTCATAGTTGCCAAGGTTTCAGATTGCTGTGTGACATTCTCATAATTTCAGTGTAGTTGGGGCCTTTAACATCGTCTTGGAGTGGAGACTAGATTGTCAGAGAGCGGCCTGGAGTTCAAAGTGCTGTAATGCATTATCATGCCATTATTATTGATTGCCAGGGTAGGAGCCAGGGGGCCCAGTTGGCGCAGGCTGGCTTAAAGGAAGGATGGTCTGATGCACCGTCATGAATGATCAGTTTAATTAGATCATATTCAGACCAGCTGCAGTGCCAGCCTGCCCTCTTTAACTTATAACAGCAGGCTGTCTCCAGCCAGTGCCCTTCCATTTCTGGTGCTTTTCAGCGGTTTTAAGTTCTTCTTAGAGTTTCTTGTTGCTCAAATGGATGCAATTTCTGCTATTTATATGTTACCTTTGTCTTCATTGCTTGATTTTGCTTGCGAGAAAGTGTGTCACTCAGTCGTTGAAATGTCACTCATAATTACACTGAAATTATGAAAATGTCACTCACAACAATGTGAAACCTTGGCAGCTATGAATGAGTTGCAAAGACAGCCAGCGCCTGGCTTTATACAGACGTGCTAACAAAGCACTCTAAAAAGGAGGGGGTGGGGAAATTGACTTTAGGCGAGGGGGAGAGGCCTGTGAGAGGAGAAGCAGAGCATCCTAGTGGTCATCTTTAGATTAAAAAAAATATTTACAGGGCAGTTGAAGCAGCAGCGACGTGCATTGTTTTAGCAACACAGCGTCTGCTGAGCTTCATGAAACATGAAGCGTGGAGGCTGTGAAGCAGTCGCCGTGCTGATAAAAGGCGCGCCGCTACACACGCACCCAACAAAGTGCCCCTCGTAAATAACAAGCACATTAATAAACGAAATTTGCCGTCCCCCCCCAAAAAAAAAAAAAAACAGTATTGCTCGATGTTTTTTTTTGTTTTTGTTTCATATAGCGCAAACTCCACTCGAAGGTAGCAGTGCTTTAAATGAGCACCAGTTGCATTCCCGAGATTAAGTGAATGAGTGCCAGATGGTCGTTTAGTGGCACCCAGGATGCCCGAGCCGGCGCTGGGAGTATGGTGGGCCGAGTTAGCACAGCACGCCATGGCCAGCAGCTCCGACGCTGGTGAGGGCAGGAAGCTGGCAGATGTGGAAATGAGAGCAGCAAAGAAAACAAGTAGTCCCTGAATAAAAAGATAACAGCCAGCAGCGTAACTAAACTGTAGTTGGTCGGTGCTGCTTCCTGCTAAAACGGAAGTGACATATCGGATCTTCAGCCAACAATAAGACAGATGAGAAGAGCAATGCCACACTTAACCAATGGCAAGCGACAAGACAAATTACCCTCCATATTCTGTTTACTATAGGTCTTGCGACAGCGCATGCATGGTCTAGGCTCGACCTAAAAATGGTATAACAATCACGACTTGACTAGACAGTGCCTAGTGCACGTAGAATCGCTGGGACCCCAAGGAACCACCCAAGGCAGTGACACAGGGCGCCCACGGAGGACGGGTGCAGTGAGGAAACACGACCGCGTGCTCCATGCAACTCTATGGGAAAGTCGCCGTTGGAAAGTTACAAGTTAAGGACACTTCTACGAGGACTTCAAGCAAACCCTTTGGAACATAAGAGGTTCTAGATCCAACACACCAGTGAGTACCGAGGTACCCGTGTTACTTATCCCAGAGGAGCCGGGTGCATAGGGGTCAAGTGGTGTCGGAAACCTCCGTCGTTTTCAATGGAGGGCTGCGAAGAAGTACTGCTGCCAGGAAGGTGAAGAGTGTCCGGTGGAATCGAAGCCTGGATTCGAGGTGAGAGGAACCTGAAAGCAGAGGGGACAGAGTCTGGATCACTTCAGGTGACCAGGGGCTCGGTAGTCGAATGCCCACCGATGTCGGGTGCTTCAGGTGAGAAGTAAGGAAGCTTGACTCTGCAGCCACGGGGACCAGGAGACGCCGACGACGACCAAAGTCAGGAGGTGAGCTGTCCCACGAAGGATGTCGAGTGCTGAGGGGTCAGTGTCTGGCTGGAGCACCAACAAGCCTTGGCAAATGCAACCCACGCAGGCAGAGGAAACAGGTTACGGTGTGGACCAGCAAGGTCCAGGAGACTCTCCAAGCAATGGGGAGTCAGGGCACGTCTGGAGCAACCAGGGAAGCCCAAGAACAAACAAGGTGACCCTCGCCAGGACCCACAGGCCAACGGACCAGGGATCGCGAGGAGACCTCGAGCGAAATTACAAAGCACCAGCCCCCAGAGCACTCGGTGAGTGGATGCCGGATATCTTCTGTGTAAATGCTGCTCGGGGTCAGGACTACACGGAGTCCAATGCACAAGCTCAGGGATCGCCAACAAGCATATGCACTTGCAAATGGATGCGGTGCACAGGGGTTCGGGTTGCACGGCCCCCACGAGGGATACTGGTCTCAGAATCGCTGAGAGGTCAGATCTGCCTCAGGGACCTTCGGGAACCCACCTCCTGTGTTGTTGAAAATTTCAGAGTCCGCAGGAGCTCTGGAGATTCAAGCCGGTCAGATGCGCTTAGGTGCCTGCTGCTGCAGGGGAGTAACTCCTTTACTCCAAGGGAGATTCTTCAGTCGTCCAGCGTCGTGCAGACAGTCGAAGTACTTGGTTTCTTCTTTGCAGAATCTTGTCCAGGTAAAATCTCAAGTCCTGTAGCCAGGTATCCCACTTTAGACCCAAGGGAGAGGGTTGGAAAGATTCTGTGGACCCTCCTAGAGGAGGGGCAGGACAGAGGGGTGGCTACACCCATGTTCTTTGTCCAGTTTCGCGCCAGAGCAGGAGCCACTGGCTCCCAGAACTGGTTTGAGCTGGACTATGCACAGGGACACCAAATGTGCCCCCAGTGCTGACTTTCTGGCACTCTCAGAGTGCACCCACCCAGCCCCAATACACTAAACCCTGTCTGGGAGGTGGTCACACCTCCCTGTGACAGGATGCCTATTGTCATGCCTTCCTCTGCTCGAGCTTGGCTCAGCAGCAGGAGGGCAGACTCGTGTCTGTGGCTGGCAGCATCCATTTTGTGCTGCCCAGGTCGAGAAAGCTGGTACCAGGTAGACCGGTGACCCACAGTAGTGGTTCTAGAAGGGTGGAATCATACCTCCCACACCAGTTACTGGTGTGGAGGTATGATTCCAAGGTGTTTAACACCAAACACGACATGTTTCTAAGCAGCCGTTTTAAAGTTAGCATTTACCGTGAGGTTATAATGCAACTTAACCTATATGTCTGGCTGCATCACTGACAACCCCGGAGAATGGTCTCCGAAGGCTGCAGAGGGGCTCTGCTCATGCAGGGGCACCCTCTCACGTAAAACCCAGCACCCTGCCTTCAGGATTGATAAGGCCTGCCATAAGTGTAGTGATTTGGATAGATATAGGGAACCTATATCTAAGTAAGTGGTGCAAGCACCAGCTTACACAGGCTGCTGCAGCAGACCTGTTGTGTCATTCTGAATGGCCTCTCATGGGTGGCATAATACATGCTTCAGCCCATGGGAGGCCTCTGGGGTACCTATGCCCTGGGTACATGGTGTACCATATATTAGGGACTTATAAGGGTACCCCAGTATCCAATCTGGAGTGTACCTAAAATGCATGCATATCAATTTAAGGGAGAAAGCAGATAGACTGGGGTCCTGGATAGCAGGATCCCAGTCAGACTAGTCCAAAAACAGTGATACATCAGCAAAAAGTGGCGGTAACCATAAGAAGCAGATCCTACTTTTCTACAGTCTCATGTGTAGACTAATTTTTGGGAATTAAATGGATACATGAGGCCATCATCCCTAGTAATTTCCCCACTGTCCTCACTGTCAGATGATGCCCCCTCTGGTAAAGGTGAGTCTCTCTTAGTAGGGCTGCTCTCCTTTTGTTGCTTGGGAATGCTCTCCCTAACACTGTGTTTATTTCTGCGCCCAAGAACACCTTTATGCGTTCTGGTTCTATTGACGATTTTGCCCAATGTATGGAGAACCCCAGCTGAACTAGTGTGTTTATCACTTGTTGTATATGCTGCTTGCATAGGTGGTAAGAGTTTGCTCTGGCTAACCAGTCGTCCAAGTAGGGGTAAACGTGAATTCCTTGCCTTCTGAGATGTGCCGCTACTACTGCTAGGCACGTTGTAAACACCCTTGGTGCTGACTTTAGTTCAAAGGCGAGTACTTTGAATTGGTAGTGTTTATTCTCCAAGACAAATCTTAATAGCCTTGTGTGTTTTTTGTTCATTGGAATGTGTAGGTACGCATCCTTTAAGTCTAATGTTGCCATGTAGTCTCCTGTTTGCACCTGAGGTAGCACTTCCTGTAGGGTAGTCATCTTGAATTTTTGTGTCTTTATGAATTTGTTTAGAAACCTTAGGTCTAATATTGGCCTTAATGTTTCGTCCACCTTTGGAATTAGGAAGTATGTTGAATATACTCCTTTGTTCTTTTCTCTGTGCGGTACGTGTTCTATCGCATGTTTTTCCTGTAATTCTTGTACTTCTTTGACTAGGTGAGAAAGTTCTTCTTTGGAATGTCTCTTTTTCTTTGGTGCTTTGTCTGGAGGTTGTTTGGTTAGCTCTATGCAGTAACCGTACTGTATCATTTTTAAAATCCACTTATCTGTGGTTATTTCCCTCCATTTTTGATGGAAAAATTGTAGTCTGCCTCCTACTGGGGTGGTATGTTGGATGAACTGTAAATTTGTCTCCATGTGTACCCTCAGTGTTGCTGAGTGTACTGATTTGTGAGTGAAGTCACTTTGTTGAGGTTTGTTGTCCTCCCCTTTGTGGCTGTCCTCTGCCTCGGAAACGTCCACGAAAGGATGCTCTTCCTTGGTACTACCAGCTCTGCTGTTGTCCCTGCTGTGGACCCTGGTTTCCCGCTTGGTATGTTTGCTGGTAACCTTGATGAGAGGTAGTAGGTTGCTGCATACCCCTACCTGCTGGTCTCCTTGATGGTGTTCCTCTACGTAAGCCCCTGAACTGGAGAGCCCCCATAGACCTCGCACTTTTGTTGTCCTTTTTCAATTGATTGAGTTTCTCATCAACCACACTCCCAAACAATTGTTCTCCATTGAATGGTGAGTTAATGATGTTACTCTGAACTTCAGGCTTGAATCCAGAAATTCTAAGCCATGCGTTTCTCCTTTCTGTGATTCCAATCATCATTTGTCTGCTTGATGTTTCGGCAGCATCTAAGGCAGATTTTAAGCATGTATTTGCGATGTTTTTCCCTTTTTCTACCAGGTGGGTAGCTCTCTTTTGGAATTATTCAGGAAGGTTCTTTAACACCTCTCCTACTTCTTCCCAGTGTTGGTAGGCGTGTCGGTTCAACAAAGCATTTGAATTGGCTATGCGCCATTGATTCGCTGCACTCCTTTCCACCTTCCTTCCTACCAGGTCCATCCTCTTGCTTTCTTTGTCTGGAGGTGGTCCCATTGTAGTTGGTACATTTGCTCTCTTTCTTGCCGTTGATGTAATAATGGAGTCAGCCGGCACCGATCCCCTGATGTATATGGGGTCTTTAGAAGAGTGCTTGTACCTCTTTTCCGCTCTTGGAGTTATAGCCTTACATGCAGCTGGCTCCTTGAATGCCTCTTTCCCCTGGTCTAGAACGCTTGGTAGCATTGGGAGAAATTGGTTTCTTGATTGTGTAGGCATTAGTGTCTCTAATAAAAAACATGATTGCGGTTTTTCCTCATCCAGTGGCATCCCATAAGTGTCTGCTGCTTTTTTAATCACTTGATTATACATGCCAATGTCATCTGGGGGTGAAGGCCTCGAAGGATATGTCTCCACAGCCTCCTCCGGTGATTCGGCGTCAAGATCTTGCCATGGGAGGTCTTGATTCTCCGAGATCGCCGATTCGGGATACGTTTGTTCATCTTCGTCTACGTCATCCCCGAAGAAGAATGATTCTTGCTCTTCTTCATCGATGGCTCAGGGGTTGTCAGCGGTATCAGTTCTTCGACGACTCTCTCCCCTTCCGTATCCTTCGTTTTCGGCGGAATCTTGAAGTGCTTCAAGCTTTTGTTGAAGTCTCTTTCGTTGTACTAAATTTGCCATTTCGGCTTCGAGCCTTTTCCTTTTTCTTTCTATCTCGGCCGAGTGTGTTTCGGCGTCGAGATCTTCGGCCTTTCGTTTTTTCGCCCGTTGACACTGAAGCCGTCGTCGACGGCAGCTTGGGCCTCTCTTTTTCTGACGCGTCCTTTTCTCGAGCGTCTTTCGACGTCTTCGTCCTTTCGAGGACCTTTGCCGCTTCGGAGTCCTTATCCAAGGATCCTACGGTGTGTTTTGGTTTGGATGCCATCGCGGTCGTCGATGCTTTCGACGCCGGGGCTCCCTTTGGTAGTTTAGAGCCTGTTTTTCGAGACTCTTCTGGTTTTTTCAAGGTCGACGAGTCCCTTACCTCTTTTGAAGTCTTCTTTTCGACCTCCACGACCAAAACATCTTTCCTCGTCGCCCTCTGGTCCTTCGGCAACATTATCTTCCTCTTCACTGGAGAGGCCCAGGTCTTGCAACGAAGGCGGCGGTCCTTGGCCCAGCATGTTGTAATTGGCTCGTCGCTGTCTTTCCCTCACTCTCAAAGTCTTCGGGGTGAAGACCGAGCAGGCATTACAGTCGGCACTCTGATGATCCAGCGGCAGGCACAGGTTACAGACTGGGTGCTGATCCTTCTGTGCGTACTTGTGGTGACAGTTCTGACAAAATTTGAACGGTGTTTTGTCCATTACTGCGCCCAGGGAGCCCCCTGCATGCGCATTCTTCGATCGTTGTTGAAGATCTTAATTTTCGACTCCTCGTTGACTTCCGGTCGCCCCAGGAAGTCGAAAGAACTTCCTCAGGGTGTTTCTCCTTTATTTTCTTTGCTTCTTCTCTCCAATCTTGGGAGCTTCTCCGTATCGATCCAGACCCAACGGCGGAAAAAAAAGAATCTGAAGATGGCTACCACAGGTGGGAGCTTCCGGGGGAAGCACATCGACGTCACAGAAGGACACCAAATGGTGGAACGTCGACGCCCACCAACAAAAACAAAAAAAAAAAAGAAGAAGAAATACTACAATTCTGGACCCAACCACTAGATGGCGGAATAATGCACAGCATTGTGAATCCAGAAAAGATTCACGCTGCAAAACTTCTAGACACCATTGTCTAGCACATGTACTCAAAATGGCTTCCCTGTCCACTTCCAATACCTAAGAGTCAACTTAGACATCACAGGGGTATATCTGCTCATGCAGATATGTTCACACATGTAGTATAGTGCAACCTGCCTTAGGGCTGTAAGGCCTGCTGTAGGGGTGACTTACCTATACTGCATGCAGTGTCTGCAGGCATGGCACACAGGAGGTGTGCCATGTCATGTCTTCACCTTTCTCTGCACCATGGCATGCACCCTGCAATGGCTGTCTGCATATTGGTGCTGAGGGGTCTCTTAGGGTGGCACAATACATGCTGCAGCCCTTAGAGACCCTCTTTAGCCTCCTTGGTCTAGGTACCAGGGGTATCATTTACTAAGGACTTACAAGGCGTGCTAAAGGTATTGCCAATTGGGGGGGAACAACTGCAGTTTTAGGGAAAGAGATCTGGTACTGGGGACCTGGATAGCAGGAACCCAGTGCACTTCTGTCATAATTGTATCAGATACCAGGCAAAAAGTAGGGGTGCCCTTGTCAAAAAGGGGCACTTTTCTACAACAACCACTAGATCCTCCCAACTTCTAGTTGCCTGTCACCATTGACACTGTAGACATTTCTCCACTGATCTCATGTGTACTCTTGCAAGTCACACTAAAGGTTTGAATGATGCCACCAGGCACATTAGTTTCCCTACTGTACTAACTGTCAGAGATTGTCCCTTCTGGTAAAGGCAAGTTTACTATGTCAGTGCCAGGTTTATCTTGGTGACCGGGAAGGCCTTCGCCACAATAGAGTTTAGCCTTGCCCCAACTAAAAAACAAGTCAATTTGCTTCTGTAATGCTCTTTCTGGTGGATACTCTATCTAATTGCAGATTACTCACCTTATGTAAATATACCCAGGTGCCAGACTGGATCCGAAAAACTCAAAAAGCAGTGCTCCTGGGTTCTGGTAGGTGGCATCGTGCAACTCAGTTCCTCTCCGAAGTGATGAGCACATAAAAGCGCCACCCATGCATGCTGACTACAGTCTCTTTCATAAGCCTATCCTCGCTCGGAGACATGAAGCCCAGCAGTGGATTGGAAGAACCAGTGTGCAGATCCTAAACTGGGATCTAGTTGGATTGAAAGAGACCATACCACAGAACGGGAAGGTGGGAATCTACGGTTAGAGTATCCACGAGAAAGCATTCCTCTAGGTTAGCAACTTGTTCTTCTAATGGATAGTTCTAACCACAGATTCCTCACCTTTTAAATAGATACCAAAGCACTACCTCCCAAGGTAGTGGGTCTGTGGAATGGCTCAGACTAAAAGGTTCAGCAGGACAGAGCGGGTAAGATGCCCATCCTGGAAGACCTGACTGTCAAGGCAGTTGTGCTTCTACGACCTGTGCACTGTTGATCACATAGCTACCCGTCAGATACCTAGGACAGGCACTCTGTATGCCAACGCAGTAATAGCAGCACTAGCCATTGTACAATGAACCCTCAGACCTTCTGGAAGCTGCTTCTTAGCCAATGCATAGCAGATCTTAATACGTAGGACTGTCCATCGTAAGATAGTCCGTTTCTGCATCGCTTTGCTCTTCTTAACAACAAAGAACCCCACAAAGTCCACCCTATGTTCCTTAGTACGTTCGTTGTAAAAGCTCAGTGATCTTTGGAGTCCAAGCAATGGAATATTATAGGGAGCTGGCTCTTTATAGTCCCCACAGGAGTCTTTGGTTGCTTGTAGGTTGCAGGGAACAAGTTCCGCTACTTCTTGGGAGGTCTTGGTTCCTAGGTGAATTGCTGGCAGGTCTCCGGGGTTTTGGATAACAGGATGCAATGCCTTCCAAATATCTGTCCGTGCCAACGGGCAAGTCCTGGATACTAACCATTCTATGGGTAGCGTAATGATTGGTAGAGTCAATGCTGTCTGTAATCCATCACACAGTTGAGATTCCCCATTAGTAGAAGCACCCCGGACCAATCCAGCAGTTCAAGACAAAGCATGTCAAAGATCCCAGGATCATCCACGTTCGGCCCGTAAATAGAACAGACAACAAATTTCTGACCGAGTAATACCAACTGCACAATAGCCTGTCAGGAGGCAGGCCGGCAGGGTTGGCACCAGGTCTGTTGCTGCGTCTTCAGTTCTTGCAGGATGCGACTCTTCACATCGTTCTTAGTCTTTCAGGGCGGCAGGATCTGTTGTTCTGGTGCAAGGGGCTCCCCACAATACTGAATTTAGGGGCATTAGGTGAATATCCGGTAGTGGCCACTGGGCTACTGACCCCTGGGGTCACTACGCCCCCTGTATGCCCACTTCCTATGGGAAGGGGTCATAACCCTGTCCTAGAATTCCTAAGTATGCCATCACAAAGATGGCTACTTCTGAAAAGTTGTGCCCACCTCCATTTATTTATTTAAATTTGATATAGACCTCAACTAAGATCAACAACTATACAGACATAATTTTAAAACATTTATCATGGTGCCCGTAGCATCAGCTTTAAGCATTTATAATGTAAACACATTGTCATCATAGCTTTCAAAACAGCTTTAAGAAAAAACTCGTTTAAGAATTATACAACTAATAACAGATAAATTCATCCGATAGTGATTTTTCAGAGCTTAGTTAGATCTTATGAAAAAGTGGCGTTGTGTCTGAGCTTTAAGTGTTTATAATTTTAAAACATTATCATCCTAGACCTTAAAACAAAAATGTATACAGTTGATAACAGGCAAATTCATCCGGTGGTGATTTACAAAGCTTAATTAGACTTTGTGTAGACGAGACATTATATCTAACACTAATAGGCCTTAAATACCTCCGCCGGGCTTCTACTAGGGTCGGATTAGGGCAGACAGATAATACATGAATTTGATCTTGTATTCCTCCCTTACACAAGTCACAGAGCCCTGTTGTGTTTACAGAGTTATTCCACTTTGCTGTGTAAACTTTCAAAGGGAGGATTTCCAACCTCAGTAAAAGAAAACAGCGCCGTACCCTATGCTCTAATGAAAAATAAGTGTATTTCTCAGGGGATTTATAGTCTATGGTTTTTGCGTATTCTGTATGGTGTTTTAAATGAAGACAGTGCTCTACGTCCAGGTCAAAGCTTAATCTTGCTCACCTCGATTTAGCCCACCTTAGGGGTGGTACTAGCTTGAGGGTGGCACGCCAACTTGTCTAGCTAATGTTCTCGCCTGCCCAGTTGCCAAAGGGTCTCTGGACAAAGGGGGTCGGCTGCCTCTCCTGTGAGGGGAGCCAGATTTGCATTTCAAAGGTGGTAGCTCTTTTAAACTTGCCGGCCTAGGAAGGCTAATCAGCAGGTTATCCTGTGGGAGGGGGTGTGACACCCTCTTTCCAGACAGACTTTTGTTCTGGGTCTCCTGAGAGCAGAAGGATCTCACCCTAGGAGGTCAGAACAGTGCCTCGGGTAGCAAACTGGCAGAAACCAGTCAGCGTGCGCACCAGAGGCTGGTAGGTTTCCAGGGGGCACCTCTAAGGTGCACTATGTGTGCATGTATTTGTAAATCCACCACTGGAATCCGTATGGGTTTGTTAATACAATAAGTTTGATACCAAACATCCCCATCTTCAGTGAAGCCATCATGTACCTGGGAACTCGTTTTAACCAGTGTCCAGCGCATGTTTTAAAATGGCTTCTTTTGGTCACTTGTACTGGCAGTAATAGGACTGTCCAGCACAGGGGCATATCTGCTCATGAAGTTATGCCCTCACAAGTAATACCAAGCACCCTGCCTTAGGGCTGTAAGGGTGACTTACAAGTACTACATGCAGTATTAGGGGACCTGGCACACAGGGATGTGTCTCAAGTCGTGTTTTTATTTTTGTCTGCACCAAAACACGCAGCCTGCGATAGCAGCCCTGCATTTTTTTTGGTGAGGGGTCCCTTAGGTTGGCACAATTCATGCTGCAGCCCCAGGGGGGCCCTCTTTAGTACCTCAGGCCCTAGGTACCAGGGGTACCATTTACTAGGGACTTTTAGAGGGTGCTAAATGCATTGCCATTTGGGGAACAGTTGTACATTTTTAGCAAAAGAACACTGGTATCGTGGACCTGGTTAGCAGGAACCCAGTACACTTCAGTAAAACCTGCATCAAATACCGGGTAAAAAGTGGGGTGGTACTGCAACAAAAACCAAGTTTCCTAAAAGTATCTCTTCTTTTCGAGGAATGAGGTGGAGCAAAGAAGGTCATGAGAGTGATGGCTTGTCTGACGTGAAAAGGCGTCACCACCTTTCGTAGGAATGCTGCTCGAGTCCTTAACATCAGTTTCTCTGGAACAAAAGGTGGCATAAGAAAGCTAGACCAAGAAAGCCTGAAGCTCACTCACCTGGCTTGCGGATGTTAACATAACCAGAAAGACCGTTTTAAGGTGACGACAGCTGTGCATTGGTTCAAATGGGGTACACATGAGAAAAGTGAGAACCAGATTTAAGTCTCACCGTGGCATCACAAAGGGCTTAAATGGAAACATATGTTACAAACCTTTTAAGAAACACATCACAAACGGTGATTTGAACAAGCATGACTGGCCTAGCAAACATGAAAGGGCTGACAAATAAACTTTAACAGTGCCCACGAGTCCTTGCTGAGCCAAGGACAAAACAAACAAGACATCAGACAATTTGGTCTGCAATGGGTCCATATGGCAGGTACCACATCGCGCAATGAACGTATCCCAGCACCCGGCATACACAGATTCTGTGGACAGGCACCTGGCTGCTAGGATGACTGCCCTGCTGCTGCCACCGAAGGAGTGCTTGAAGCGGCAGGCTGGTCAGAGGACAGATGTTCAAGTCCAGAGGTTCTGGGTACCACGCTCTCCTGACCCAATCCAGAGCCACCGTGATGGCTTGGTCATTTCTGATCTTCTTCAGAACTCGGGGCAGGACAGGTAGTGGCAGTAAGACATGCAGGAGTCCACTCAACTACATGCAGGATGCATCGCTGAGGAGGAGCTTTCTTGAGAACTGCATCACGCAAAAGCATGCACATTATGTATTCTCTGTACTGGAGAAAAGATCGAGCTAGGGTTCTAACCATTATTGGAAGATGCCATGCGCCACGTCCAGGTGAACTGCCATTCTTTATCCATCAGGCAATGTTGACTGAGTTTGCACAATGGCATTTATAGATCCTGCCAGGTGGTGAATCACCAGGGAAATGCTCTGCTGATTCAGCCAGTTCCAGAGACGAAGAGCTTCCTAGAATAAGATTCAGGTCCCCAAACCGCCCTACTTGTTGCAGTACCACATGGCTGTGGTGTTGTCTGTGAGATCCTGTACCAACCTCCTCTTGATTGTGGGCAGGAAGGCCTTCAACCCCAAGAAAATTGCCCACAAGTCGAGTAAACTGATGAGGAGGTGAGTTTCCGCAGGACATCAGAATCCTCTGATGATGCGTCCGTCACCACCATCAACTCTGGGTGAGGTATGGAGAGAAGTCTGCTGCTGGTCCAATGGCAGTCAAGCAGCCACCACTGCAGAATATTTGCAATCTCCTCTGACACCTGGATGGAGTCTCACAGGTTCCCTTGAGGTTTCAGATTCCACTTCAGAGCTTACAAATGCCATCAGGCATGGATCGCAAGCAGGATGCAAGAGGCTAGCAGGCCAAGAAGCCTCAAAATTATCCTCACTGAGACCCAGGACAGAGACTGAAACATCTAGATCATAGCCCGAATGTCCTGAACCCGTTCGTTCATAAGAAAGGCCTGAAAGTGCACCATATCTACAATGGCTCCAATGAAGGGAAGCCTCTGCAAAGGAGTCAGGTGTGGCTTTGACAGATTAAGTGAGAACCTCAACAATGTCAAAAGATTCACTGTCCTCTGGAGGTGATCCATGACTGTGCCAAGCCTGCCTTCATAAACCAGTTGTTGAGGTAGGAAAAGACTAGTACCCCCGACCTCCAAAGATGGGCAGCGACGAACATCTTCACCTTTGTGAGCACCTGAGAGGAGCGAGTAAGCACGAAAGTGAGCACGGCAAACAATCACAGGTAGCACTTGTATGCCAGCAGGACAAAAATTTGAAAATAGGCTCTTGCAGGTCAATCCCACCATCTAGTCACCGGGATAAAGGGCAGATAGAACCTGGGCCAGCGTGAGCATCCTAAATTTGTCCTCGCACAGGAAGGTGTCGAGACAGTTAAGGTCTAGAATAGGACGAAGGCCTCGGTCCTTCTTCGGCACAAGGAAGTAGCAGAAATAATATCCATTCCCCACTTCTGCTGCCGGTACCCTCCCTATGGCTGCTTTGGCCAAAAGAGCCTGCACCTAATAGTTTAAGAGGGCCAGATGGTCCCGCAAAAGCTGCTCTGATGTAGGTTCCAGGAGCGGTGGGCAATAAAGGAATGGCAGGGCGTAACCCCATTGGACAATTTGAAGGACCCAACTGTCAGACGCAAAGTTTTGCCACCCCTGAAGGAAGTGGTAAACCCTGCCTCCAACTGGATGGCTTTGTGCCACTAAGGGTGCACTAAAGAGATTTTAAGGTTGCTGCCAGAGGGGCAGGGGATTGGAAAGCATGCTGCCCTGAAGGTCAGGTCGCTGTGGGCCTGACCTTGAAAGGGGAGACCTGATGTGCAGACAGTGGGACTTGATGCTGTCAATATACAAAGCCCCTGGCCTATCCCCTAAAAGCGATACAAAAGGGGATGATGGACGGAACGCTTGAGCCAATCAAACACTCACCCCCAGTCAACTGATCTGGGTTTAATCCATCATCATTCTTTAGCTCACTCCACCACCCCAGTTCAGACATGGCCATATGCAAATCAGTCTGACCCTATGCCTCATGGGAACAGTCCAGCCCGAACTGCCAAGCCATGTCTTCCCTGGACCGGAAACAAGCATCCTAGGACCGGTTTCTGGCATTCCAGCCGTCATCAGCCAGGCTTGCTTGAATCCAGTGGCAAAGTGAGCAAGGGACACACGTCTGGGCATACCTCGCCAACTTAGGGCGAACAAAGCGATACAAAAGGGGATGATGGACGGAACGTTTGAGCCAATCAAACACTCACCCCCAGTCAACTGATCTGGGTTTAATCCATCATCATTCTTTAGCTCACTCCACCACCCCAGTTCAGACATGGCCATATGCAAATCAGTCTGACCCTGTGCCTCATGGGAACAGTCCAGCCCGAACTGCCAAGCCATGTCTTCCCTGGACCGGAAACAAGCATCCTAGGACCGGTTTCTGGCATTCCAGCCGTCATCAGCCAGGCTTGCTTGAATCCAGTGGCAAAGTGAGCAAGGGACCCACGTCTGGGCATACCCTCGCCAACTTAGGGCGAACAAAGCGATACAAAAGGGGATGATGGACGGAACGCTTGAGCCAATCAAACACTCACCCCCAGTCAACTGATCTGGGTTTAATCCATCATCATTCTTTAGCTCACTCCACCACCCCAGTTCAGACATGGCCATATGCAAATCAGTCTGACCCTGTGCCTCATGGGAACAGTCCAGCCCGAACTGCCAAGCCATGTCTTCCCTGGACCGGAAACAAGCATCCTAGGACCGGTTTCTGGCATTCCAGCCGTCATCAGCCAGGCTTGCTTGAATCCAGTGGCAAAACTGTTGGGGGAGGGATTGCCGGACTCAAGCTGAAAGGCCCAAAGACAATTCCATGACCAGGCGTTCCTTAAAACCGTCAAGTCCAAGTCTGCCTTTTCACCAAACATTGTTGAAGGGCAGGAGAGGTCCAGTTGGTGTCTTGCCAGGCTGCAGGTCTTCTGTCTGTTCATTTGTTTTTACCTCCATAGTATGGAGGTGGAGATCAAGGACCTCAGCAGCCCTTCAAATCACAGTTGCAAAAGAGGTACTTTCCTCCATTGTAGATCCAGAGGGAAACCAACCCAGTATGTGGCGAGGTGTCCAACCCATTGGCATCTTGTAGGTCCATTGTCCTCATCATAAGGTGGGTAAAGTCTTCCCTATCCACTCTCATCACCATATTGCTGGCTTTGGTCAGAGTACGGGGCAAAAACTTGGTATAGCGTCTGTGGCTGGCTGTGCAACAGTGGAATAGCATCCGAGTCTGACAGACTGAGCATTGGCTACGCCATATCAAGAGCTGGACGCATCCTCAGCTGGGGTCGATAGGAATTTGGCTCGAAGTCATATAATAATTATAATAATAGCCATTTCTAGAGCGCACGGCTGCCTCAGAAGAGGTGTCACGCCGGTAATAGCAGACTAGCGAGAGGTTCGAGCCAGCTCTTATGACTGGATAAAGAGCTAGATTTTTAACGCTTCCCTGAATTCAGGATCTGTCTCAATCAGGCGGAGGTGGGCGGCAAAGCGTTCCACAGTTTCACTGTTTTTACCGCGAAGGATCTGCCACCTTGCCGGGCTTTGAAAAAGCATGGAACCCGAAAGAATCACAGGTGGTTGGATCTCAGGGCCCGTTAGTATACCACCTTCGGTTATGGGAGTAGGTCTGCACTCTTGACTTTACATAGTGAAGCATGGCAAAACTCCATGCAGGTCCCGCTCCAGGTCAGAGCTTCACTTTTCATTCTCGGATGACTTTTAGATTCATCTCTATGTAGTCGTCACAGGTGTTAAGTCGTGCATCAAATGCAAGCACCAGAGGCACACCTCATGGGAATCAGTCACAGACATCTGTTTGCTACTGTCCCTACAAGGTTTAAACCCTGTAGTTTAAGAGGCTGACATTTTCCCTTGCACACAGGAAAATCTTGAAGAAAACAATCGTCAGTGCATATGGGTGGGGCTTACATGCGGCTCCAATTGTCACTCCCAGAGCGGAATGGAGTCAACGCAGATGAGCACAGCTTTTTGAGTTTTCCGGATCCAGTCTGGGACTTGGGTATATTTACACAAAGTGAGGAATCTGCAGTTAGAAGTATCTATAAGAAACATCGTTTCTCTCTGGTGATGATTCTCCATATTTAGGAAAAATCACAATTTGTGGAGCTGCTTCATGCCATTCTGGCATTGTGTGAATGATCTTACCTGTACTAGCCAGTAATCTTTTTAAGGATAAACGTGTATTCCCCGTCTTCTCAAGTGTGAACAACTACTGAAGCGACCACAAGGTGTGAGAAAGTGCCCTCTTTCTGCATGGTTGCCCCCACTTTTCGCTGAATTGCTGATGTACTTTGACTGAGTGTGCCCTGGGCTCCTGCTAATCAGGTACCCAGGGCCTATTTTCTTTCCCTAAAACTGCATTGAAGCCTAAACCCAATTGGCATCTCTGGCCACAGGTCAGTCCCTGGTAAATGGTACCACAGGTACCCAGGGCACTGTGACCAGAGAAGGCCTCTAAGGGCTGCAGCACTTATTGTGCCACCCTTAGAGGTCCTGTACCACTACACTCACACACTGCCTTTGCAGGCTGCGTGTTTTGGTGCAGAACAAAGTGAAGAGTCGACATGGCACACATCTCTGTGTGCCATGCTTACAACCCACTTCCCTGGCATAGGTCAGTCACCCCTCTAGCTGGGTACACTATACCAGTGGTGAGGGTACAGGTGCATGAGCCCTGTACCCCTACAGTGTCTAAGTCCATTCTTAGACATTGTAAGTGCAGTGCTGCCATTAAGAGTATATGGTGCCGGACGTTTGTCATTACGAACTCCACAGCACCATAATGGCTACACTGAAAACTGAGAAGTTTGGTATCAAACTTCTCAGCACATTAAACCCACACTGATGCCAGTGTGGTATTTAATGAAAAATGCACACAGAGGGCATCTTAGAGATGCCCCCTGAAAACTAACCAACCTCTAGTGTCCATGCTGAGTGGCTGCGTTCAGCTGCCACCACCAGACATGTTTCTGGACCCCTGGGTCGAGAGCCTGCTGCTCTCTGGGGCCTGAAACAATGCACATCCTGGGGCGAGATGCCAAGCCTCCTCCCCCAAGATGGGCAGGGTTCACGAAGGAGAAGCTTCAAAGGCTTGCCGCCTTTGTGAGCTTCCCCAGGCTACTTGCTGCCTTCAGCAACTGGTCCCCACTGGTTCTGACCCCCACTTTGGGCGGGAGAACCGGCGGGAAAAACAAGTGAGGAAGAGAGGTGTGCCCACCTCTGCCAACTCCACCCCTCAGGTGGGGGAGGCGAGGTGAAGCACAACTCTCAGTCCACGCCATCTTGAAGATGGGGGGACTCTGCCAACCAGGGACAGGCACATGCCCCTCTCCCACTGGAGGGTGGCATAATAGGGGGTGTACCGACCCCAGGGAAGGGACCCATTGGTCCCTGCCTTTTACCTACCTGTAACGCCTCTAAATCTAGTATTTAGGGGCACCCCTGAACTTTGCTTCCTCAGATCCAGACAAGAAACAAGAAGAAAAGAAGAAGGACTGAACAGTCGTGCAGCAGCTTACAAGAGGAAGACGGCCACTGACTTGGCCCGAGCCGCACCGGCCTGTCTCCCCCTCGAACCTGCTCCTGCGAAATCCTGGTGTGTCCTGCAGCCAGCAACCTCAAAAACCCCGGAGGACCTGCCTGCCTTCACTTCCAAAGACTGCTTCTCCCGTGAACACCAGATTTGTTCAACTGCAACCTCTGGCAGCAGCCGGAGACCGCGAATCTGCCCCACTCTGCACCCGCCGTCCACGGCCCGAGCTCGAGTGGGCAAACACCACGAGGAGGTCACCCCGGCGATCCTGAACCGAGATCCGGCGACCCCTGACCTGCCTCCAGCCGACGCCTGCAGTCTAAATCCAGAAGGCCCCCCCTAACCGCGACCAGGAGCCGGTAAGAAGATCCGACCCCGAAAGGCACCCCTGTACCCAACGCTACACGGCCTTGTGTGCCCAAACCAACAGTGCCTAACCAACCCCTAACTTCCCAACTTACCTCTCGAAGTGGTGGTCGCACCCAGAAGTCCTTCGTCTCCCTGCCTGCAGTGCTTTTGCAAACCGGAGGCTCTCCATTGGAAACAACAGGGCATCCGACGTCGAAACAGCACCCTGCACCCGGCCGCCCTAGTGCCGCTGAGAGTGCACCTTTGGTGCTAATTGTTTCCCCATTTGCCCTGAGCTAAAGTCCAGGAGCTTTGCTCCCACAACCCAGTGGCCTGCTCGCCAGCAGCCACCAACTGGAGGCCTCCTATCCCCCATTGGATAACATTGGGCCTCAACACTCTGCACCCGGCCGCCCTAGTGCCGCTTAGGCTGTAACAAGAGTGCATCACTGACCCTGGGGGAGCCCCGAGTCTACCCCCAGAACCTCAACTCCCACTACTGAATACTTACCTAAAAACCGATAACCATATTTTCCTCCATAGGATAACATTGACACTTTTTCCTGAAAAAGTTTCAAAGTGTGGAGTTTTGAAACCTAAAGAAATTCTTTAAAATTGTACGATTTAACAAAAACGCTTTTACTCACCTGTTTACAGGAAATGTCCCAGTGCTGCATCTAGGCATACAGCACTGAGTAAGAAAAGTAACTTACCTGCTATTTTACTGAAAATCCCATTCAAGTCTATGTACTGTATTTACAAGTGATTGCATTTCTCTGAAACAATACTGTAAGTCAAACCATAGTACATTTACAATTGCAATTGAACTGCTTTACAATCAGCATTTACTACTGTAAAGTATTTATTGCTTACCTGTGCCAGGCTTGCTTGGTTCTAGAAATAAAATAACTAAAAGAATATTTTTATATAAAAACAATTGGTCTGAAGTTCAGTCTTTGAGTGTGTAAATTCATTTGCTGACTGAGTGTGTACAACAAATGCTTAACACTGTCCTCTGATACTGCCTTACTGCTCGACCACACTACCACAAATAGAGAGTAAGATTCTATCTAACTTTGCCTCTGTCTACCTTTGGGGTTCCACTGGACTCTGTGCACACTATACCTAAATTTGGTGTAGTATATACAGAGCCAGCATCCTACACAAGGTGATGACCGTAATGCTTGAATTAATTCCAGCCACTGGTAATCACTCGGGATGCATGCCAGTCCATTATTGTCTGACCACCATGCGACTCTAGACAAAGGCGTATCTTATGCAAATCAGTACCAACCCTGCTCCTCATGAAAACAATCCTTCCCAAACAGCCACGCGAGGACCCCACCAGAAGGGACCACAAGCAACTCCAGACCAGTTTTGCCCTACTTGGGACTCAGCAGTACGGTGTAGATGGAGTTCTATGGCACAGTGAGCAGGGACCCATGTCTGGACATACCTGTCGCACTTAGGACGTCAACTGCAACAACTAATTGATGGATGGAATGCTTGAATTAATCTCAGCCACTTGTGTATCGGTTCAGGGGGACCAGGGATAGACTGTTCTACTGGAGCACAGTCAAGACATAGTTGCATATGGCTGGGCCCAAATTGAGGTGGCATGGTGTGCAAAATGAAGATGGACTGGAATGCGGCCAGAATAATTACAAGTGGCTGAGAATAATTTAAAGCATTCCACCCAACACATTTTTGTATAATACAGTGTGACAGCTACAGCAAGGCACTTTGTGAATACCCTTGGCGCAGATTTTATCCCAAAAGGCAGGACTCTAAACTGATAGTTACCTTGTCCATTACGACCCTAAGGAACGTCTTGTGTCTCTTGTTCACTGGCAGGTAGGCATCCTTGAGAACTGTTGTTGCTGTGTAGTCTCCCTTCCGCAACCATTGAATAATCACCTACAGTGTGTTCATTTGGAACCTTTCGATTTTTATGAATCTGTTCAAGTCACACAGATCTAGAATGGGTCCAGGTGTTATACCTGTTTTGGGTGCCAGGAAGTAGACAGATTTGATTTTTCTGTTCTGCTATTGGGTTTTTGCTTAGATCTTTGATCTCTTGCTGCAGCATCTCTTCTTTGTTGCAAGATCTTGTTTTTGGTCTTATAACTGGAGGAGATCTTAACAGTTCCATACAATAGTGATGCCGGATGACGTTCAAGTCCATATATCAAGGGTGATTTTTCCATTTCTGGAGAAAACCTCAGATCCTACCCCAGATGTGTGCCGAATGCGGGTGGTGGAGGTTTGGTGGCCAATGACAAGTAACTTGCTTAAAGCACAAGTTACTAACTTGTGTAACGATATATCTGTAAGAGACAGTAGTTAGTGACAGATTCCTTACCTTAGAATATCCCCAGGCGTCAGGCTGGATCCGGAAAGTTTTTTGCGTAGCAGTACCCTTGCGCGTCGGTAGGCGGCGTCGTGCGGCTCCGCGTCCGTCGTCGGCGTCGTGATCGCCGGGATGACGTCGCGGGCAGTACTTAGGCGCCGCCCTGCGCGCTGACGCCAGTTCTGTACACGACTTTCCGCGCCAGGAACGCAGAGCCATGCAAGAAGCTGACATAGGTGTCTGAAAAATACTAGGGCCCTGAAAGGGATGTCCTTAACCCTAGAAATCAGTTCGCAGAACGGGAGGATGGGTGGGCGGTAGTGAATCTGTCACTAACTACTGTCTCTTACAGATATATCGTTACACAAGTTAGTAACTTGTGCATCTGAAAGAGACACGTTAGTGACAGATTCCTTACCTTAGAATAGATACCCCAGCAATACCAACCCCGGTGGTGGGTCTGCGAACAAAGATCAGACAAGGAAGTCCTGGAGGACAGAACGGCCAAAGAAGCCGTCCCTCCGGACCTGACTGTCAAGGCAGTAATGCTTTGTAAACGTGTGCAGCGAGGCCCACGTAGCTGCCTGACAGATAACCGGCAGCGGAACACCGCGGCCCAAGGCCGTGGTAGCAGCCGTTGCCCTGGTGGAATGGGCACGCAGCCCAACAGGAGGTTCCTTTTTAGCCAAAGAATAGCAGGTCTTGATGCACAAGGTAACCCAGCGGGAGATGGTCCTCTTGTGCACCGCCCGACCTTTTTGGCGCCCACGTAGCCAACAAAGAGCTGGTCATCCACCCGGAAGTGTTTTGTGCGGTCAATATAGAAAGAGAGCGCACGTTTTGGGTCCAGACGGTGGAGCCTCTCTTCCTCTCTGGAAGGATGCGGAGGCGGAAAGAAGGTGGGCAAAGTGATGGTCTGCCCAATGTGGAAAGCAGTAACCACCTTTGGCAAGAAGGACGGACGCGTCCGAAGAACAACCTTGTCTGGATGAACAGACAGAAAGGGAGGTTTGCAAGATAGAGCCTGGAGCTCACTCACCCGCCGAGCGGAGGTGATGGCCACCAGAAAGGCTGTCTTCAGAGTCAGAAGACGAAGAGGACAGTTATGTAGAGGCTCAAAGGGAGCGCACATTAAAAAGGTAAGAACCAAGTTCAAGTCCCACTGAGGCATCACAAACGGAACAGGAGGGAAGAGGTGAGTAATGCTCTTAAGAACCTGTTAACAACAGGGGACTTGAAAAGGGAGGGCTGATCAGGGAGCCTGAGGAAGGCCGAGATAGCACAAAGATAACCCTTGATGGTACCCAGGGCAGAACCCTGTTGGGCCAAAGAGAGAAGGAACAGAAGGACCTCAGAAAGAGGGGCAGAAAGGGGATTCACAGCCTTTGCTGTGCACCATGCCACAAATTTGTTCCACCTGCAGGCGTATACCACCTTAGTGGAGGGACGCCTGGCTGCCAGAATCACATCACAAACTTCGGGAGGCAAGTCGAAAGGAATCAACTGCCGCCGCTCAATCTCCACGCAAGCAGGTGTAGACTGGACAGGTTCGGGTGGAGGACCGTCCCCTGCTGCTGCGACAGAAGATCCTCCCGAAGAGGCAGACGGATCGGGGATCTACGCTCATATTGAGTAGCTCGGGATACCAAACTCTTCGAGCCCAGTCCGGAGCCACAAGAATGACTTGGGCCCGGTCGTGCCGAATCTTCTTCAACACTCTGGGTAGAAGTGGTATAGGCGGAAAGGCGTACAATAGACCGCAACTCCACTCGTGACGAAAAGCGTCGCCGAGCGAGTGCCGCCTTGGAAATTCCAACGCGCAGAACTGATGACATTGCGCGTTCTCTTCGGTGGCGAATAGATCTAACCAAGGCTCTCCCCACTGTAGAAAGAGTCCTTGCGCCACTTCCGAGTGAAGACGCCATTCGTGATCCATCATGCACCTGCGGCTGAGTTCGTCCGCCCTGGCGTTCAGGGAACCTGCCAGGTGTTGAACCACCAGGAACATGCCCTGATGTTCCAGCCATGTCCAGAGGCGCAGAGCCTCCTGGACAAAGGGTCCACGAACCCACCCCGCCTTGTTTGTTGCAGTACCACATGGCGGTGGTGTTGTCTGTGAACACCTGCACTACCTTCCCTTTGACAGAGGGAAGGAATGCCTTGAGTGCAAGTCGGATCGCCCGGAGCTCCAGAAGGTTGATATGGAGCCGGGACTCCGCCGGAGACCAGAGGCCTCTGATCTCCGCCTCTCCCATGTGACCGCCCCATCCCAGAAGGGACGCGTCCGTCACAACTGTGTGCTCTGGCTGGGGAAGGGAGAGGGATCTGCCCATGACCCATTGCCGGTTCGAGAGCCACCACTGCAACTGTTTTGCAGTCCCCTCCGAGATCTGGACGTGATCGGACAGGTCGCCCTGGTGCTGCGCCCACTGGAACTTCAGGTCCCACTGCAGAGCCCGCATATGCCATCTGGCATGAGTGACCAGCAGGATGCAGGAGGCCATGAGGCCCAGCAGCCTCAGGGTCATCCGTACCGAAACCCAGGATAAGGGCTGAAAGATCGGAATCATAGCCTGAATATCCCGGACTCGCCGTTCGGGAGGATAGGCCCGAAACTGCGTCGTGTCCAGAACTGCTCCGATGAAAAGGAGCTGTGGAGAAGGAATCAGATGCGACTTTGGCACATTGATGGAGAACCCCAGCGAGTGCAGGAGTTCGGCCGTAGTCTGGAGGTGGGAGACAACTGCCTGGGACGAGCCCGCCTTCAGCAGCCAGTCGCCGAGGTAGGGGAAGACTGAAACCCCTGCCCGGCGCAGATGAGCTGCGACCACCGCCATCACTTTCGTGAACACCCGAGGGGCACTGGTAAGGCCAAAGGGGAGCACGGTGAACTGAAAATGCTCGAGGCCTACCGTGAACCGAAGGTAACGCCGGTGGGCCGGCAGGACGGGGATGTGGAAATAGGCGTCCTGCAAGTCCAACGCTACCAACCAGTCTCCGGGGTCGAGGGCAGTCAAGACCTGAGCTAGGGTGAGCATCTTGAACTTCTCCTTCCGGAGGAAGCGATTGACGTTCCGGAGGTCCAAGATAGGACGCATGTCCTCCTTGTCCTTTTGGGCACCAGAAAGTAGTGGGAGTAGCAACCACGCCCTACTTCTGGGGTCGGAACATGCTCGATGGCCCTCTTGGCCAAGAGGGCCGTGACTTCCTTCTGTAGAAGCACCAAGTGATCCCCTGACATGCGGTGGAATTGAGGTGGCATGGCTGGGGGTGGTCTCGAAGGGGAGGGAGTAGCCCTTCGGACAATGTCCAAGACCCACTTGTCCGAGGTGATGGGACGCCAGTGGTGAAGGTGATGGCGGACCCTGCCCTCGACTGGCGTGCTGTGCACCTGAAAGGAGGGACTAGGAGGGCTTGGAGGCCGCGGACGGGTTGGAGGTGGTGGCCTGACCCGCACGCTGGTTGCCCGAACCGCCACGGCGGTATCCACGCCCTCGGCCACGCGAAGGCGCTGCTGCGCGGGCCGTTGGCCGGGCTGTGGACGTGACTGGGCGCCCCTTCCGTGGCCACGAAAGGGGCGAAAAGCAGACGTTTGCGGAGGGCGCACAACAGCAAGGCCCAGGGACTTAGCAGTAGCCCGTGAGTCCTTGAAACGCTCCAGCGCATGGTCTGCCTTTGAACCAAAAGACCGACTCCATCAAAGGGCATGACCATGAGAGTATTCTGGACATCCCCTGAAAACCAGTGGTTCTCAGCCAGGCGTGGCGACGCAGCGCCACCGTCGTTGCAAGCGATCTGCCCAGCGAGTCGGCGGTATCAAGGCCACAGCGGATGGTATACTTAGCCGCATCACGCCCTTCCGCAATAGCGCGGGTAAGCAGTGTCTGGACCTCCTCAGAACACTGCGGCAAAACATCAGCCACCGAATCCCACAGGGAGTGGGTGTATCGGCCCAAGAGGCAAGCGGTATTAACAGACCGCAAGCCAGCACTGGAGGAAGAGAAAGCCTTCTTCCCAAAGTGATCCAGGCGCTTGGATTCCCTATCCGGAGGGGCGGTAGGGAAGGCTGTTTGGGAGGCAGAGGCTTGGACAACCAAGCTCTCAGGGGTGGGGTGTTGGGAGAGAACAGGGGTCGCCCGGAGCCGGGCGATGGCGTCGGGCCACGTTCCTATCCACAGGAGCCCCTGTGGTGGGTTTGGACCAGGCACCCAAAAGAACGTCAGTGAGTGCATCGTTGAACGGCAGCACAGGCTCCGAAGAGGAGGCCGCCGGCTGAAGCACTTCAGTCAGGAGGTTAGTCCTGACGGCCACTGTAGGCAACTGGAGATTTAAGGCTCCAGCAGCTCTACGCAACACCGTTGCAAAATTAGCCCCCTCCTCCGTTGCCACGGGAGGAGACAGCATGCCAGAGTCGGGGGAGGTATCCAGCCCACTGGCATCCCCAAGTTCCTCAACCCAGTCCGGGTCAAACTCGCACTGTTGTGTGAGAGGGTCGTCAGACCCCTCCCAGCTCTCCTGGTCCTCCTCAGGTTGAAAAGATGGAGGAGGAGGGACATAAGGGACCCAAGGCCTCATCGGCGCCGGAACCGGCGTCGGGCGACGCCGGTCCGGCTCCATGTCCGGACCCGGGAGAACCGGGGAACGACGCCGCCCGGAGCCCCGGACGGCGCCGGAAACGGCACCGGGGACATCGGCGCCGGCGGAGGCGTGGTTAGGTCAACCGGCGCCGATGGGGGTTGCGGCACCACCGGAACCGGGGTCGAGGCCGGGGCCGGAGCCGAGGCCGGGACGAAGGCTGGTGGGACAGGCGACGCCGGGACCGGAGTCGACGGCGACGCCGGAGCAACCCCATCTGGGCCCGCGGGGCCCGAAGGCGCACCGGAGGGACCTTGAGGCCCGAAGAGGCGGGCCATGGCCGACAGGAATTTCTGTAGCCGGCCGGAGTCGCCCCGAACCCGGGAAGGACGTGTAATGCGGGGGCAACTCGACAGGCACGTCCGGGGCCGCGGGGACGGTGCCGACAGGGACCTCAGCCGAGTCGCGCGACCGGCGAGGCGAAGTCTTAGAGCGATGACGCCGCTTAGACTTCTTGTGCTTCGACTTACCGGAGGAGCGCGAAGACTTGGATTCCGACGAACGGCGGGGACTCCGCGTCCGGCCCTCGACCTCTCCCGGGACCGGGGCTTGCTGCGGCGCGGAGCCGACTGCCGGACTTCAAGGAGCTTTCGAGACCGCTCTCGCAAAGCCTTCGGATGAAGTTTCCGGCAGTCAGGGCACGACTTCGTGTCGTGGCCTCGGCCGAGGCAGAAGAGACACTCGAGGTGGGGGTCCGTGATGGACATCATACGACCACATTCCTCGCAGGGCTTAAAGCCGGGCATCCCTACGACACCTTAGGAGTCGTGAAGACTCGTTGAAGAGAACAGTGAAAAATTTCACAAAAAGATAGTCAAAAAGTGACTAGGGCACTGCTCTTCCCGGATCTGCGCTTACTGGCGCGGAAAAGAAGAACTGACGTCAGCGCGCAGGGGCGGCGCCTAAGTACTGCCCGCGACGTCATCCCGGCGATCACGACGCCGACGACGGACGCGGAGCCGCACGACGCCGCCTACCGACGCGCAAGGGTACTGCTACGCAAAAACTTTCCGGATCCAGCCTGACGCCTGGGGATATTCTAAGGTAAGGAATCTGTCACTAACGTGTCTCTTTCAGATTGCATTGATTCTCGCGGAGAAGTACATCTTCCCCTAGCTCTTCCTTGAAATGGCAACCTTGATGTGATTATGTATTTACACTGAGATGGTGCGCTTTGTGAGCTCGGATGTTGCATAAAACTGGCGTGGGGAGAGACTGCTTGTGGTCCCCCTCTAGAGAGTGGTCTTCTTCTTTGTGCTGTTCCTCCTGAGAAGGACACTCTGGCTTGTAGAGATCCCATGACATTCGCAGTTTCACTGTCAACCTTCATCTTCTGCAGAGTGAGTCATTCACTGCTGGGCCATAAACGCTTTTGCCTGTTAAGGGCATATTTAGGACTACCACTTGCATTTCCTGCTTAAATACTGACTCTCAACCATGCATGCCACGGTAGGTTGCTGCCTTCGCAGAGCTGTCTGCTGTCTGTATCTGCCGCATCCAGTGCAGATTTAAGCCATGTATTGTAGATTACCTTTCCCTCCTGGATGAGCCTCTTTGCCCTGTTTTGGTCCTGCTCTTGGCAGTGCTGCATCAGTTCTTGCATCTCGTCCCATTGCTGGTGGCCGTCCCTGCTGAGAAGAGTGCCTGAGCTGGCGATGTGCCATTTGGTGGCCGCCAACGTCTCCATTCTCTGCGCCACCATCTCCATCTTCTTGTTCTCTCTGTCTGGTGTGGGAGTAAGACTAGGTAGTGGGAGCACTGGCCCTTTTGTGTGCAGTGGCGACGATGATGAGTCTGCCACCACATTGCCTCTGATGTAAGCTGGGTCTTTGGAGGTATGTTTGTACTTTTTCTCCACCCTGGGTATCCCAGCTTTGGCTGCAGCGGGTTCCCTAAAGAATTTGCGTCCTTGATTCAGGACACTGGGTACCACTGGTTCTTCGTGTGTGCTAGAAGGAAGAGCTCCAGGACAAAACAAGACTCTGCACCCTGTAGGGCATGTAACACTGTAGTGTCATGGTGGGGTGGAAATCCTAAAACATTCACATTATCACACGCAGAGTGACTGACAATAGATAGACGACACTGTGCCAAATCTAATTTACAACTTTTTTATTATGAAAGGTCCATCCAATCAAATGGGAATACGGAAGGCAGAGAGGAATCTGCGGTTACAGTGTATGTCCTTGTTCTGCTGAAAGATTCCTCAACTTCTGAATCAATATCAAAGCAATACCTGCAAAATGAAGATGGTTCTAAAGAAGACACCAGGAAACCCTGCAGGAACGAGCAGGCAAAATGACTCTCCTCTGGACAAGAGAATAGATACAATATTGCCTGTTTAAGAAGCAGCCTGGAAGATGCCCAAACCTGGGCTAAGGTTGTAATGGTGGCTTTGGCTCTGGTGGAATGAGTCTTGGCTAATAAGGAGCCCAGTAGGCTCCTTATTAGCCAAGCGTAGATATTTGAGCACACAGCTCGCCAAGGATTCGGATGAATTGTTTGGTGATAGACATAAACCACTGCAGATTCCAACAAAAAGGGAACTCAAGTGAACAATTTATATAACTCATAGGAAAATAGGGAAGTACAAAGGAATGAACAGGCTTTTTGAAATGTACTATGAAACTGAGAGGGTGTATCACCTGCAGAATAAAGGCATAATTAATTATAACTGGAATCTGTAAATCAAATAGCTAATATTTGAGCTGAGATCTGCAACATTAATATAAACATATTTTTGTGGTACCTGTTCTGTTGCTATCAAAGTGAATTGTTTCCAGGCTGTCTTCATCTTCATCACTATCAACATTCAGAAGGCCAATGCCCGTTTCTGGATCCGCTTCTTCCTGACTCACATTTGGCTCCTGATTTGCACTAATACGGAGGGCCTCCAGCCTATGATGTATTGCTGTATACAAGCGCCCCGCATCCTTTGGACTAGCCTATCAGAAAGATACATGCAATGCAAACCGTGTGTTAGAGAGAAAGTATATAAAGTAAGTTTGAAAAACAATAGACAAGAACATTTTATTTTGGGTACCAGATCCAACTAGTTAGCTTGAATACATTTTTATTGCATTTCATCAATAATAAAAACATGAAACCGTAAGAAATTTTACCCAATCCACCCTCCCCTAAGACTCCCCTTAACTGATCAATTCCAAGTTATAAGCAAACAAATTGATTACAATTTCAGGTACAACCAAGTGGCAGCTTTCGAGCTTCAGCTTCAATTGTCCTTTCTTAGTCATGTAATATAGGTCCAATTGGGAATCTTCTAGAATGTGTAGGGCTCTCAGCAGTCGTGGACATATTTCATTACAAGGCCGGAGGCTACCATTATGCAACAACCTTTATTGCTGCCCAACATGCAGCCCTTTAAAGAACATTACTACATCATAAACCATAGAATGTTCAGAACATATAAGCAGTGCACATAGCCTTCATCCTCTTTTATTTGCTGCTCCTTAACAGATAAGTACCTTACATGTTATGTGATTTATTCAGCTTTGACTTCGATCGCTTTGTTCTAGGTAGTATTTGGATCTTTTCAATTTATGGATGGGTCTTTTTTCAGAAATCCGTTTTATTGAAGTAATTTATTTTATTTCCTGCAGATTTCTGCTAAATGTTGTCCATTTGTGTGCGTTTGACATTTTGGGTTTAGAATGCTTTTATTTTAACAATTCCAAAGAGTTCGTGCTGGCGGAAGGACAGACTCGTTTGATGCCTTCGGATCGGGCGCACTGGCTGGGGGACGCCACAGCCTTCCAATCACATTTGGCCTCCTTTGCTAACTGAGCCGTTTCCGGCGTAGACCCAATTACAGTCTACTTCCTAAACAGCCAGGCGCAGCATAGACCACACATTAATCAATTTTTTTGGCAGCTGCTGGCTTTGGACAGTGTTTCCAAGCAATAGCTGTTGCTTTACAAAGGACGCCATGATGCGACAGCGCGTAAATTAGCAACAACTGTTGCTTCATGTATACCGCCATGCTGCAACACGATCACCGGCATTTCTCGTTGCCGTAGAGATGCGTCACAAGGCTCACAAAGGACAGAGTCCTTCCACTATTTTTGCATTTTGTCCCGATCGCGAGGCACGCAAAGCATGTTACCTGGCAACCAACTTTACTTCTAGTGATGAGGGACGCCCCTTCAGAGGAACAAAATATTTTTCTTTCTCTGAGGGGGACTACCCCCCTTCTACCGCAGGACCCAGAAAGAGGGGAAAGGTTTCTCAAAAGAAGAAACACTTGGAGAAGGCGCAAGACCTCGCCTGCAGCGTTTGTAGCCTAAACACTACAATAGAGTGGCGTTCTCAGCAGCACCAAAGGAAAAGGCCACCTTAATGGGGCACAAGGAAAGGTAGCCCATAGCAGCATTGATAGAGTGACCTTCATGGCTCAATAGAAATGCAGGAAAATTTAAATTCTTCAGAGGAGAATATGGATGATGAGGATATGGTATGGGATGAATACGTATTTGACCCGCAGGAGAGCTGTGATATTTTAGGTTTGGATGATTATATAGACCAAGTCTCCACTTCTACTGAAATAAGAGACCCACTCGGAGGTGAGATGTTTAATCCAGCTTCGATTAAACCGCCACGTAGTAGGGAATGGTGGCCAATGGACCACTTTTCAAAATATATAAAACTTTGGGTCAGGAAATCCTTAGATAAGGAAACCCACAATTTACTCCGGGCAGAGCGTCAAAGACCCTAAACCGAAAATAAGGTTTGTAGTACTCCTAACTTTTATTAAATTTGTATTCAAATTTGTAAAGGATCCTAGGAAAGGGGTTGAGAAATGCCTTCAACAAACTCAAGATAAATTGCTTGACATTCTGGGACGCCTCACCCGCATTTTGGATAGGGCTGAAGTAGCCAAAAATAAAAATGGCAGAGTTAATTTGGAACTCTTGAGAGGTTGGGCACAACGCGCAATATGTTTACTAGCCAATTCTAATGCGAATCCCATCTCTGAAAGACACAAAGCAGTGCTTATGAGAATTAAACAGAAATTGACGGATTTATCAACAAGAGTTGGAGATTCTAAAGGTCTTTTGTTTGGTGAAAGTTTCGTAAAATCATTAGGCAAATATGTTTCAACATTCACTGCCTTTAGTAAGGCCCAAAATAATATGCGTAGAGTCAGGGCCGGCTCTAGGGCGGTGCGACCGACGCCACCGCACCCGGTGCCACCGCACCCGGTGCTGATTTCCGCAGGGCATCGTATTTGCAAGTTTATTATGATGGTTTTAAAGCACCTGCTGCCGTGTTCCTTTCCTCTAGAAATTTCCAGGCAACAAAAGTGTCAAGATAACTCTGGTGATTAATGTTCTTCCTGGAGAGAGATCGGAGTGTTGCCTAGTTGAGGTTTTGACTCACTATAAAGTAGCGCAGAGGGTTAATATAAATGTTGCAAAGAACGTGTATCATGCAGATTACAATGTATATAGGTCAGTGGGTTAATGCTTGTAAAAGTGACAACCTTTTGTTACTTGCAATTTAGAACTTAAAATCCTAATATAGAACAGTGAGGTATTAACTATCATCAAAGAGCTGCATGCACACTGCAAAGTATAGATTAGAACATGGATTACTGATGCAAAAGAGGTTAATTTGGGTAGAAATCGATCCTAATATTAAAGAGAATCCCCAACTATGCTGTTCCTTTTTAAATTTTGAGTTTGTGCTGCTCTAGACCAAGCGCTTTTAAACAATAGTGCCTACCAGCATGGATGACATGGGACTCCTACACCTTATAGTCTTCTGACTTATGTAACATTTCCTATACACTGATTTACACATGCATGATTGATTGTCTCTGTGTAATGTGTGTGTGATGCAAAGTGCCCTGATACCTTACGCTAGTATCAGAGGTGCTATATAACTAATTAACTGCATCTGAGAGAGAGTGGTTATGGAGCCTTGGTCACTGTTAAAAGGTACTAGTGAGGGAATCCGTGCTGGAGGTGGTCAACGGGGGGCGCCAACGAACATTACCAAACTGGGCGCCACCTGCGCAAAAGCCAGCTCTGCGTAGTCTTTGTTTGCCTCAAGAACTATTTTTGGACAGGCTGGCAGGGGGTGGGGGGGGGGGACTCTTTCTGCCAGCCGGGCCTTATTTAGGTCCCAATATTATAACTAAGATACCAGAATTTACGGTACTTACGGAAGAGGCTATGGAATGGGCTACCGCTCCAGTCCAAATTTCTATTCTGAGAGGGAGAACCTCAAGGTCACGTGGAGGGAGATCAAGGCCTCAGGTTCCCAAGGTGGGTTGTCTTGGTTCTTCCCTATTAAAGGTCGGGTGAAGGTTACAATTTTTTGTACACAATTGGGAAAAGATAACAAGAGATCCCTGGGTTTTGGAAACCGTTACTGGTTTCAAAATAGACTGTCTGGAAGAACCCAGACAGATAAAGACAACCAAAGGAATTATAGTCAGACACGGTTTTGATAGACATAGAAGTAGCACAATTGCTACAGAAGGGGTCCTTGGTTCATATTCAGAAGTTGCAAGGTTCAGGAGGCTTTGTGAGCACCATTTTCCTAGTAAAGAACAAGCATTGGCATAGCCGATAGGTCTCACCTTTGGGACCTTATAAGTATTTAACCATGCAGAACATTATCCTGGGTGCTGCAACATGTACTGTTATTTCACATGCCACTGGTAACGGCCACACACACCCAAGGATGGGCTTCCGTGATACTTAATGAAAAGGCTATTTATAATATGGCCTGACTGGCTCAACTGTTCTTGAGGTAAGGTTGCGTCTTCCCGGAGCAGGGCAGTGAATTCAGAGTTGTAGAGAAGATGTACTCGATTATATCACCTGAGGTTTAGAAAAGGATTTTTTTTAAATCCATCTCCTTTGATTCCACATGAGACTTGTATACACCCATAAAGGAGCTTGAAGTAACTCAACGAGGAAAACTCAGCTTTCTAAAAAAAAAATATATATTTGATTTCGCCAGCAATATGGACAGCACCCCCCAGCACATAGAACCAGGCAGCTGCACCAATTGTGGAATTGCAGCCCCTAAGTAAAGCTGTACCCGTTTTTAATGTGACAATTCAACTACTGCGCCCATTACACCACGAGCTCTACAGTAGTTGTCATAAAGGCATATTTCAGTCACCCCCTGACGAAAGATGATAGGCCTCCAAATTAGCAAAATGCCGAAGACTGCAAAGAAGCCGGTTGTGCTTAATCAGATTCTGGCTTCGGTGTGGTACCCGCAAAAGTAATACTACCGCCCCACCCTCCTGCAGTCGGGCAGTTAGACCAAATACTCCAACTGCAAATAAACCCAGCCAAAAACGTTCACTTAACCTTTTAAACAGTCCAGCATAGCGCCCATCAGCAGAGACGTACCTAAAGGCCAGAAGACCAATCACACTTGGTTGTTTTCATGCCGCCTGTAGCACTTGGAGAACTCTTTCCACTAGTAACCAGGTCTCGGTCAGAAGAGAAAAGGGGTATTATATCTGCAGGCATTTGTTTAAAATCTGTGGTCTTCGAGAATTCACTACATGCAGACTCCGAGAATCTCGCATTAGACTGAAAAGATTGCAGGGTGTCATATTTTGAAAGATCTTTCGGTGGATGTGTAAAGAGGTGGTAAAACGTGAGAGCATCCATGTTAAAATAAACTTTCAGGTTGGAAAACACAGCTTTATATTATTTGTGTGGTGAAATAAGATTTCCGCATATGTCAACATCTTCGAACAGATAGAGAGATTGACAATAAAAAAAATGACAGAATTTAATTTCCATATTGATCTGCACTTAAGTGGAGAGAGGTTTAGCGGGTGAAAGCTAAATTTAAGCCACCAACCCTGCTTAACAAGCATTTGCAATGCAATAGGTCTCGCATTTACGCGTGTGTAAGCTATTGCCATTGTAATTAACAATGCCTTTTATTTATGTTTTCAAAAACAAAAATAATAGGCATTGTCATTTACAATGCCAATAGCTTAAACTCTCGTAAATGCGAGACTTATTGCATTGCAAATGCTTGTTTTAGTTATGTTAGGCTAGCCAATTTCAATCTCTTTATCCACACTCATACTTGTCATTCCCATTAAGAAAACTGCAAGCTATGTAATGGCATTACAAAGTTCTAAACTCAATATTTAGCATAATGCACGTGGCTGCCTCACATACATATGAAAAACACTGGCAAGATTCATTTCAATTCGCAATCATCCAATCTAAACATGATTTTTCCTCATTCCACTGTGTACGCTAACTCGGTTTACTGGGGTTGTTTAATTAGAACTTCCTCCCTTACTGCCTGCCACGACACTACTTCTCTCCTTTCAAGTTAAATAAGAAATCAGACACGAAGAGGATCAGACCCCACAACTGACCATTTCCTTCCATTTACTTTCTCTGGCAATCAATCATTTTTATTTTGCTCATCAGAGAATAAGCAGCATACAAGTATGTCATTTGCATAACACATATGTATGTCTTGTTATAATCGCCAAGGCACATTTACATAAACTACTACAAAGGCAACCACCCAAACTGTTCACGTGACAGTGTATTGAATGTCAAGGCGTGAAGCATTTCTGTTAGTTTATGTATTCAATAAAACTCAAATGCGCCCGGTGTTCACACAAGGATGCTGAGCTTCTTCTTGTATGCTATGCTTTTATATTAGAGGGCTGGGTATGTTATGTGATTAAATAAATTTTCCCAGCAGGTCCCCCCCCACCTTATTATCAAACTTTTTTGTTCCTTCTCCTTCCCTCTTCCCCTCTGTTAACAAGCGCTCGCCATTGCCTTGTCCTCCCCGGGACCCCGTGCGCCTCTGAGCTCCGTGCCTGCTTCACAGCTGTCGTGAAGACTTTTCTTATCTGCTTGTTAAATAAACAAGCAGATAAGAAAAGTCCTCACGACAGCCGTGAAGCAGGTGAGGCAGTCCACCAAAAAGCCAAAGGGAGGCAACGAAAAACCCTCCTTTCCAATGGGAAGCCAGCGTTTACCATACACGCTGACGCTACCCAATGGAAATGAGGGGCGGGGCTTGAGTCCCCTTCTCAAAAGTAACTTGTTTACTATAGCTCTCGCAGGCGAGGAGCGCATGCGCGCTCCAATGCCAGGCGAGACCTAAAAAGGGACCATCAATCCCCAAATCAGGAATGTGCCCGATTATAACATAGATTTTTTTTTTTACATTACAGGTCTGTGGAAGGCAACCATATAAATCAGTGTTTGTGAACGCTGTGGGAAGTCAGCACGAGATTATGTATGTCAAGAAGTGTGATCACTGTTAATGACTGGCATGGGAGCCCGGTCACACGAGACAAGACAATCTGCTGTGGCAGAGGTGGGAAAGCCTCTCGGGCAGACTAACAAAGGACTTATGGTAAACGTGCCAGGCGCTGTGTATAAACCCCTGCCTGCACGTGGAGAATAGTCCACCCTTCAGGAACACATCCATCTGTCTCACATGGCGGCACCAAACAATGAGGTTGAGGAATGCGGCCGCACGGGGGTGACATCACACCCTCAGCACTGAATCGATGCTGGGAAGCCTGCGCCCATACCACAAAGAGCCAGCGGTTCGGAGAGGCCTGTGCATGAACAAGAGCTGCCATTGTTTGTGTTATTGAATAACCAGCCCGCGCAGTACAAGTGGTAGCAGTGCCAACAAACATAGCGCTTCCACCTGGCAAATGGCGCCTGCCCACCTGTACTGAGCCAGCCACCAGGGGCTTCCTAGTTTACTCAATGACTCCAAAGAATTTGGATGAAGTCCTTAGTATGCCGTGTTAATTAGATCACTCGGAGGTATCTTGGTTTGCGTGAATCAGTGTATCGGAAGTCCTTAAGTACATTGAGAGATCCCGACGGGGGCGTAAACCAAGATATTGTGCTGTTGTGAATCCAAACGGAAAAAATAAATAAACGAGGGACTTTTGAAATGTGCGGCAGGGGAGTGAAAGCATAAATAAACAAGGGATTTTGAAACATGTGGGGCGGGAAAGCAAAAACATAAATAAACAAGGGACTTTTGAAATGTGCGTGGCAGGGAAGACACTATGAGCTAATGTGTTCACGGCATGGGACCAATTTAGTGAAAAAAAGAGTGCGGCAAACAACGGGAAATACAATCAGAATGTAAGGGGACATGCAACGTGGGTGGTCGCCACAAAGTGAAAAACACATCCAAAGGCGGGCCGAAGAGCAACATCTTGCCAATAGCAACAAAGGAATGCGGAAAGGCACAAGAAGGAACAAATGGAAAGTGGTGGGCGTGGTCTAAGCAGCCCGACCAGATACAGCATGCTTCGCAGAGCAGCGCATGCGCACTTCTAGGCTCAACCTAAAAAGGACAAGGGTTTGTGTCCAATTATAAATTTTAGAGATTTGAATTTTTTCTGGTTTACAGGCATTTCAAGATGGAAAGAATCCATCTTCTGAGGGACATTTTGCAAACAAATGATTGGTTAGTAAAGTTAGATCTCAAGGACGCATATTTCACAATTCCCATGGACAGGGACAGTCAGAAATATCTCAGCTTCAGTTGGAGGGGTGCCCTGTACCAGTTCTTATGTCTTCCCTTTGGTCTGTCTTCAGCTCCTTGGTGTTTCCTGAGGGAAAGGGGCGTCTGGTTAATAATCTAATTGGACGATATTTTGCTCATGTCCCAGGACAGAGGGGAGCAGAATTTAGAATTTCTAGGCTTCCAGGTAGATACTCTTTTGTCACAACGTATTCTGTCAAAAAGATAAAGAAAGAGATAGAATTACTTTGGTCAAAGGAGGAAATCTTTTTGGAAAATCTTGCAAGAGTGTTGGGGCTTTTGTCTTCTTTGATTCAAACAATTTCTCCAGGTTCTTTGCATTACAGAGGCCTACAGAGACTAAAGGCATGGGGATGAAGGAGAGGTCTATGGTATGGGAACACTTTCTCTTTCTTTGGAGGCTCAGGAAGATCTGGAGAGGTGGCATGAAACCGCAAGGCTATTTTTGGAAACATGCCAGATCATATTGTGGAATCAGATGCCAGCAATCTAGATTGGGGAGCACGACTGAACAGTTTAGACACAGGCAGAAAGTGGTCGTCGGAGTGAAGTTACTCCATATAAATTGTTTAGAGATATGTAAGCAGCACTCAATGCCTTAATGAGTTTCAAGAAATTATTAACGAACTGTTACTTTACTCCGTTTAGACAACTTCACAGCTGTTACTCATACAAACCGTTTGGATGGCCTAAGGTCAATGGTTTTGGCGGAGTTAGCAAGACAAATTTGGTATTTCTGTTGGAACCACAAGATTGTGTTGAGGGCAGAAATGATCCCAGGCATACAAAATGTGAGAGCTAATTGGAATTCAAGATACCTCAAGGATTACAGTGATTGGAAATTAAATCCAGTAGTGTTTTAGAGGCTTTGGGGTCCCAATTCCATCGATTTGTTTGTGAGCAGACTAACCTTTCAAGTCCCCAATTATTACATTTGGAGACCGGATCCAAGAGCGTTAGAAGTGGATGCATTTCTGCAGGACAGGGGAAGAACAGGAAGTTCTGCTTTTCCGCCTTTCTCCATGATTCAGAGAGTTTTAATGAAAGTGAGAGTGGAAGGTTGCAGTGTGATTCTGCTAACTTCCTTTTGGAGATCGCAGGTATGGTTTACCGGGGTGATGGAGTTAGCAGTAGCTAGTGTCGCTATGTCTCTATGTCTTCTGAGGAATCCAGAAGGTGAAGAACACCCTTTAGTTTTAGAAGAGAAAATGAGCATTCTTGTCTGGAATATTTCAAGAGCTCAGGCAGATATTCAAGCCTTTCGGAGCTAGAGATCTACTGGATGAATCTTGGGCCCCAGGAACTAGGAGAAGATACAGGGGTGTTTGGAACAAGTGATGTGCTTGGTGTATGGAAAGGGGTTTTGATCTCGTGGAAGCTCCTGTCCCTAAAGGTAGCTAATTACTTAGTGTTTCTTTTTAATGGAGGACTGTCCTATAGAATAACTAATTGCTATAGCTCAGCCATCTCTGCAGGTCATGCTTTAATCAATAATTTTGCAATATGGAGCGAACCCCTAATAAGAAGAGTGATGAAAGGTGTGAGAATTAAAAGACCTCCTAGAGCTCACTATGAATCATTTTGGGATGTAAATTTAAAGTTCAAATTATTTACTAATGGGCCATGTAATAAGCATCTTACTTTAAAACAGATTTCCATGAAATTAACAGCTCTACTTTGTTTGATCTCTTTCAGAAGAGTTTCAGATTTTAAGGCGTTAAGAGATTTCAAATAGGTTTTACTCTGTAAAGGAGTACATTTTGATATTTGGAAGAGAACCAAAATGAGGTCTCAATCAATTTTCTATCCATTCTTTAGAGAATGTAAAAAGCTTTGTGTGGTGAGTTGTATGAAAGTTTATGAGAACAAAATGTTTGGATTTAGACCAGATGGAGGGTATCAATTGCTTGTATCATATGTTAAACCTTATAAAGCAGTGACTACAGCAACTTTAGCCAAGTGAGTACGTTCTGTCATGGACGAATCTGGAGTGGATCTTTCTAGGTTTGGTGTCCATTCCTCCAGAGGGGTGATGGCTAGCATGGTATTCCGGTCTGGTGGTTCCTTGCCTGAAATTTTGAAAGCAGCAGCCTGGTCAAATGCTAATACTTTTGCTAAGTTTTTTTTAAGATAAGTGGAACATTTAATTGGAGCTGCACTTGACAGCTTTAAACGTGCATAATGATAGCCTCCGGTCTTGTAATGAAATGGCGATTCTCAAATGAACATGCAAAGAGAACATTGATTTCATTAAAGACAACGGAGGCTAACATTATCCCACTCTCCTCACTCTTAAGGTGGGAGAAGAAAAAACAAAGAGAATTAAAAGATATTTTATAATTATTGTTATGGTTTGGAGTTATAATGCTATGTTATTTTTTTATAGTAATTTAGAGTTTGTTTTTTTCTTCCAGAAAACAGTTTGTGAGCTTATCCTGATGAAGGTGGATTATTGAACAAGTTACTTACCTTCGGTAACGATATATCTGTAAGAAACATAGGTTAGTTATAGATTCCTTACCTTAGAATTACCCCCAGGCGTCGGACTGGATCCGGAAAGTTTTGTCAGCAGTACCCCTGCGCGTCGGAAGGTGGCGTCGGTTGACTCCGCGTTCGTCGTCGTGGTCGCCGGGATGACGTCGCGGTAGCTACATAGACGCCGCCCTTGCGCGCTGACGTCAGTTCTGTACACGACTTTCCACGCCAGAAGCGCAGAGCCATGCAAGACACTGACTACTGGTGCACAAAACTAGGGCCCTGAAAGGCTAGGGCCCTGAAAGGAAGACCTTAACCCTAGAAGTCAGTTCGCAGAACGGGGAGGGTGGGTGGGGCGGTAAGGAATCTATAACTAGCCTATGTTTCTTACAGATATATCGTTACCGAAGATAAGTAACTTGTTCATCTGAAAGAAACAGTTAGTTATAGATTCCTTACCTTAGAATAGATACCCCAGCAATACCAACCCCGGAGGTGGGTCTGCGAACCAAGTTCACACCAGAAAGTCCTGTCGAACAGAACGGCCAAAGAAGCCATCTCTCCGGACTTGGCTGTCTAGGCAGTAGTGTTTGGTGAACGCGTGCAGCGATGTCCACGTAGCTGCCTGACAGATGTCATTTAGGGGGACTCCTCGTCCCAAAGCAGAAGTAGCTGCCGTCGCCCTGGTGGAATGGGCGCGCAGCCCCACTGGAGGCTCCTTCTTTGCCAAAGAGTAGCAGGCTTTGATGCACAGAACGACCCACCTGGAGATGGTTCGTTTGTGCACGGCCCGACCTTTCTTAGCACCCATGTAACCAACAAAAGAGCTGGTCGTCCACCCGGAATTGTTTGGTGCAATCGAAGTAGAAGGAAAGCGCACGTTTTGGATCCAGACGGTCGTGCCTCTCTTCCGCTTTTGAACGATGCGGAGGCGGAAAGAAGGTGGGCAAAGTGATGGTTTGGCCAATGTCGAAAGAAGTAACCACCTTGGGAAGAAAGGAAGGTCTAGTTCTCAGGACGACCTTGTCCGGATGGACAGCCAGAAAGGGAGGCTTGGAAGAAAGAGCTTGCAGCTCACTCACCCTGCGTGCAGAGGTGACGGCCACCAGAAAGGCAGTTTTCAAAGTGAGAAGTCTGAGAGGACAGTTATGTAGCGGCTCAAAGGGAGCGCACATGAGGTAGGTAAGAACCAACTTCAAGTCCCACTGAGGCATTACGAAGGGAACAGGAGGAAAAAGATGAAAAATGCCTTTTAGGAATCTATTTACAAAAGGGGACTTGAAAAGAGAAGGTTGATCAGGAAGCCTAAGGAAGGTGAAATGGCCTAGAGGTAGCCCTTTAGAGTGCCCAGAGCAGAACCCTGCTGGGCCAAAGAAAGGAGGAACAAGAGAACCTCAGAAAGAGGGGCAAAAAGGGGATCCACAGCTTTTGCTGCGCACCATGCCACAAATGTGTTCCATCTGCAGGCGTATACCGTCTTAGTGGAGGGACGCCTGGCTGCCAAGATAACATCGCAGACTTCGGGAGGCAGGTCAAACAACGTCAACTGTCGCCGCTCAATCTCCACACAAGAAGGTGCAGGCTGGACAGATTCGGGTGGAGGACCGTCCCCTGCTGCTGTGACAGAAGATCCTCCTGAAGAGGCAGTCTGATCGGAGGATTGATGGCCATGTTGAGCAGCTCGGGATACCAGACTCTTTATGCCCAATCCGGAGCCACAAGAATGACTTGGGTCCGGTCGCGCTTGATCTTCTTCAGCACTCTGGGCATAAGTGGTATAGGCGGAAAGGAGTATAGAAGACCGCAACTCCACTCGCGATGAAAAGCGTCGCCTAGCGAGTGCCGCCTTGGAAATTCCAACACGCAGAATTGCTGACATTGCGCGTTCTCTTCGGTGGCTAATAGATCTAACCAAGGCTCTCCCCACTGCTGAAAGAGACCTTGCACCACCTCCGAGTGAAGACGCCACTCGAGATCCATCATGCACCTGCAGCTGAGTTCGTCCGCCGTGGTGTTCAGAGAACCTGCCAGGTGTTGACCCACCAGGGATATTCCCTGATGTTCCAGACATGTCCAGAGGCGGAGGGCCTCCTGACATAGGGTCCATGACCTGGTTTGTTGCAGTACCACATGGCGGTGGTGTTGTCCATGAACACCTGTACTACTCTTCCCCGTACAGAGGGAAGGAATGCCTTGAGTGCAAGAAGAATCGCCTGAAGCTCCAGAAGGTTGATGTGGAGCCCGGACTCCGCCGGAGACCAGAGGCCTCTGATCTCCGCCTCCCCCATGTGGCCGCCCCATCCCAGAAGTGATGCATCGGTCACCACTGTGAACTCTGGTTGAGGAAGGAAGAGGGATCTGCCGTCGACCCAATCCTGGTTCGTAAGCCACCACTGCAATTGGTGTGCAGTGCCCTCCGAGATCTAGACGCAATCGGACAGATTCCCCTGATGTTGTGCCCACTGGAACTTCAAGTCCCACTGCAGAGCCCGCATATGCCATCTGGCATGGTCCACCAGCAGGTTGCAGGAGACCTCAGAACCAGCAGCCTGAGGGTCATCCTGACCGAAACCCGAGATAGAGGCTGAAAGATCGGAATCATAGCTCGAATATCCCGGACTCGCTGTTCGGGAGGATAAACCCGAAACTGCGTCGTGTCCAGAACCGCTCCGATGAAGAGGAGCTTCTGAGAGGGGGTCAGGTTTGACTTTGGCACGTTGATGGAGAACCCCAGCGAATGCAGGATGTCTGCCGTAATCTGGAGGTGGGAGACGACAGCCTGGGGCGAGCCCGCCTTCAACAGCCAGTCGTCGTCGAGATAGGGGAAGACTGGAACCCCTGATCTGCGCAGATGAGCTACGACCACCGCCAACACTTTCGTGAACACCCAAGGGGCGCTGGTAAGGCCAAAGGGGAGCACGGTAAACTGAAAGTGCTCGTGGCCTACCGTGAACCGCAGGTAACGCCGGTGGGCCGTCAGGACGGGGATGTGAAAGTAAGCGTCCTGCAAGTCCAATGCTACCATCCAGTCTCTAGGGTCGAGGGCAGACAAGACCTGAGCGAGCGTCAACATTTTGAACTTCTCCTTCCAGAGGAAGCGGTTGACGTTCCTGAGATCCAAGATAGGACGCAGGCCTTTGTCCTTCTTGGGCACCAGAAAGTAGTGAGAATAGCAACCACGACCTACTTCTGGGGCAGGAACGCGCTCGATGGCTCCCTTGGCCAAGAGTGCCGAAACTTCCTGTTGGAGAAGGGCCAGATGATCCTCCGACATGCGATGGTACTGAGGTGGCATGGATGGAGGGGTAGTCTCGAAGGGGAGGGAGTAGCCCCTTCGGACTATTTGCAAAACCCACCTGTCCGACGTGATGGTGCGCCAGTGGGGGAGGTGATGGCGAATCCTACCGCCCACTGGCGTTTGGTGGCCCTGAAAGGTCGGACTAGGAGGGTTTGGAGGCAGCTGCAGAGGGGGCTGTGGTGGACTGGCCCGCCTGCTGGCCCCCAGAACCACGGCGCTGGTTCCCACGTCCCCGGCCGCGCAGAGGCTTAACAGCTTGCGCCGGCCTGTGGCCCTGGGTGGGATGAGGCGGGGCACCCCTTCCGTAGCCACGAAAGGGGCGAAAGGCAGACTGCGCAGGGCGGGTGGTGGAGAGGCCCAAGGACCTGGCCGTAGCCCGAGAGTCCTTAAAGCGCTCCAGCGCGTTGTCTGCCTTGTCGCCGAAAAGGCAACGGCCATCTAAGGGCATGTCCATAAGAGTGGATTGGAAATCCCCGGAAAAACCAGTCGACCACAACCAGGGGTAGCGTCGAAGGGCTACTGACAGGGAAATCGTCCTGCCTACTGCGTCGGCGGTATCCAGCCCACAGCGAATGGTAAACTTCGCTGCGTCTCTCCCCTCGGCAACTGCACGGGAGAGCACGGCCCGGGCCTCCTCCGGGCACTGGGGCAGCACCTGCGCTATCCTATACCACACAGAGTGGGTATAACGGCCCAACAGACATGCAGTGTTTACCGACCGCCGTCCCAAGCTGGCGGAAAAAAACATTTTCTTCCCAAGGTGGTCCAGCTTTTTGGATTCCCCATTGGGTGGTGCGTTAGGGAATGTGCCTTTGGAAGTGGAGACTTGGACCACCAAAGTCTCAGGGGTGGGGTGTTAGGAGAGGAAAGTGGGGTCGCCCGGGGCTGGGCGGTGGCGTTGGGCAATCATCCTGTCCACAGGAGCCTCTGTGTTGGGCCTGGACCAGGTGCCCAAAAGGATGTCAGTGAGGGCTTCATTAAACAGCAGCAGGGGCTCCGAAGAGCTCGCTGCCGGTTGAAGGACAACTGTCAGGAGGTTAGTCCTGACTGCCACCATAGGTAGCTCGCGGTGGAGAGCCTCGGCCGCCCTACGCAACACCACTGCGTATGATGCTCCCTCCGCCGTAGCCACGGTAGGAGGAGACAACATGCCAAGGTCTGGTGAGGTATCCAGACCACTGGCTTCCCCCAGTTCCTCTCATAAGTCAACTGGTCAGTTAAAGGGTCCCCAGACCCCTCCCAGTCCTCCTCACCCTCCTCTGGCTGCCAATCTGGTCTGAAAGAGCCATGGTAGAACAGGGGCACAAAAGTACCCGTCGGCGTCGGTTGACGCCGACGTCGGCTGGGGACACAGCCGACGCCGGTTGCGGACGTGGTGCCGGTGGAATCGGCGCCGAAGGAGACGTAACAAGGTCGACCGCGCCGATCCGGATCCAGGCCTGGATCCAAGGGGACTCTGCGGCGCCGAAGACCCAGGGCCCCCAGCCGAGTCCGTGGGGCCCGAAGGCGCACTGGCGGAGTCAGGCTGCCCAAAGATGGCGTGCATCGCTGCGTAAAACTGACATAGCTGGGCAGGGGTCGCTCCCGGTCCCGGGAGGGGGGGAAACCCAGAGTCGACCCTACGGGCACCACCCGCATCCCTCGTCGCGTCGGCCGACGGATGGGGAGAAGTCGAAGAGCGACAATGCTTCTTCGACTTCTTCTTGTGCTTCGACTTACCTGACCCCGAGTGCGAACACTTAGACGAAGAATGGTGTTGGCTCCGCGTCCGGTCCCTCGACCTCCTCCGCGACCGGGATCTCGAGCGACGCGGAGCCGACTGCCGGGCCTCGAGTAGCTTTCGGGACCGCTCCCGCAAAGACTTCGGGGCCATGGTCCGGCAGTCGGAGCACGACCTGGGGTCGTGGTCGCGCTCCAGGTAATAGAGGCACACGCGGTGCGGGTCCGTCACAGACATCAGTCGGCTACAGGAACCGCAGGCCTTAAAGCCGGGCATCCCTCGTGCACCAGGAGTCGATGGACTCAAAAATCGAATTCGACAAAAGTCGAGAAAAAGGTCAGTCAAAAAGTTACTGGAGGAACCGCTCTCTCCGGATCTGCGCTTGCTGGGGCGGAATAAGAAAGAACGGATTTTAGCGCCCGAAGGCGGCGTCTATGTAGTTACCTCGACGTCATCCCGGCGACCACGACACCGAACGCGGAGTCGACTGACGCCACCTTCCGACGCGCAGGGGTACTGCTGACGAAAAACTGACGCCTGGGGGTAATTCTAAGGTAAGGAATCTATAACTAACTGTTTCTTTCAGATATTTGTTTATTGAAGATATGGAGTTTCTTGATTGTATCCTGAACCTTGTCAAGTTATATTTTGTTTTGTTGCAGCCTAAGAAGAGGATGAAGATTATGTGCACTGAATGCTTATATGTTCTGAACATTCTATAGTTTATGATGTAGTAATGCTCTTTAAAAGGCTGCATGTTGGGACAGCAATAAATGTTGTTGCTTAATGTTAGCCTCCGTTGTCCTTAATGAAATCAAGATTCTTTTTGCATGTTAATTGGAGAATCGCCATTCTCAACTAATTAGAATTTTTTGAAAAAGGAAACATCATATAAACTCTAGATTTATCCACAATATCAGCTCTGGGGCATCCTCGGGTTAAAAATTAGGACCAGAAGCTGCAGAATTAGCTCAAATAGTTGTAAGCCAAGAAGCTATGTATGCACTTTTCTTACATGCAGTCTTTACCCCTCATGTATTCTGTGTAGCTCATCCTCAGTAACAAGAATACATACATTTCTTATAGATGTGTGACTTACAAAGATGAGATTGAGACAAAACAATTCACACCTGTCACTTCTACGGAGCTTTTCTAATCCAGATACAGGTAGTGCAAAGACCTGAAAGATCAATCTCCTAATCGTCCACACAGGTGTCTAGCTCCATATTGTCATTGTATGAGAGTGAGCAGCAAACACCACCCATTACAAGCAATATACGTCAATTACACATTATTCCATTTAACATAGTGCACAGCATACATCCATGTTTTTCTAAAAGGGGTTCCTTTATTCATATCTTCTTTTTATAAAACCTTTTCTTCCACTGTAGCCAACACGTTTTGTCTCATAAAAGAGACTTCTTCAGGGCTTATTGTATAATGGCACCTATGTTAACTAGTATTTAGAGTCCACCATATGATTTGATGTTCATTCAATTAGTAGATCCTTCTCACACCTTATTTTTAAAGTCAAATTACAATCTAATTTCTCGTGAATATTTTTCTCACAATTTAAACTGTATAGTCATTAGTTGCATGTGTGGTTCAAGCCTATGTCAGCATCTGAATCCGTAAATGCTGAATCTCACAAAACAATGTTGTGTAGTCAACAAGAAGTTCGAAAACTTCTTGTTTACTGCACATGCAACTGACTATACAGTTTGGATTGTGAGAAAAATATTTACGCAAAATAATGGATGGAGTCTGTGCACCATGTTTAATGGAATAATGTGTAATTGACGTACGTTGCTTGTACTGACAGTGTGTGCCGAACACTCTCATACAATCTCAACAGATATGCCTGGTATTCGAACCAGAGTTAGGGGATTATGGATGGCCATATATTACATGACGCATTAAAAGCACTGGATCTTTTACTTTAACCTCTCCTAGCTTTCTCATCACACTGCTTAGGTTGAAGTGAGTGCGATGGTGTTTACTAACCCATAGGAAAAGTTGAAAGTGAATATGTATTAAAGCGCATTACAAAACACCCTTTTTGAAACGGTTAGCTAAAAAATCCATAGGTTTTTCAGGTAGTTCTAAAGAGGAATTATTTAAATACTTCATAGTCCTCTCCTCTATAGTGTGCAGAACACCATTTCTCAGTCCACAATCCTCTGGTCTCAACCACCCGCTACCACAGTGTGTTCAGGACTAGGGCAGTGGTAGTGCACAATCATTTCCACACCGTCTGTGAACATGCCTGGATCATTGCAGGTACGCAGATAAGTGCCAATTTTGTACAGCTAGTACACACTTGGAGACACATCAAGTGTGTGCAGGGTTTCAGGCTCTCTGCATATTCAGACATGTGCACTGGGTGTGTGATGGTCTGTGGTAGTGCACCCTTGGTGTAATTAAGGCTGAGCTAGGACAGAACTGCAGGATGACACCCAGTGTGTGCATGCATCTATGGGGGCATCGGCGTCGAGCACACCCAGAAACATACCCATGTTCACAGGATATGCCCAGTGCACATAACAGCATATACCCAAAGTGAGCAGTCCCAGCGAGCAGATCCCCTAGCTCTGTGAACTTCCAAATCTGTGCCCAATACAAAATGATTTGTATTTTGCTTCTGAACCATTTAATGGATAGCCGTAACATGGAGGCAGGTGCATATTGTTTCATTTCAAGTACTTTCAGAGACAAAAACATATTTATAGCAAGCCCAGGCTCCCGAGCACCCTGCGGTACTTTCCTGACAGTTTTATAAAATTACAATGGAGGGATTATGCAAACTATGCTCCATTAAGATAAACATATAAGTGTGTAATAGTGCCTGTGCATATACTTTATATGTGTATACATTTATATAAATATACTTGAGCAAACAAACCTGCCCCTTGGGTCTCAGTGATTATAGAAATCAATAGATACAAACATGCACCTAAGCCTGTTACCTCGCAGTCTCAGCTCAACTATAGCTTATACCAAAGACAACAAATACTCCTACCAAATTAAAAAAATAGCCGATCAATGATCACTAATTACAGCAGTAGTCAATAGGTAATTTCAGCACAAACTCAAAAAGTATTTTGCTGGGCTGTTCTAGGGTACAGCTGCTGCCGTCACAGTGACGGAATATTGGATCAGGATTTCCTAGAACTAAATAGCCAGGTCACCTGACTCTAAATGCAGCATTGTAGCTTGCAGCCTCCTTGAGTATACTGCCAGAATGCCCCACTGGCCAATCTAGCCCTGTGGATAGCAATGCAGCCATATAGGAGCTTGCTTGTTGGCAGAATTCCCAATTTACCACCATAAGTGGCAATAAGCTTGGGATTATTGTACAGAACAAGGAACTCAAGTTATCACATACCACCCACTGGTACCACAATTTAGCCTTGTTTTAATGATCTGAAGATATTACGTGCAGCAGAAATAAAAAATAAAAAACCCCAGAAAAGTACATACCCACACATACATATAAAGCGTTTCATTCAAAACAATGGCAAAGCAGGAGGTCATGGAACCCAGCAGGGAGAAGACTTGTTCTTGCAAATGGACTGGGAGTCATCAGAAGATGGCACCTCTCTCAGATTGATGACACCCTTACCTCCGCCCTTACCTCCGAAGGAAGCACCTTTCCGAGGGTTGTGTCAAGGACTGCTCCAGGTAAAAATTACCTTAGATGGCATTGCTTTCTGTACATTTATCTGCAAACCCAGATGAAGGAGCAATGATTTTGTTTTATTGTAATCGTCCTGTACCCTGTCCTGGCTATGGGCTTTTATCAGCCAGTTGTGTAGGTAGGAATAGGTGAATGTTCTTTGACGTTTTGATAGTCCTTCTCTGCTGTTGTACATTTTGAAAATTGCAAAGACCTGACTTCAGAGCAAGTCAGTACTGGAAACTCAATGTGCGCATACAAAAAATCTTGGATATTTCCTGTACGTTTTGCAAATGAGACTGTTGAAATGTGTGATCTGCTGTGCACATCCAGTTGCCCTGTTTGAAGTGAGAGAAGATTTGATGGAGGACAAATGTCCGAAACTTCTCGAGTCACTTGTTTCATAGATTCAATATTGATCTGAATTCTCTCTTCATGCCTTTCTTTTGAATAAGAAAGTATCTGGAGTGCATTCTCCAACCCTTTGCAGGGATGAGATACTTGCTCAATTGCTCTGCTGGTTTTTTTTTTAATGGAAACTGGGTGTCTTTTTCGTTGGAACTGGCAGTGGTTTCGCCTTGTATCGTGTAGAGTAGCCATGCTTGACAACATACAGCAGCCATTTGTCTTCTGTGACTTTTTCCCCTTGTGGAAATATGCAGCTCCCCTACTGGAGTGGCGAATAGAGGTGGGTACTGAGGTGTCACTGAAGGGTGTTTAGTGGTTGACGCACTGAGGTGCTAGTAGATGCAGCTTGAGCCACCTTTCCCTTTTATCCCTCCTTGTGATAATACCTTTGGCTCTGTTGCTTCTGTTGTTGCTGGTACGGCTAATAAAGGGACTGAATCCTCTGTGTGGTAGTAGAGCTTATTCTTATATTTATATTGATTTTTATATTTATGTTGACCTTCAAAGAAAGTTTTTGTCTAAACCTACTGCCTTAAATGTTTCCGCCTCATTTTTAATCCAGGCCATCTCTTCCTCTTTACACTGGCCAAACAGAGTGAAGCCAGAGAAGGGTAGATTTAGAACCTTTAGTTGTGCATCTGGTTTTAGAGATGTATGTCTTAGCCATGTGATCCTCTGAGGGGGTACTCTGACAATAACTAGACGCTGCTAGTTCTGCTGTGTCAACAGTAGCACTGACCACCTGGTTGGAGACCAGTGAACCCTCTGTCACCATTTCCTTCAAAGTCTTCCCTGTGATGGTCTGGCAGGGCATTGGAGAACGTTTTCAGACCATCCCATTTTTCAAGCGCACAACAGCTAGGAAGTGCTATGAGGCCAGCATTTTTTAATACAGTGGCAGATATGCCACACATTTTTCTGCCTGCAGTGTCCATCATCTTGCACTCTCTGTCAAGAGGCACGGAGGTTTCTGGTACCGAAGCAGGTCTGCGTCTTACAGATGATACAATAACAATCTGTTTTGGGTCTCTTTCGAGAAACCCTGGATCTTGAAGAAGAGACTTCTATTTATTCATAAGCCTACGTATAACTACTTTCACTGTTGCCGATGTCAACATTTTTCCTTGAGCTACTTCCAGAAGACTGGGAACCTATGGGAGCTACAGTCTTGGTGAAGATCTAGGCGGCAGTGTTTCCATTATCACTGACACTGTGGACTAAAGTGCATCAAATGGGATGTTAGCTTAGGTGCCTCTCTAACCAACACATCATGGAAAACAGCAGAATACAAGATACACTTAGAAAAAGAACGAGACGATATGTTTTGATTCAACTAATTCATTGAACACATGTTAATTATGTGATCTGGCAAATATTTGGTTCCACAGTACTTGGTTCATATTTTGAACATCAATATTGTACCACATACCATTTTTTCACTATTGGTTTTGTTTGTATAATGATATATTGCACATAACATATGCTCTGCCTAAAATGTTACAAATTTGTACTCCTTTGGTGGTGGGTAAGGCTTTCTCTTTCGTAACCCCTCTACATTTGAGCCTCTATATAATGAGGATGTATCCAGATCAGGCAAGATGAAATACGATATTTCCGACTGAGTTATTGTACTCAGCAATGTGCCCGTGGTTTAATATACTGATAAAATTTCAATTTCCAGCCCCTTGACCTCGGTCTTTTACACGAGTGACATCTTTGAATGGTGATTAGCATTGCAATATATGGTTGATTAACCCACACCATTTAGCGATACATAACATTTTACACTTGAACTATAGTACTGCTGCCGGTTATCAATAAATTAATATCGTAGATGGATTGGAGATACATATAAGCCTCTTTCCTCGAGTTGAATTGGTAACCAAACAAATTCGACAATAGTCCTCTTTCAATCTCCAAACAACGGGAGTCAGACAGCACGTTTAAATTGCTGCTGTTCTCCATAGTCTGCTCAAACGCCGACTACCCAGCGAGCGTTAACACTTGGAGCCTCTCTGCGTTTCATACACAGGTATTTAGACGTCAGAGCTCTATAACGACGCCAGTTTTCTTATTTTAATTTAGTCCAAGTAATTCGAGCCGCACTATTTTCATTATGGATCGTTTATTTGACAGATTTGTTTTCCATTTCCTGCCAAAAGTGCCCGCATTTACTGAGGTCCTCAATTGAAGCAATGCCAGTGTAAGGTTTTTCTTTTCTTTGCAAATGTTTTTAATTATTATAAGCGGAAAAATTGTCTTCATGTAGGATATACGAATTGACAAAATCGTGTTCATAATATATGATAAATGAATCAAGGATCAATTGACAACACCAAAATAATGTTATTTATAGGTGTCCACACCTCATTGATATGCACGTAACCAGAGATGTCCCCCATTTATGAAAGGCGTAACACTTAGGTTTTTATTGCATAAAAGATAGTGCCACTGAGACACAGTTCTGTGGCAATCTTATTCTATTGGCAGAAGTTTGATCAAATTCGAATAAGAGTCCTTAGTGCATAATTATGCTTTTCTTATGAAAAGATGGATAATAAGAGTTACTATTAGAAATCGTTCTCTCTTTCTCCTCTAGCATTGTGTGCTTGAACAGAGAGTCAATCCGTGGACTAGGTTTTTCAAATATTAACCTCTCTAAGCGCGAAGTAAGTGCTTATAAACTCATTTCCTCTTCATCTTTATCTTTCTCTCTCTGGGCGATAAGGTTTGACCTTCCAGGACGTGGGTTACTTTTTCTCTGCCCTTAGCTATATCAAGGCTGACTCTGCAGTGCAGAGATACACTATCTCTGAAATTCCTTCACACGGGTGTTAGTTTTTAATAATGAACTGATTGAATGTCAGATATCACACCTTAATAATTGTTGGTTCCTTTTCGTGTATAGAATACTAGGGAGGTCCACAACGCAGATAAAGAGATAAAAGTGACAGGGCGGGGGATATCCCTTTTAAGGACAGTTCCCCTCACACACCAAAGGTGTCATGCTTCATCATAGGGTACTCTCCTCGCGTGAGGAACCTAGTCCTCACGCTGGCTACAACCCCTCTCTAGCGAGGGAGGAGCTCAGGGATGTTTTGGTTTAGGCGGTCGGGTGTACTAAAACCCTATGAGAGATGTGTGTGATAACAAAAAATGCAGTGCTATAATAAAGGTGAATTAAAACTGGCTACGGGGTTAGCTCTCATGCAGATTTAATAACGCTACCCAGTGTCAGGATTAAAAAGCAGGAAAAGCTTGTAAACACAGGGGTCAAAATTCAAGACCACTCTGTACTTATCAGACCAACATGTTTCAGCCTAACAGACCTAGTATAGTGTCATGGCTTTCTTCAGGGTCAAAAGTGTAGCTACTGCAATACCAATGAATATATATACAAGTGTGATAATGAAAAACAAAAAGGTGTAGCTATGTCATACTGAACCAGAGAATCATTCGTTGTTCAGTACGTTCGACATGTGCCCTGTGTCAAAGACAGAAATAAAGGTCATGTCATATATATACACAACAAACACATACATATACGTGCAAACATATTATCACTAAATCAAACGTTAGGACCTCCATTAGTCTAACATATAAAACAATTATTGCTATTTTTTGAAGTTGCTTATTTAGAGTGCCATAATGCAAACAGATTAATGCGTAACTCACCACTAGGGCTATCTGTAGTTTACTGCATCTGTCCTGGCTACTTAGCCATATGGTACCAAAGCCACGACCTGAGAAGAATGGTACGTAGCAGTTAAAAACAAGAAAACCCAAGAGGGCAGAGAAAGTTTGAAAAAGAAAGAACGCTCAACCGGAAGTAATGTACACAAAGCGTGCGTAGTTTAGCTATACATGACATATAAATTGTGGGAGCAAGACATGCTATCAAGATGTATGTTGCAATAACATGGCAGTATGCGATCTAAAATTATGTACAAATAGGGTGGCAAAAACGGCCTCAGGACGAAAAACAGACATCCAAGGTGGCTGGTAGAAAATAAAATCAAATCAACCATCGCAATTGGAATGATTCCATATGAAAGGGAAAAAGCGCTGTGAAAGCTGGGGGGGAAAGTTTACAGCGCAAGAAGACACATATCAAGTATCTATAAAATGAATGCACAGAGCATAACCTGTGAAACGCCAGGGTCTGTGAAAGCAGTTAAGAGTGACTAGTGGAGCAAAGGAAGGTACGCGATAATAAGCAGCGATAATGAGCACAGAAGTGCACACAGCTAGGAGTGCACGAAGCTTACCGCCAAGAGTACGGTCCTCCGCAGTTGTGGCAGTGGTCCAGGAACAGGAAGCCCGTTTAACAGCATAATGCGGTTTATAAAGGGTTATCCGGGCGATTGATGCCACCTGGAAAGCTGCTATCATGACCGGATTTCCGGCGGAAGCGGTAAAAGACTGGGTAATGTAGTTCGGTGAACCATCGCTACCGAAACTACTGAGGCACTTAATGACCAAACAAACAAACCGAACGTTTATCAGGAATGAAAAAAAGCAGAATAAATGTCTGCTAGTGACACGAACGGAAAATTAGGTGAACCACATTAAGGTGTTTGTGTGAAAAAATGGTCCTAAAGCTCAAACTGAGTCGGGTATCCGGAGTGCCTCATAAGCAGTAAAGAACTATGTGGCAGACGAGAGAAATGGTCCTGAGGTCGCACACATGAAATATTCAGGGTGAAGGTGAAAAATGCTAAGAACAAAGTGACTGCCAAACATGGAAATGCACGGGGCAAATGTCATCCTTGTACGTACTCGCATCCTAGAACATAAGAGCACGATTAGGTGCGCAAAACAAATAACTAAACTTACGAAACACTTCTTTGACTTGAAACATGGCGCAGACACACTGAGTTGGACTGTCCTTGACAAACCTAACGTTAATGCTACCACACCAGGTTTGTCAATGAAACTGTTGAGGTTGGAGCAAAGGTGGGTGTATAGGTTGGACACGGCGACCTCTGGGCTGAATGATGACATTCCCTGGTTGGCATTGGTATAACTAGCCCCCCCCCCCCTTTTTTCCCTCCCCTCTTTTCCCTCCCCCCCCCCTTTTTTCCCCCCTTCCCTTTCATTGGTACAAATTGATATTTTATTATACTTTATTACAATTAGTACAAGGATGACATTTGCCCCGTGCATTTCCATGTTTGGCAGTCACTTTGTTCTTAGCATTTTTCACCTTCACCCTGAATATTTCATGTGTGCGACCTCAGGACCATTTCTCTCGTCTGCCACATAGTTCTTTACTGCTTATGAGGCACTCCGGATACCCGACTCAGTTTGAGCTTTAGGACCATTTTTTCACACAAACACCTTAATGTGGTTCACCTAATTTTCCGTTCGTGTCACTAGCAGACATTTATTCTGCTTTTTTTCATTCCTGATAAACGTTCGGTTTGTTTGTTTGGTCATTAAGTGCCTCAGTAGTTTCGGTAGCGATGGTTCACCGAACTACATTACCCAGTCTTTTACCGCTTCCGCCGGAAATCCGGTCATGATAGCAGCTTTCCAGGTGGCATCAATCGCCCGGATAACCCTTTATAAACCGCATTATGCTGTTAAACGGGCTTCCTGTTCCTGGACCACTGCCACAACTGCGGAGGACCGTACTCTTGGCGGTAAGCTTCGTGCACTCCTAGCTGTGTGCACTTCTGTGCTCATTATCGCTGCTTATTATCGCGTACCTTCCTTTGCTCCACTAGTCACTCTTAACTGCTTTCACAGACCCTGGCGTTTCACAGGTTATGCTCTGTGCATTCATTTTATAGATACTTGATATGTGTCTTCTTGCGCTGTAAACTTTCCCCCCCAGCTTTCACAGCGCTTTTTCCCTTTCATATGGAATCATTCCAATTGCGATGGTTGATTTGATTTTATTTTCTACCAGCCACCTTGGATGTCTGTTTTTTGTCCTGAGGCCGTTTTTGCCACCCTATTTGTACATAATTTTAGATCGCATACTGCCATGTTATTGCAACATACATCTTGATAGCATGTCTTGCTCCCACAATTTATATGTCATGTATAGCTAAACTACGCACGCTTTGTGTACATTACTTCCGGTTGAGCGTTCTTTCTTTTTCAAACTTTCTCTGCCCTCTTGGGTTTTCTTGTTTTTAACTGCCACGTACCATTCTTCTCAGGTCGTGGCTTTGGTACCATATGGCTAAGTAGCCAGGACAGATGCAGTAAACTACAGATAGCCCTAGTGGTGAGTTACGCATTAATCTGTTTGCATTATGGCACTCTAAATAAGCAACTTCAAAAAAATAGCAATAATTGTTTTATATGTTAGACTAATGGAGGTCCTAACGTTTGATTTAGTGATAATATGTTTGCACGTATATGTATGTGTTTGTTGTGTATATATATGACATGACCTTTATTTCTGTCTTTGACACAGGGCACATGTCGAACGTACTGAACAACGAATGATTCTCTGGTTCAGTATGACATAGCTACACCTTTTTGTTTTTCATTATCACACTTGTATATATATTCATTGGTATTGCAGTAGCTACACTTTTGACCCTGAAGAAAGCCATGACACTATACTAGGTCTGTTAGGCTGAAACATGTTGGTCTGATAAGTACAGAGTGGTCTTGAATTTTGACCCCTGTGTTTACAAGCTTTTCCTGCTTTTTAATCCTGACACTGGGTAGTGTTATTAAATCTGCATGAGAGCTAACCCCGTAGCCAGTTTTAATTCACCTTTATTATAGCACTGCATTTTTTGTTATCACACACATCTCTCATAGGGTTTTAGTACACCCGACCGCCTAAACCAAAACATCCCTGAGCTCCTCCCTCGCTAGAGAGGGGTTGTAGCCCGCGTGAGGACTAGGTTCCTCACGCGAGGAGGTACCCCTATGATGAAGCATGACACCTTTGGTGTGTGAGGGGAACTGTCCTTAAAAGGGATATCCCCCGCCCTGTCACTTTTATCTCTTTATCTGCGTTGTGGACCTCCCTAGTATTCTGGACCCGGGGCCTTTTTGTGAATAATATATATTGGTGGGGAGTCGGTTCCCGTTGGTCCCTAAACTCCTCTAGCCCTCTGTGTGATTCATCCTTTTCGTGTATATACAGGGGTCTTTTTTTCAACATAAGCAAGGTCCCGAGGATGGTCTAACGGACAAAGACATTATTAGACCGAAACGTCGACTATTACACCTATTCCTTATTTTATTGTATTATAGGCAATTTTGGCTCTGTGTAAACTTTTCAGATTGCCTAAAAACACTTTGTGAAAAGGTGTTCACAATTGTAACTATGAAGACTATTTAACTTTATGTAATTTTTACTTCTGGCTACATTGTGTTGATTTTGTTTTTGTACCCTTTAAAACTAATGATTACCAATTAATATAAAATCATATCTTTGAACACATACACCCGTGTTTTCTTTATCTGTTTTCCTTATCTTTCTACCTTGACCTGAATGATTTATTCATTGATAAATCAATAGAATTGTCTTTGGAGTAATCCAACCGTAAGCCACTTTGATAGAGCTTGCCCAAATTCAATTTTTCAATTGCTATAAACACATATCTGAACAAATCCCTTGTAGGCACACTTAACTGCTTATGATCTTGCATGGAAGCATAACATCCTGAAGGCTTACTAAGGGACAATGGCATCTTCTTTATAGGGGACATAGATGATGGACGAAAAACCATCTGAGGTGGACCAGGCAAATTGAAAGGTTCCAAAGGAACTTAAAAAAGGGTAATCGCAGGGCGTGGCCAACCATCATGACCGCACGGACATGATCCGTACGAGCTCCTCTACATTCGCCCGACAACCTCTTCAGCCCTAATATGTAGCAGAAAACGCAGAGAGTGGGGGGGTGCAGAAAAAGCAGCAACTTAACCCCCCCCCCCCAAACCCCAACCGGGAGCGCCTAGGAGAAACTGCGGATCACTAACAAAATATCGATGGGCAAAATATTGTGTTCCCAAAATATCGGGACATAAATATCGATGTCAAAAATATCGACATTCTATCTACATAGGGGTCGATTCCGATCTCGGCCGGTAGGGCTCCGAATCGGATTCGGCTTAACCGGATCCGATTCGGAGCCCTATTTCCCGACCGATTCGTACGCGCGTCCGGACGAGCGAGTACGATGCGAAATCGCCGACCGACTCGTTCGGGCGTCCCAACCGCTCCGACCGACTCGTTCCCGGGTCGAACCGCACCGACCGACTCGCTCGGACACGACTCGCACCGCGCAATGGAGACGTTCCCCGGCCGGGTAAGTACGATGCGCGCCGCGAGCAGTCCGACCGACACGCGCCGTCCGGCTCGAAAGAGCAGTCGGAGCCGTACTTCGGGGGTCCGTGTCGGACCCCCCTGTACGTGTAGCCGCGCGAGTCGCACACAGGGGGGACCCATGGGTCCCCCCTACCTGTGCATGTACAGCGCGACCCGCTTCGACGCGTACCCGCTGTAGGGGGCGCCCTTGTTCGCCTCGCACCCATTGAGGCAATGGGAGCCTGCGTACGCGCTGTACGACCGGCTCCCATTGACTTCAATGGGAGTCCGACCGAATCGAGTACGATAGCATACGGACGCATCGTACTCGTTCGGTTGGGCTGCACGGGTCCGATTCGGTCGGAAATCTCTCCGGGTCCGGCTCGGCCGGAGAGATTTCCGGCCCGAATCGGCCCCAAAATGGTAAGTACTAAAATATCGGGGAAAAATATATAGTTGTTAAAAATATCGAAGTTAAAAATATCGGTTTTTTTAAATGTATAAAAATGTAAAATAAATTAAATACATATAATTTAACAAAATATTTAGAATTATTAACATTTTTTAACAATTATAAGCAACAAATGTAATGTAAAAATAAATTAAACATACATATATAAAATGTAATATATATATTTACTTAATAATTACTAGATAATTATTTTAATAAATTATAAAATGTTAGAAATATATCAAAAATTATAAATACATATATATATATATATATATACACATACACCTGTAACATAAAAAAAACACAAAAAATATATATTATAAATTAAATTATTAAAATATTTATTCATTTTTAAAACTACATTTTACACGACATTAACTGCAACATTAGGGAAAGTGTTGGATAGCGGAGGTGAATAAATTACTATTCCCACTCCAGCGAGTGCAACAGTAGGGAAAGTGTTGGATAGCAGAGGGGAATAATTTACTATTCCCACTCCAGCAAGTGCAACAGTAGGGAAAGTGTTGGATAGCTGAGGGGTAAAAATTACTATTCCCACTCCAGCGAGTGCAACAGTAGGGAAAGTGTTGGATAGTGGAGGGGTAAAAATTATTATTCCCACTCCAGCGAGTGCAACAGTAGGGAAAGTGTTGGATAGCGGAGGGGAATAATTTACTATTCCCACTCCAGCAAGTGCAACAGTAGGGAAAGTGTTTGATAGCGGAGGGGTAAAACTGACAATTCCCACTCCAGCAAGTGCAACAATAGGGAAAGTGTTTTATAGCGGTAGGGATAAAACCAAAGATTACAGCTATTGAACCAAAAACCACAAACAAAATAAAAACAAAACAATTACCAAAAATATTTATAACTTAATAAATGAATATTAATGCTCAACTATTGATTAATTTATTTAAACTAAATTACTTTCCACCCTCTACCCCAATAAACACCAAAACCCACACCTAAAAATATTTACACAATTTCCATAACCAATTTGGTATTCATAAATTAATAATTAACAACAAATCATTAATTAATTTAAAAAAAGTTTCTTCCCAACATTTACAACTATAAACTCCACAACTCACACACCAAAATTATTCTACAATTACCATATTTAATTTTTAATTAATTAATTAGCAATAATTAACAAATAATTTACCTACCACCATATTCCCCTATAAATAACACCAATGTTCTAAAACATGACACAATTAACATAACTAATTAACAATTAATTAATTAATCAATAACAATTAAACAAAATAAAAACAATTATTAATAAATTAATTCACACAATAAACACTTTAAAATAACATTAAATAAATATTATATTAAAAATTTTATTAAAATTAAATTATTTCCCACCCTACTCCCCCATCAACTCGCCCCTAAAATTACACAATTAATTAATAATTAACAACCAATTAATAAATAATTAATAAATTAAATACCACAATTAACAATAAAAAATATTAAATACATAAATATTAATTAATAAAAAATATGAATTAAAATTAAATTACTTCCCACCCTACTCCCTATCAACCCACAACCCGCTCCTAAAAAGTGACACAATTACCAATTAATTAATTATAATTAACCAATTAATAAATAATTAACAATAAATTAATTGCCACAATTAACAATAAAAAATATTAAATATATAAATATTACTTAATATAAAATATTAATTAATTAAAATTAAATTACTTCCCACCCTACTCCCTATCAACCCACAACCCGCTCCTAAAAAAATTACACAATTACCAATTAATTAATGATAATTATCAACCAATTAATAAATAATTATTAATACATTATTTACCACAAATATAAAATATTAAATACATAAATATTAAATACAAATTATTAATTAATTAATTATATTTAAATTACTTCCCACCCTATTCCCCTATAAACCCACAACCCGCTACGGAACTAAAACGCAAAATGTAATCAAAATAAAATTAATAACTTCTAAAAACTAGTAATACATTTCTTATAATTAAATTACTTCCCACCCTATTCCCCTATAAACCCACAACCCGCTACGGAACTAAAACACTAAATTTACTTTAAAAAAAATTAATAACTTCTAAAAATGTAATACATATATTAAAAAACAAATGCAATACTAAGACAAAAAAATAGAATACATACATTTAAAATACATACTAAAATACATAACACTAATATAAACATCGATATTGTTAACAACGATATTTTTACAAATGATATTACTGACTTCGATATTAAACAAAACGATATTTCTTACCTTAAAGTCGATATTCTGGTCCACGATATTCTTGCAGTCGATATTCTGGCACTTCGATATTGAAAACTCGATATTCTGTCACTTCGATATTGACAACTCGATATTCTGGCACTTCGATATGCACAACTTGATATTCTGTCTGTGCACCAGAAACTGCACGTCAGGCGGGACAGCCGAGCGCCACAGAGCCGGATGAGCGTAGAGACCTGCGGCAGCTGAACGAGATGTCGGAGACGGTCCCCGCTACGGTACAGACCATGTGAGAATCCACAAACTAAACAAGTAAGGACTACACTCACCCCCACCCACCCCCGCCACCACTATCAAGCAGTACCGCAGACGTGTATGTCAGCAGCACAAGAAGATTGCCACTCAATCCCGGTGGCCCAGAGACTTCAGAGACCTGCGGGCAGTCCTCCGCTTCCACCTCCTTCAGCCTTGCTGACTGCAACCATCAGTGGGGGGGTTGTCAGGGTCTGGAGAGGTCCGCGCTACCTTGCACGGAGGCCCGGTGATTCCGAGGCAGGGCCGCTACTGATGTACAAAATGGCAGCCGCACCATGCGGTTCTCTACGGCAGTGGTGCTTCCCTCTGCGCAGAATACAAAGTTAGACTGAAGACACGGCCAGCAGTGGGGTGAGACACCTCCTAAATTCTGGGGACTATTTGGATGTGTGACACAACAATACCAAAGGCCCTCTGTGAGGCGGGTGCCTTGCCCGGGACTAGCTACCCAGCTCCTCCACCTCCTGGACTGCTCTGGGACTCTCCTGCCTTGCGACCTGCAGTGTGCGGTTCTTTGCCCGGGAGGGCAGGAGGTGCTTTGATGTGGACTTAGGGTCACACATTGAGGATCCACTTGCTGGCGCTGTGGGGGTACTGTAAAATAAGCACTGGCCCTTCCACGGAGTACCCAGTTGGGGCCTCTACCTAGCTGAACTTTCACTTACGCATCAAGGGCACTGACCCGACGAGAGCGGAGTGTCACAACAGGGGACCAATGACTCCGGGCAGCCCACCAACTGACTGCCATCCCACCATTAGCTTCAGATGATCTCACACCTCTCATAGCTGCAAGTGCACAACGCCTCCCACCCTCCCCAACGCGGATGTTGCTGGCTACCTGAAATCGGCGAATCGACTCCCGGCCACCTACGGGGGACCGTGGTGTGACCTGTTGGATCCCGACCTTTGAATTGTGAACACATTGTGACACTTAACAACATCTTGAAATGCTCCCTCGCCATTTTTTTAACTCCATCAGCTGCCACACTCTACATGCCTCCTACCTCCTAAAAGGCCTCAAACAAATAGGGTGTGGAGCCATTTCCAACCGACTGAAGCCCATGACTTATACTCATCTTCTTCACCCTCAGAATGCGAAATGGCATTATCTAAGGAGTATCTCCCATCCTTTCTTCGAGAAAGTTACGCACAGACCGTAGAGCAGACCTAACCACTTCTCTGGAGACTCTCCGTTCTGACCTCACCTCCAAACTTACCACTTCAGCAGGATGTGGGTACCACAGGGGCGCGGACCCCGGACCTCGATATCTCCTGCCAAACCGTAACGCATCGAGTGGACAACCTGGAGAGTTCCTCTGACCACCACAGAGAGCGGCTACACGTCACGCTTTTTGAAACGTGAAGACCTAGAGAACTGGTCTAGCCGCAACAACATTAGGCTAAAGAACCTGGAGGAGGGAGCGGAGGGCCCAGACCTGGAGGCTTTTGTCAACGGGCTGTTCTCTGAATTGTTGGGAGACAGTGGCCCCAGAGTCAAGCTGGACCGGATCCACAGAGTTGGTCCCTTGAGCCATATTTAGGGAAAATGCCTTAGAGATGTATTGGCAAAGCTGCACTCTTTCAAAGTAAAGGAGGCCATCTTACATGCAGCAAGGAGAGTGGAGGAGGTATTTTTCCAGGGCAGGTCGTGCTCAGTGTTCCAGGACATCGTTCCGGCAACTTTGATCACAAGACTCCACTTCAGACCAGTCACCGACAAACTGCAGCATTACAATATCAAGTACAGATGGACTTATCCATATGGCCAGGCTTCCATCTACCAGAACAAAGCTTACCATTTTATCAAACTCTCAGACACGGCGGCCCTGCCTGGGGTGAAAATCTTTTGAAACTCATAGCAACACCGTCCACCAGCTCTGGGACTGGTAAAGACCATGGACAATGGCTCCCGCAACAGCGTCCTCTGTGACAAGAGAAGCGAGGAGCGCCTAGCTGAGATGGGCATCTCCATCCATGCCCTAACAAGACGATTACTGAGAGACAAGGACCTACTCTTATGCACCTATTAGATCCTAATGCCACCTGTTATTTTATTCTCTCATTTGTATGGTTGGCCCCACTAGTGGGAATGGTCTTTATCATCTGATATATCTGCTTACCTAGTGTAATTGTGGGAAACTGGATTTCTGTTGCAACTTTGACTGTAGAGTACTGGGTCCCTGCTGTTCAGGTTCCCAGTACCAGTGTTCTTTCCCTAAAACGGTTCCACAATTGACAACTCCAGCCCCCTGTAATCCCTAGTAAATTATACCCTTGGTACCTAGGGCATGGGAACTGAAGAGGGTCCCCTAGGGACCCCTCACCAAGGCCATGCTACTGCCCCTGCAGCTTGCCTGCCTTGGTGCAGTGAAAAACGACAAAGTCGACATGGCACAATGCATGTGTGCCATGTCAACAAGCACTGCCTAAGGTATAGGCAAGTCACCCCTCTAGCAGGCTTTACAGCCCTAAGGCATGGTGCACTATATCCCAGGTACAATATTTAAGTAATTCTTAGATATTGTAAGTGCCAGGGCAGCAATAGAGAGTACATGGGCTGGAAACTCGACAATTTGAGTTCCCTAGCACCATGATGGCTTCTCTGAACCCAGGAGCGTTTGGTACCAAATGACTCCCCTTAATAAACCCACACTGATGCCAGTGTTGGATTTATTACCCATGTACTCAGAGGGCATTTCAGAGGTGCCCCCTGAAAACCTACTAACCCTGGTGTGGTCTCTGACTGGCTTTAGGCAGCCTGCCACCACCAGACATGTTTCTGGACCCCTAGGTCAAGAGCCTCTGCTCTCTGTGGCCAGAAACAAAGCATATCCTGAGCGGAGGTGTCACACCTCCTCCCCCAGGATGGGTGCAGTGCTTGAAGGGAAGCTTCAAAGGCCTGCCGCCTTTGTAATGCAACCTCAGCTTCTGCTGCTAGCAGCAGATGGCAGCCCCCAGTTCAAGCCCTCACTTTTGGCGGGAAAACCAGTGGGAAAGCGTAGGAAGAATAGGAGGTGTGCCGCCCTTCACCAACTCCACCCCTCAGGTGCAGGAGGCAAAATAAAGCACATTTTTCAGTGCCCACCATCTTGAAGATGGTGGGACTTATCCAATCACCGCTAGGGCTAAGCCCCCCTCCCACAGGAGGGTGGCATAATAGTGGGTGTAGCCACCCCATGTAAGGAACCCATTCGTCTTTACCTGCTACTCCCCTGTTATGCCCCTAAATCTAGTAAAACCAGTTACTGCCGACTTAAGAAAAAGGACGAAGAAGACGCCGTGCAGCAAAGCCTGAAAACACCTACTGACTTGGCCCCAGCTCTACCGGTTCCCCAGCCATCCTGAGTCCAAGTCCAGTGTTGGCTGACCCCTCCTGGACTCCACGATGACACCTGCAGTGTAAATCCAAAGGCTCCCCCCCCTACTGCGAATAGCTCCGGTAACAGAAACCAGACATCGAAGTACACCCCTGCACCCGAAACCCCTGTGCCTTGAGGAGCTCGACCAACGGTGGTGTCCCACAGCATCCCAACTTACCTCTGTGTCGCTGGTGTCCTTCGTGCAGCCTCCGTTTCGAAGCCTGCAGTCTGTTTTAAAAAACCAAGATTCTCCATTTACTTGCATTGGGCATCCGACACCGTGTTTGCACCCTGCACCCGGCCGCCCTTGTGCTGCTGGTGGTGTGTTTTAGGTGCTGTCTTGTGGCCGCCTGTGCTTGCCTAAAACTCCAAAGCGCAAACCCAGCAGCCGCTTTACTTACCTGCAAGCGACGGGTCTTCAAGTACACCCAGTCTCCATTGGTTAACATTGGGCCCGAGCTCCAGATTTGACCTCTGCACCCGGCCGCCCCTGTGCCGCTAGTGGTGCAGTGTTTGTGCTCACCTGAACCTTGCCCTCTGCTGACCTCCAACCCCGAAGACTGGAACTGTAAGTTGTGTACTTCCCTGAAAAACCGCATTATTGTTTTCCTCCCATAGGTTAACATTCCAAAGACTGAAAATTGAAAAGTGTCCACTTTTGAAACTGAAAAGTATTTTTATTTAAAAACTTACTTGCTTCTATGAAAGTTTTGTGGCCGTAATAAATAACCAAAATACTATTTTTTATAAATTGGTCTCGGATTTATTCATCGAGTGTGTGTCTCATTTATTGCCACTATGTTTACAACAAATGCATTAACACAACCGTCTTATAAGCCTAACTACTCGTCCACATTACCACAGAAGCACTAGTGTTATCTATTCAGCCTCTGTACAACCTCTGGAGAACCACTGGACACACTTACACACTATACTCCTTTGTGGTATAGTATATGGTGAGTCAGCCTCTCACAGTACTGCTAAACATTTAGCTTCTGCTGACCATCCTCTATATTTCAGCACAAATGTTATATGTGGTTCATGTCTTACACTCACGCATTTATGCGATTCACTTCCCTGTTATTTGAACATTGGGGAACCAGGTTCCCATATGTTTTTCTTTTGTTATACATGTTTTATCCTATGAGTGAGACCTTATTGATCCGTAGGGAAGGGAGAAGTAGCGACTGCGGAAGTGGTTACCCCGAGATTTGCAACACAACTACACGGGGGAGGGATATACCATGGGCAGCGACGGACCACTTATCACTACGTTGGTGCTTACTACATTGACGTGGAACATCAAGGGCCTTACCTCTCCGGGCAAATGGCATAAATTGTGGAAGTACTTGTTAGATAATAGACACGAAGTAGTGGCGCTGCAGGAGACCCACCTTAAACGCAGTGACGAATGCAGGCTACGCCATAAAGCTTACCCTGTCATATCGCGCCTCTGCACCTACCAAACATAATGGGGTTGCCCTCCTCTTCCACTCCTCTCTCAAATTCCAACCCCTGGGAAGTAAGACAGACAAAGAGGGCAGAATACTACTAGTGAAGGGGAAAATTCTGGGCAGGATGTGCACCCTGGCTACTGTCTAAGCCCTGAACTCCGTGCAGACCACTTTCCTTAACACGTTCTTCACTCTCTTGGGGGGCTTTGCTGAAGGCGACTTTATCCTTATGGGGAAATTTAACCTTACCTGGGACCCGCATTTGGATAGCACACATCCACAATGGGCGGGCACAGGGAGTTTCACGAAGGCGCTCAAACATTCGGTTCAATCCATGGGACTGATTGATGTTTGGCGTACAGCGGAACCTACCACCAGGGACTACATGTCTTTTCTCACTCACATTGCTCATACTCACGGCTGGGCTATACATTCATTGGCCATTTGTTAGAGCAAACCATCTTAGCGCTAATTTCCACCCCACTGCGCTATCCGATCACGCACCTGTTGCATTGACATTCGACTGGGAGGCACCTACACCTAAACTCCGTCGCTGGCGCTTCCTGTGACTTCTCACTAGAGTACAAGAAGTGAGTACAAAGTTCCTCAGTGGGTCACAGAACACAGTAAGAGAGTTTATGTGATGTCACGTGGATAGGTTGTCCTCCAAGGAGGGGGAAATCCTTCTTTCGGAACTAGGGCCCTCACACACCCAGCAAGCTAGGTGTCATGCTTCATCATATGGGCCTGCTCCTCGTCGGGTCGGCGCTGCAATACCCGACGGGCACCCACAAAGGGGCTCTTTACCGGAGATCTTTTGTTCCTTGCCGTTTAGGTGCCGTGGGTGTAAGGGGCCTAGTACGTGTAGATGTAATGGTGAATGTGCAAGATAAAACAGGGGAGGGAATCCTCTAAATAAACTTTATTCTGGAAGGATCCCAGCCTGGTTAAAATAAGGAGTAGGAGAGGCGACTATCTGGCTGTAATGTATCAAAAGTAAGCGCTCTACTCCCTAATAGTCTCCGGTAAAGAGCCCCTTTATGGGTGCCCGTCGGGTATTGCAGCGCCGACCCGACGAGGAGCATGCCCATATGATGAAGCATGACACCTAGCTTGCTGGGTGTGTGAGGGCCCTAGTTCCGAAAGGAGGATTTCCCCCTCCTTGGAGGACAACCTATCCACGTGACATCACATAAATTCTCTTACTGTGTTCTGTGACCCACTGAGGAACTTCGTACTCACTTCTTGTAGTATATCAGGGCACGTACGTTGGACCTTTTCAAAAGCCCAATGTCCCTTATTGTTGATTGACTTCTCACTAGAGCCCACCTCTTCCGGGATAACACACGCAAAAACTTTTGAGGATTCTTCCGATTAAACAACCCCAAGACACCGACTTCTCTAATACCTGGGATGCCTTTAAGGCGGTAATTAGGGGTAAATGCATCTCCCTAATGTCAGCATTAACCAAAAGACCCAAAACAGACTGGTTCTTGAAACAGAGTTTCAAGTAACAGAACGGACCCACAAAGACACTCGCCCTTTCACATTGCAAAGCAAGGTCACTGCCCTGAGAGGGAAATTGAGCGCAATCTACACAGAGCAGAGTTCACCTTACTATGTCTTAAACACATGACATATGACAGTGGAAATAAAGTGGGCACTCATTTGGCACTCCCGCTGCGTATTAAACATGAGAAGGACTCCATTAGCCATATCCATAAAGAGACAGGGGAAATAGTTACATCTGAGGGAGATAAAGTCAGAGTCTTTTATGACTTTTATAAAACCCTGTATACCTCTGAAGTGCCCTGCAAGAAGGCCCAACTGGATTACTAGAAGGGGGTGGAGTTATCCCATGTGCCTGCAGACCAGAATGAGGAGCTAGGGAGCTTAATTGGGGAAGACGAAGTCCGGAGTGCAATAGAAGCTCTCAAAGCACACAAATCCCGGAGACCTGATACGTTTACAGCAAAATTAAAAAAAAACCTTCAGTGCCGAATTGGTGCCCCACCTTAAGCTCCTGTTTAAACACATGACTTCCATAGACGGATTACTCCCACAATGAGTGAAGCACTCATTTCAGTTATTCCTAGAACAGGGAAAGACCCTCAATATTGCGCTTCTTATAGGCTCATAACCCTAATCAATTTAGATTTAAAACTCTACACTAAGATCCTAGCCACTATACTGGAGAGCATTCTCCTTGATTTGATTCACCAGGACCAGTCGGGCTTCATTCAGGGAAGACCATCCCATGATAACCTGAGGGTGGTCCAACTAGTCGAAAAGGCAAACAGAAAACAGATCCCAGCCATCCTTGTGGCACTTAATGCTGAAAAGGCTTTCAACCGGGTGGACAAGTCCTTTCTTTTTCATACTCTCCACAAATTGGTCTTTAGTGAACGATTAATAACCATGGTCCAAGTGAACTATGCGAATCCTCTCTCACGGGTGGTGATTAACAGGGTAGGCTCAGCTTTTTTTTTGTGTTACACTAGAACGCTGTACTTCCCAGGGATGCCTGCTCTCCCTGCTTTTATTTGTGCTTAGTATAAAACCCCTAAAGGCTAAAATAAGGGCCAATGCAGAGATCCGGGGTGTTCCTTTCAACTCCATAGACCACAAAATTTCACTTTTCAAGGAAATCTCTTACTCCACCCCCCAGCGTTGACGGCCCTACAACATGAATTGGGCCACTACGAATCTGTGGCAGCTTATCGCATAAATCTTTCCTCCTGAACCTAATACTCCCCACGCCAGTGACCACAACTCCCTTCCAGTGGGTGAAAAAAGACATCACTTAAGATGGAAATATAATCAACATTAAGATCCCTGATCTACACAGTGCTAACTTTACCCCACTTCTTCGCCAGCTTAAACTGGACCTCAAACGGTGGGCCCCTATGTATCTCTTGTGGCTGACCGGCATTAATGAGGTTGAAATGATGGTCTTGCCGAGAGTACTGCACCTTTTTCAAAGCCTTCTGATTGAACTGCCCAGGAATTTTCCACACAACTACGTTCTCTAGTGATTTGGTTCATCTGGCATGGACGTCGGGCCCGCCTACCCTATAAACAACTGCGTCTACCAAGAGAGGTGGGGGGTCAGGACCTACCAGATTTCCATCTATATTACAAGGCAGAGCAATTCTGGGCAATCTCTGAATGGGCTCTGAAAGAATCTGACAAACACTGGCTACATATGGACAGAGCAATAGTTGGCCGCTATATGTGGGATGTCTTTCGGGAACCAAAATCTGACAGGCCCCGTAATGCATCTCGCAGTACATCTACCACACCACTCTTAAAGTAGTGGACATAGTGACAAGGACATCGGAATGGACTACTTTTCCCTCCCCCTGCACTCCCATCCACTTTTACCCTGTCTTCCCTCCTTAACATCGGGGCCCTTTGATCGATGGAGAGAGGGAAGTTGCCTCACGGTTTCCGACCTATTCCATGGTTTGGACATTCTGACCTTTTAACACTGTCAACGTGATTTTGCTTTGCCCGAATCTGAAAGATATCACTACACTCAACTGAAACACTGGGTTCTCCACCCTGAAATGCGCTTAGCAGCCACTAGGGATCTCTCCCCAATCGAAAAAGGTGTACAGCGTGCGGGTAGTACTAAAGGCTCTATCTCTTTTCTTTATGCTCACCTCCTTGCGACCCTCCCCTGAGCCATGCCATGACATGCACAATTCTGGTCTACTATCCTTGATGACCCCGTATCTGAGAAACAATGGCAGAAACTATGGAAAGAGATACCCAGATTCACTCACTGAATTCAGAGAAGCCCACTATAAACTTCTGCTCAAATGGTACCTCTACCCCTCCAAATTGAAAAAGATCTATCCTAATACTTCTGACCTGTGCTGGAGGGGTTGTGGGCTTCTCAGTGACTTTCGCCACATTTGATGGGACTGTCCGATTATCCGCCTTTTTGGGCAGAAATCCTAGCGAAAATTAAAACTGTGTTGGGCTACCCCATCCCATTCACCATGGACTTTGCCCTGTTGAGTCTTTGGGACAAAACCTTCCAACGCCAAACCTCGGTTGACCGATTCATTATATGGCTATGTTTAGGGGCTGCCAAGACAGCTTTAGCGGCAGCCTGGAAGAAACCCATGGCACCCTGACTATCACAATGACATGCCAGACTCTGGCAGGCGCTGACAATGGACAGAAAGATAAATACAAGAATTTTGAATATCAATGGGGGCCATTGGTTACTTTCCTGTCAGAAGGTCTTCCACTCACTACCTGCGCCACCCGCACAAGAGCACTTCACCTCTTCCAGTTCTGATCCTCCTGGGAGTCCTGCAGGTCTTACCGCAGTGATGTAAATCTCACTACTCCACTCCTAACACTAGACACGCTTTTCAATCCCACTCACTCACGGATCATTATTTAGGGTTTTTTGTTTTATTTGGTTCTGGGGGGACTCTATACTACTAGGCCATTAACAATGTTGTACTTCACCATGATTACTGAAGTTATGAAGTCACAACTGTATCGCAACTGTTTATATCACTAGCCTTTGGATGTGATGATTAATGACTTCTTCCAACTGCACTGTACTTGTATGATACCAGGACTTAAAAAATTCAATAAAGAAAGTCTGACCAAAATAAAAAGGGGGTCTTCGACCGGTATTATGAATCTTGGAGGCCAACATTTTTTATTACGGTATCTCTGCAGAAGGAGATAGCTTAGGCTTATTTGTGGGCATAGGTGAAAACGTTGGTGTGAAAACCTCAAGGTCGATCTTCCCACCAATGATGAGAAAGGCGTTGATGCCAGTGGGCCACAGGGGACTGTTGCATCTACATCAAACTAATAGGCTGCATCGACAGCGAGCAGGCTGCAGGTCTATTTGCAGACATTTCACCGAAGGGCAAACACCAACACACTTTCGACACTAGTGTTTGCCTTTTTTATAAATTTCCAACCACTACCTTCCCCACTCTGCCCACAGGCATTTTGCTATCTCCACCTGCAGCGCTGTTCAATTAGGCATTGCAGTGCATGGTACGAAATATCCATCAGGAATAAAAAAGCAACACAAAGTCTGCATTCCATGCAGGTTGTATGCCTCGACTTTGACTTCGAGGAATGGTCTTGATTAGGCAGTCATGGTGTCAAGGTAGATCCCTTCAACGGCAAACATGTCGTTATCGATGCTCTTGGAGGTGATGCCATGGTCTTCAAAAGTAAACAGGCCTGTCAGTCTCGACAATGGTGCCAGTGATGTCTTCTCTTGACTTTCTCAGCTTATCTGTCTCCCAATCGTCCTCTTTGGCGGCACTTAGGAGATCCTGCCACTTTGCTAGTAGAGGTGGAGTGTTCCCTGGAGTGCTTCTCTGGTCTTTTCTTCTCCTAGGCCCTTAGGTCGTCTGGTTTACCTCCCAACTGTATGCCTTATCTGTCCACAAGTTTAATTATGGATATTTTTTGACAAAATGCACATTCGTTTAAAAAAAATGAGAACAGATATGTGGATCCGAAGAAGCTTTTTTTCTCCCAATTCACAATTTTGCATTTTAATTGAAAAAATACTTTAGTAGTGCATGAAAAAGGTTTTTACTCTAGCTAGTCCAGGGGTCTCCAACCTTTTCTCTAAGAGCGATTTATGTTTAATGAAAATAATCCTGAGCTACTAATATTATTAGTGTTAATAGCGACCACATCAGACTGAATTACATTGTGGATCCCCTATGCCAGATTACCACCAGTAATTACTTTTATGCATCAAGCATGGTTTACAGAAGTAATCTAATAAAGGGTTTGTGAATGTGAAATGCCTTTACATTGATAATACTTAACAGCCATATTTGCAATTTCCCTAGCACCAAGGTAAAAATATTGGTAATAATATTAGTAATGAGGCTGCCCAGCACTCCATGGTTTATCACAGAACTATCAACTTTAAATATATTTTGGAAATTCAACCATTTTTCTCCAAACTTCGGCTTATGAGTTCTGAAAATGCACACATTTTCGTCTCAAATACACATTTTTCAATTTTGCCATACACATATTATTTAAACCAAGCAAAAGCTTCCAATTTAGTAGGCTGGTCTGCACACGACAGCTACTTATACACAGCTGTAGAGCAACCAGAATGCATTCCCAGGTCTACTTTCTGAAACTCCACAAGATGTCTTTCGCATACCACACAGCTGCGCCGTCTGGTAGGCTGCAACATAATAAAAGCATGCATTCACTTAGTACATTGTATAAAAGCATGCCAATATTAATTACTGAACATTTTAAAGTAATCTCTTTTTTTTTTTTTTTTTAACAATGCATTACACCACTTCTTTTTCAGATTTGTATTGAACTACAGTCCCACATTTGCTAATAGAAAGTACTGGTCTCTTTTCTGTATCTGGGGAAAAAGATGTACTTGCCAAACAGTCTTGAGTTTCTGGAAGTAAGTGTTTAATCTGTTAAGTATTATGTAGTAGATTTACAAAAACAGGCCCTGCACACAATCAAGAACTGACCCACATATCTACAGTGATCTCATACCCTAGGATGACATGTGCATTTCAATCAGGCGTTCATACGATGTGGTATATTAATGAGACTGTTTTAACAATTCCAATGTCGGGAATAGTTGGAAAATGTCAGGAAATGAGCATCCCATTTTAATATGCACAGAAACAATTTGCTGGCAACCTCCAGTTGTTTAACGGGATCCTTGTGATGTCTGATGAAAGCAAACTAGCCCGGTGAGGCACTGGTGTGATGGCTGAAACATGTTGACCCAGGGATACAGAGGATAATAATTTCCTAACTGCATCCCCTCCTGTTTTTAACCTCCTTAAAGGTGCTCTTTGAAAATAAAACTAACCCTCAGGGTATCCTAGACTATTGTAAATCTAGGATCTCACCCAAAAAACTCCCGTCACTACAAAGATTGAGCCCATCCAGATTCATCAGGTATCTGGATGAGGACTCTAAGATGAAGCATGAATTCCAGTGGGTGAGAGTCCTTTTAACGCCATGGGGTGAGCCCCTTGGGATGGTATGGAGAGATAGGCTAAGCACGGTAGGGGTTCCCTCCTGTTGTTTGTATGGTTAGATGTTTGAGAAGGTGAGAGAGCCCTGTATCACTTCTCACTTCCTCCTTGGAATATAGCATTCAGAGATGATTACAAATAATATTTTAACGATATATCCATGTCTTCAGCATTAGTGCTATGACTGTAGCAAAGGCTTGCATTCCCACTCATGACACCTAACATTTTGGATCACAGTCCAGCTAGTTATTAAAAATTATATATTCTGAATTGAAAAGTCTGAAGATTTTGGGAGACTGGTAATAAAATAAATCACTACAAATCAAGCTTTATTTTAAGTTCTTGATATTCACCTAGTTGGCCTGCAATTGAATCATCACCTAAGCACACGGAAACGTGGCTGAGGATTAGTAACATACCAATGACTGTCCTCTACATTGCATCCCTTTTGAAAATTCAATGCCACATTGATAAAACCCTGTGGCCGGATTTAGAGTTCGGCGGACAGGTTACTCCATCACAGAGGTGACGGATACCCCGTCCGTTGTATTACAAGTGCCACTGGATATAATGCACTTATAATATGGCGTATGAGATAGCCGTCTTGTTTGTGATGGAGTAACCCATCCGCCAAGCTACAAATCAGACCACTAGTTTCATAGTACAAGCTATAAGTCTAATGTCCTGTGAAAAAACACGGGTAATAAAAGCACCCCTGACTGCGAGTCCTTTTTGATTATCTAATGTTTTGTGTGTATTTGAAAATGTATTTCCGGTGTTATGCTGCATTAAAAGAATCACTCTGCCAGAACTATGTGGTGGGCCTGCCATTTATAAAGTCTAACCAATTGGCACCAAACAACTGAGTCTGTCAGACACAGAAGCGTCAATATTAGCAAGAATTTTGGCATGTAGCTTTTTAGGCAAGAACAAAAATCTACCTATGAGTAGCACAGCAACAGCTTACATAGGCTAATGACATAAGGAACAAAATGTACTGCATAGATAGAACTCAGTAATTATTCTGCCAAGTTGCACATAATATATTTTCTGTTTTTATATTATAGAAATCACACAAACTCTCCATGAAGAAATAAACTTCCCCCTTTCCTCCAGATTAACGGATAAAAAATTATAATTCTGTTGCTTGGGTGCCCTGTCTGTGTGTGCATAAAGACTGGCACGTTGACGCCGATCACCTTCTCCTAACCGTAGCGCATTCTCTACGCTCAAGCCAAAATATACATTTTCTCCTATTTGCTAGAGTCCTGAAAATATTCTTAGGCTCTCGCATATGCAACTGGGCACTGGTATCAAGAAATGTTTGTAGAAAACCTTCATCGGTTGTGTTTGAAGTGGCTAGGGCCTCATTACCAGATGTGCTCATGTTTTATCTGTGATCTATTTTCAATTAGAACCCTGAAGATTCATTTGCGACACCAGTTACGAGGTCATCAATGGCCTCATAGGCGTGAGGTAAACAAAAGATATAACGAAATATATCAATCTCACACCACACTGGGCAACAGCTATTCACAGACTTAGATAAACCAAGTATGCCTAAGCCTCTCTGGTTTTCAAAGTAGGAGCTTGGCTGATCTCAAGGCATAGATCCTCCAGAAGACTGATCAAAAATACAAGTGACAGTGTAAATGAATGTGAATTCCAAAAATATGGTAATGTTTTATCACTCCAGGCAAAATGAAGAAATAAAACCTGAAATTGCATTATTTATATGTAAATCAAAAATAGGAATTTAGGATTTGTCCCATCTGCAGCTAATACAAAATATTGTATATTGCAATAGTGAGAAATAAGAGGCACACACACAAGCTGCGACAAAGAAGGAACCAATTATCCCCCTAAACGTACCTTAGAAAGCAGTGGCTGCCACTGAAATATCTCACAACTTTGCCAGGCTATTGAACCCAGACTTGTAGTATTCAAAATTAACTCCTTACTGCAGGAAGCTGAGTTTTCTGTTGCAGTAGTCCTCACACTTTTAGCCTGGTATCTGATGCAACTTTTACTGAAATGCATTGGGTTCCTGCTAACCAGGTCCCCAGTGTCAGTGTTCTTTCCACAAAGCAAGACAACCGGTCACTTGTTTACCAAGTGACCAGGCCTTTAGCACCTCTATAAGCCCCTAGTAACAGTGTCGTAACACAGGCCCCTGCAGTCCCTGCGGAGCGGGGGGCCCCTCAAGCTCCAGGTGCCCCCCTCAGCACAGTACTCTGGCGGGAGAGCTCTCGATTTAGTCCTGAGGGGGCCCCCTCAAGTTTTGTTATGCCAGTGCCTATTAAGTTGTACCTCTGGTACCTAGGGCATAGGTACTAAAGAGGGTCCCTACGAGCTGCAGAATATCTTGGAATCCAGCACCAAACTTATATAGACCGCCACTGCAGGCTGCGTGGCAAGGTGCTCCAAAAAGTGAAAACACGACATGGCACACACTTGTCTGCCAGGTCTCCTAACACTGCATGTAATATTTGTAAGACACCCCTACAGCAGACCTTACATCCCTAAGGCAGGGTGCACTATATTGCATGTGAGGAAATATCTGCAACAGCAGATATGCCCTTGTGCTGACCAGTTCAATTATTGCCAGTACCAGTGAACAGGGAAGCTATCTTAAGGTACTTAAGGGCACTTGTCAGAACAAGTTTACCAGCTACATAATGACTTTACTGAAACCTATGGTGTTTGGTATCAAACACCTCGTATTAATAAACCCACACTGATTTTAGTGTTTCTGATTTATTAATACATGTACCCAGAGGGCACCTTAGTTTGGCGGATGGGTTACTCCATCACTACCTGTCCTCTAGTGTTCTGGCTGACTAGTCCGGTCTAGCCTGCTACCAGAGACAAGTTTCTGACCCCCAGGGGTGAGAGCCCTTGCACTCAGGAGATCATGAACAATGCCTGCTCTGGAGAGGTGTTATCACCTCCTCCTCCAGCAAGGCTGGTAAACCAGCATATCAAGGCAGGAGGCTTCAAAGGCCTCTGCCGCCTTTGATATGCAACTCAAGGCTTCACCAGACAGGGGAACTAGGTTCAACTGGCACCAGGACAAGTGGGAAAATTAGCTATGCAAGAGGCATGTTACAATGCCAAGCTAGGCACACCTCTAGGATAACTATTTTGAAGTAAACACGAAATTACGAATTCTACCATCTTGTGTGTGATGGAATTAGGAATTCTGGGACAGGGTGATGACCACTCCCCAAAGGAAGTGGTCATCTAGGGGTTGTCGTGATGCCAGAGGTAAGTAACCCTTTGGCTACTTCCCTCCACTCCCCTTAATTCCCCTAGATTGAGTATTTAGGTGACCCCCCTGATACCAGGACTTCAGATTTCGACGGAAAAAAAGAAGAAGTGGACACAGCCACATCACCGGACACCTGAAAGACCTGCACTGGCTCCCCGTCAGCAAGAGAATAACGTTCAGACTCCTCACCCACGCACACAAGGCCCTCCACGACCTGGGCCCAAAGTACCTCAACGACCGCATGACCTTCTACACGCCCACACGCCAGCTACGATCAACCAGCCACGCCCTCGCCACCGTACCACGCATCCGCAGAACCACCGCCGGAGGAAGATCCTTCTCCTACCTGGCAGCCAAGACCTGGAACTCCCTCCCCACTCACCTTCGGCGAACCCAGGACCATCTCTCCTTCAGGAAGCAGCTCAAGACCTGGCTGATCGAGCAGTAACTTACCCCCTCCCCCAGCGCCTTGAGACCCTCCCGGGTGAGTAGCGCGCTCTATAAATGCCGTGATTGATTGATTGATTGACAAAGAAGAAAACTGCTGACCCGAGAACAGAGGAGCACAACTGACTTGGCGCCAACCCTGCCAGACTGCCTGCTGCACCTGACCCTCGTGGAGCAACAGACTTCTTCTGCCTCTGTGCAGACTCAAAGAAATACGGAGGGCTGCCAGTGTTTCGCCAATAACCAAAGAAACTCCCTTGGAGTAGAGGAGCTACTCCCCTGCAGCCACAGGCATCAACAAAGCAAGACCCGGTTCACCGACCTACCGCTCACCAGGACTACTGACGCAGCAGCAGCCCAGGAATAGGTACCAGTGCTACTACAGGTCAGATCCGTCCTCCCTCCCTCCAGGTGTGGGGATGCCAGGACCGACCGGAGCCGCACAGTACCAATACCTGGAGTACCGGACCCCTTGCAGCAGCCAAGGCTCGTTGTGTCCAGTCCGGATCCCAATGCCGAAGAAGATCAACCTGCACATCGAGGGACTTCAGGGATAGTGAGACCCACATCAAGAGTGGCCCAGCTGTCCGGTTTTCCCCTCTGCAGCAGAAACAAAGCCAAAGAGTGAGTCTGTGACAGCTGCCACCTGACAACTCAAAGTACCTCTTTACCCGCGCACCACAGCCCGAGTCCAGGGGAGGTGACCATGCCAACAGGGTCCCCAGACCCACAAGAGCCAAGCCCATCCTTGGGACTGGCCAGACTGAACTTCCAGTCGCTGACTACAGCCTCTTTCTGCAGACCCCCTCTAACCGCAAGAGACTCGCGCACTGGAACCGATGCCAAAAGTCAATATTGCACAGAGCCCTAAGTCCAGAGGAGAAGTGGGCCAAAAGTGTCCCCCCCGTGTCCGAGCCTCTCAAGCGTCGAGCCTCCCTGTGGGTTCACCCGGACTGGTCCCCCAGTCCCCGAGTCTTGCCAACCGGACTGTTCCTCATTGATGTAAATGGGGCACCCAACGCTGTGACACACCTCTGCACCCGGACGCCCCAGAGCCTCCCGAGGTGACCTGTTGGTGTGGCCTTGGACCTTGCCCCCATACTCACCTTAAGTCCCAGAAAACAGTCCTGTAAGTCGCTGTTTAGTGCCCGAATGCAGTATGTAGGAAGCTGGCTCTGTATATGGTATGCCACTAGGTGGTTATACCGTGCACAGAGTTTAGGGGTTCCCCAAAAGTGGACAGGGCTCAATGTAAAACCGAAAGTGCTCTATTAGTTGTAGTGTGGGTGAGCAGCCTTAGGCCTAACACAAGAGTGTAAGACATTTATTGCACAAGATTGACCAATAATGGACACACGACTCAAAAAGGAGATCCACCCCAATTTTAGAAAAATAAGCTTTGTTTGTACTTTATTTTAAGACCAGGATCTTAGCAATAAGGTAAGTATGTTCTTAAATAGAAATACTTTTGGGTAACTTTCAAAAGTCGACACAGGACAATTTCTGAGCAGTTCAATGTTATCCTAATGAGAAAAATAATAAAGCGGTGGTTATACAGGGAAGTATTGCACTTACAGTTCCAGTCTTCGGGACCAAAGGTCAGCAAGGGGCAAGGGTCAGGTGAGTACCAAAACTGCACCACCAGCGGCACAGGGGCGGCCGGGTTCTGAGGTCAAAATCTGAGTTCAGCCCAATGTGTTTCAGTGGAGACTGGGGTTGCTCGGAGCCACACTGCTTGCAGGTAAGTAAATCGGTTGCAGGGCCAAGCTTTGGGGGTTAGGTAAAGCACAGGGGGAGCCACAAAGCAGCACCAAACATACACCACCAGCGGCACAGGGACGGCCGGGTGCAGGGTGCAAATTCAGCATTGGGCGGCCCAATGCTTTTCAATGAGGATTCTCCTTTCAACAAACAGGATGTAGGCGTTGCACCGGAGGTTGCAGGAGGGAAACCAACAACAGCAGAGGTAAGTAGAGATGTAGGGAGGAGTAGGGGCACCGACAATTTAGCTCACCAAGGTGCAGGGGCTTTGGGTGCAGGGGTGCCTTTAGACGCCAGCGTCTTCTTACCTGAGCCTCTGGATTCAGGCTGCAGGCGTCGTCATGGAGTCCAGGGTCAGCCAACAATGGACTTTAGGTCAGGATCGCTGGGGAACCTGTGGGCAGGACTCGTGGATCCACTTGGCACCGGAGTCCTTTGTGTTGGATTCTTGTGGACAGAACCGCTGTCCTCGGGAGTTCTGGTCTTTTTCAAAGTTCAGGCAGTCTTCCTCTGGTTTCTGGAAGTCGCTGGCTGCAGAACAAGCATCGTCTTCTTGCAGGGTCTTGGAAGCTGGAGACAGGCCGGTAGGGCTGGGGCCAAGTCAGTCGTCTGCTTCTGGCTTCGCTGCACGGCGTCTTCTTCATCCTTCTACGTAGGTCACAGGTAACTAACTTCTAGGTCTGGGGGAGCCACCTAAATACTAAATTTAGGGGGCGTTTTAGGGGAGTAGTAAGTAGGGTCAATGGGTCACCTTAACTGGGGTGACTACACCCACTATTATGCCACCCTCCTGTGTGGGTGCGCTCCGTCCATCATCTCCTTGTGTTTGCTTTGTTCGCCCTTAGTTGGTAGGGTATGCCCAGAAGTGGGTTCCTTGCTCACTTTGCCACTGGATTCAAGCTAGCCTGGCTAATGAGGGGTGTTACCCCAAAACCGGTTCCAGGATGCTTGTTTCCGGTTCAGGGAAGACCTGGCTTGGCAGTTAGGGCTGGACTGTTCGCATGAGGCACAGGGTTAAGACTGATTTGCATATAGCTGGGTCTAAACTGAGGTGGCGAAGTGAGCTAAAGAACGATGATGGATTCAACCCAGATCTGTGACTGGGGGTGAGTGTCTGAAAAGTTTCAGCGCTCCGTCCATCATCTCCTTGTGTTTGCTTTGGGGCATAGACCTAGCCATAATTGAAGGAGTCCTCATCTTCAAGATGGAGGGGACTGAAAAGTGTGCTTAATTTTGCCTCATCCACCTGAGGGGTGGAGTTGGCAAAGGTGGGCACACCTCCTAGCCTTTCTAGGTTTACCTGACCAAAGTGGGGGTGTAAACCGGGGACTGCCATCTGCTGCTAGCAGCAGAGCTGGAGGTCGCATTACAAAAGGCAGCAGGCCTTTGAAGCTTCCCCTTCGAGCACTGACCCCTCCTGGGGGAGGAGGTGTGACACCTCTGCCCAGGATGTGCATTGTTTCTGGTTTCAGAGAGCAGAGGCTCTCCACCCAGGGGTCTAAAAACATGTCTGTGTTTTAATTATCTGCACCGCACCTACCTTACCCCGGTGTCTTTGAGGCGCATTGATAATACAAGGGGCGCTGGTTGCCCTCGCTGTGCCGCAGATGACGCCGGATTCCTACATTTGGCTTGGCAATGTCCATTGGTGGCGCAGTTCTGGACGGGGGTGGTGACTAGGGTGGTAACCGCCACGGGGCTTCAGGTGGATCTCGACCCCTTGCACTGTTTACTAGGGATGGTTCGTAGGCCCAAGAGGAAGAAACTCTCCTATAAACTCCTACAGCTGATGCTGGTGCTCGCCAGGCGTAGGGTGGCAATAACTTGGATGGGGCAGAGGGCCCCTGATCTTTCGACTTGGCTCAGGGATGCTCGAGAATGGTCACTGGCCGAAGAGGTACACATGCAACTCTCCCGGCGGGATGAGAAATTGCAGGATGACCTGCTAGCTTGGCGGGCCCTGTGTACCACTGGGTTGATGGAGGGGAATCGCCCTCACGGGAGGCGGCTGCGAGTGAGCAGAGTGATGCAGATATCCCCGGGGGGATTGTCCCTGCGGAGGAAAGCGACACTTAACTTCAGTGGGGTGCACGATGGTAGGGGGTGCCCTCCCTGCCGACCTCGTCCCTCTGGGCTGGGCTTCTGGAGGGCTTTCCAGACCCCCTTGTACTTACATTCTTTGGTTCGGCCATGTGTCTCATGCGACTGTACTTGCTTTTAATGATGTGTATGCATACGTTCTCCATTGATGCCAATGTATTGTTTCTTTTTGTTTTTTGATAATTGAAAATAAAGTTTCTAAAAAATAAAATAAAAAAAACATGTCTGTGTGTGGCAGGCTGCCTAAAGCCAGTCAGTGCCCACACCAGGGTCGGTAGGTTTTCAGGGGCACCTCTGAGGTGCCCTCTAAGTACGTTACAATAAATCCCATACTGTCATCAGTGTGGGTTTATTGTGAGGAGTAGTTTGGTACCAAACACTCCTGTGTTCAGTGAAGCCATCATGGTGCTGTGGAACTCGAGTAGTCGAGTTTCCAGCCCATGTACTCTACATGGCTTCACTGACACAATATTAAGGAATAGACCCCAATATTGTAGGGGCATATCCGCTCATGCAGGTGTGCCCACACCTTGGATATAGTGTACCCAACCTTAGGGCTGGTAAGGCCTGCTAGAGGGGTGACTTACCTATATCTTAGGCAGTGCTAGCTGGCAAGGCACATAGGTAGTGTGCCATGCCGTCTCTTGTCATTTTGTCTGCACCAGCCCATGCGTGCTGCAGTGGCAGTCTACAAGGCCTAGGTGAGCGGTCCCCTCTTCAGTCCCAATGCCCTTGGTACACAGGTAACATTACTAGGGGGTTACGGGGGCTAGAATGGCCAATTGGTGAATAGTTTTTAGGGAAGAAGCACTGGCACAGGGGACCTGATTGGCAAAGACCCTGTGCACTACTATCTACACCACATCAATGTCCAGGCAAAAAGTGGGGGCGAACCATGTCAAAAGAGGCACTTTCTCATACAGTACATATTTTTCCCCTCATAGGACAACATTACCGCTCTCAAAAATTGCACTGCCAAATTTTGAAAACTGTAATAAATTAACTTGAAAAGTACTTACCTGGTTTCGGTGATCTTGGTATCCAAATTCATATAAAAGTATGTGTTATTTTTATAAATTGGTGTCGGATTTCTTTATTGAGTGTGGGTCTCATTTTCCGCCTTTTTGTATGCAATAAATGCTTGGTACTACCCTCTGATATGTCTAACTGTTCACCCACACTACCAGAAAAGAAAGCATTTGTGGTGTTGTTTGTGTCTCTGTAATTCCTTTGGGGTTTGCATAGACTCTTTACACAGTGTACTTCATTTTGGTCCACTACATGAAGAGCCAGCTTCCTACACTTACCTAGCATTTCATTACAACGTTCATCCATGCCCCGTTGTCTACATTTAGATAACTCGTCTTAAGGTAGATATAGCTTTGTATAGAACAAGAGGGTTTGGCGAAGGCTAGTAAAGAAGCAATAAACCACTCAAGCAAACACCATGAATATTGCTTGCTTGATCCAACCTTTTGCAGAATTTGGTTAAAGCTGAATCAAATTTATAAGAGGTAGTTCAGAGGCACTGCACACCTCCACGGCATTAACACCCCGCCACCTGAAAATGCTTCAGGACATAAGGTATCTAATTCCCTCTACATGGCACTGTGATTATGTAGTTTTGTGCGGGGCACTACTGCTCTCACAGCCTAATGATGGTGATAAGTCCCTCAAAGGTGATGCGAAGGACCTGAAAAAGGTGATGGCCCACCTCTCAAAATATATAGAAAATGTGTCCACCGACCTCTACCATTTGTGTTAGGCTGGGCACTAGTACTAAGTTGTAACCTGTAAAGCCTCACATGCATTTGGCTTTCCCTTTAAGCATAACATAAGAGATCGTCTCAATATTCCACAGCAGAGTAAGCTGAGCTGACCGTATACAGTGCAAGTTCCATACACAAAGGAAGCAGGCCCATTTATTGCCTGCAGTAGAAGACACTAACAGTGGTCAAATGCAGCATAAGCCAAGCAACTAACAAAAAAAACAAAAAAATTGTGGCTCAGTCAAAAAAAATCTTTCTACAGGCAAAACTGGAAGTAGATCATGATAGGAGCTTCAATACGGACCGATTAGTTATAATAAATAAGATGCGTTGAGCAGGATAAATTCTGGTGGTTAACTCAGCTTTGTGGAAGAAATGCATATTAGCAAGGTGCCCTGCCTGAAAATTCTTACAGTGGGATATAGTCAAGGATCTGTTTACACAGCACCAGGATCACCAAGTGCTTGCAATAAAACCTAAAGGTCCACAATACTTGAGGGATCCATAGAGACAACTGGCTGGATTTCTGTGCATGCTGCCAGGCATGAGGCAAGATGCATTTTGTAAAACATTACTGTAATTTTAGTGTGAATTCAGGAAACCCACCTTGGAGGTACACAATATAAGGCAATGGATCGCTTTGGTTACATGATGGTAGCCCATTCAGGATTCACCTCTGGTTCCAGAGGGGTGGGAATACTGCTCAGAAAATCGCTGACATACATAGTACACTCCACATGGAACAATTTGCAAGGGACATACGTGGCAATAACCGGCACATGGGAGGGTCAAACGCTCCAGTTTTGTTCCGTTTACATTCCACCTCGCCTACATGCGGTGACCCTACCAGAAGTGAGCTCCCTACTCCTGACAATGCCATCTGGAACACTGATTCTAGGTGGGGACATGAATGATGTGATGGACCCAGAGATAGACAGAATGAGAGGGGTGGCCCACAGAAGCGGAAGGGGCCCACTGAGCTCCTTTGTGGATGCCATGGGCCTAGTAGACCTTTGGAGGCTGCACAATCCGACACATAGGCAGTACACCCACCTCGCCTCAGCACAGAATACCTACTCTCGTCTGGACTACATTTTCACACATGCCGCAACGGCAGCACACTTTGTGGAGGTTAAACATTACGCAAGAGGAATTTCTGACCATTCCCCAGTAGGAGTCCTCATGCAGGGTCCCTCTAGGAAATTTCCACGGATTCCTCGAATAGACACCTGATTTCTCCGAGATAAGGACACGAGAGAAAATATAAGGGAAGGAGTTGAGTTGTATTTTGCCAAAAATCAGGGCTCAGTAAAAACGGCCTCGATCCTCTGGTAGGCGTCTAAAACCGTTCTCCAATGTCAGGTACAATCATTAATAGGTGGGAAAAAGAAGAAGGAGCAAAGACTAGAGTGCGATGCAGCTGAAAAAGAAGTCTGGGCCCTAGAAGAAAGGGTGATAGCCTGCTATGGTCCATCTATTGAGACCTAAACAGCATGAATTCAGAGCTCTGGTGGAGAATAAGACCAAGATCCATGCTCTGGCGACGCAACGTGGCCTATACGATGTGGGTGATGAGGCCGGTAAATTGCTGGCCTGGCTAGAAAGAAGGGATCAGACTAGGTCCTGGGTGCTAGAAGTAGTCGACAAACAAGGGACGATCCAGACATACAATGCACAGATAGCAGAGACGTTTGCAGGGTTTTACGAGGAAGGTATATACATCAGGTGCAACCAAGACAAAGTAAGAGTGTGAGACCTTCCTCCAGGGAATCGGTTTACGTACAATTGAGGCAGAGGACAGGGAGAGACTGGACCTTGATATAACAGAAGAAGAATTGATAGCGGCATCCGCAACATGCAATCCAGCAGGCCCAAATGGACTGCCAATTGAACTGTATAAACTTTGCGCATCACGGGTGGCTAAACCAATGCTGGAAATGTACCGAGCGGCAGACACAGAGGGATGCCTTCCCAGGGACCAAAGAACAGCCACGAAAGTGGTGATTCACAAACCTGGCAAGCCTGCGCGGGAGTGCAGCTCCTACAGGACAATATCACTCCTAAATGTGAAGGCCAAAGAACTGGCTAAGACTATAGCGAATAGGCTTCGTACTGTGATCACCTCTTTGATACACCCCAACCGATCAGGTTTCACGCCTCATAGAAGCACCCGACTGAACTTGAGGTGCCTGTATGGGGTACTCCACATAACAGAGTCTAAGGGAATGAGGTTGACGGCCCTACTGGCCTTAGATGCTAAAATGGCGTTCAGGACAATATAGAGTGGAACTTCATGTATGCTGTGTTGACCAGGATGGGTTTTGGCCCTAAATTCTGTGGATGTATTTGCCTCCTTTATAGATCCCACCCAGGCACGTGTTCGAATTAACAGTGTAGAATCAAGGGAGTTTCCATTAAGTAAGGGTACAAGACAAGAATGCCCCCTTTTACCTACGATATTTGCACTGGGCTTGGAACCCCTAGCAGAGTGGGTCCGATTGGACGCACTAAGAAAAGGCATACAAGCACCAGGGGGATGGGTGGAACATATTTCACTCTACGCAGATGACATTCTGCTCTATGTTTTGCAACACTATAATTCCGTCAGCAGAATGCTACATGTATTCGAAACGTTTGGATCCTGCTCTGGCTACAGTATAAACTGATCCAAGTTGGTGGTCTTCCCATTGTCGGGGGGAGAACCCCGGTTCCTGTCCGACTGCGGAGCTGAGGTGGTACACAACAGCTTCAAGTATCTAGGTATACATGTCACCAGGGACCCACAAGACTTTCTGGGCTTAAACGTGGCCCCCGAACTAAGTAGACTGAGGGATGATGTAGCTCATTGGAGCTCCTTACCTATCTCATTGATGGGGAGAGCAGCCATTTTCAAAATGATGACACTTCCGAGGCTCCTGTAGGTCTTCCAGAACACTCCAATCAGGGTCCCACCAGACACATTCCGGAGAATACACAGGGAAGTTTCCACACTTTTGTGACAGGGTTCAACCTCAAGAATAGCGCTACAAAAGCTCCAAAGAGGGGTCTATGAGGGAGGGATGGGTGTCCCAGATATTGGACTATATTACTGGGCGAGACAACTACAGGTGGTTAATGACTGGTACTTCTCTGATCAGGAAGAGCCAGCCTATCGAATGGATAGGTGTGCTATGAGTCAGGGCAGGTATAAGGAAATCCTATATAAAAAAGCAGCAGCGCGCAGCCTGCCGACGCACACCCAAACGGTGACACAGGCCTGGAGGGAGGCAACACTTCCTGGGATGGACTGCAAGATAAGGATTAGTTACTTACCTGTAATCCTAGTTCTCATCCAGGGGTATACTCATCATAGTCATAATCTATGAATAATCCCCGCCCACGTGCGGGATCCCGGAGTATATAGAAATATATATATATATATATAAATATATATATACACATATGTGAAACATATAAATGCAGCCTAAAAAGTTTCCAACATGGCAGAACTGCCGAAATTACATAGGTTTGCATTGTAAAACAAATACTCTCCTAACCCATAAGGAAAAGAGTACATTCACAGCATAATTGTGATATACCAATGCTTTATTGCCACAAGGAAAAACTTGTAATTGCAGGCATTCGCCTGTAGGCTGCATTGCAGAGTAATAATGAAACAAGACAAAAAGAAAAACTGGCACCTTGCCTTTAAGGCTTCCAAGGGTTAGGGTACCGTGCCTTTAAGGCCTGCCAGAGACCCTCTGCTCCCATCATGCACCACAGGTGACAGTTAGGTCAGTTCTTTTGACGGTGTATAATGTAGAGACACCTGAGTAGAGGATGCAATAACATAGAAGAACTCCAGTGATGCTCGTCCGGGGAGGAGGGAGGGTCGCTTATGACTATGATGAGTATACCCCTGGATGAGAACTAGGATTACAGGTAAGTAACTAATCCTTCTCATCCAGGGGATACTCATCAATAGTCATAATCTATGAATAGAGTAGCAAGCCCATACCCAGTACCTTGCGGACGAGCAACGGAGTATACAGAACATTACATTCAAATTGCAATCATGCAAACAAATTCCTCAAAGAGGCCTGCCCCACCTGGGCATCGGCCTGTGCATCAGAATCTAGACAGTAATGACGTGTGAAGGTATGAACCGACCGCCATGTGGCTGCCTTACAGATTTCAGACATTGGCACATTGCGAAGGAGAGCTGTGGTAGAGGCTTTCCCTCTGGTAGAGTGCGCTTTAGGTCTGCCTGGTAAGGTCTTGTTAGCTAACTGGTAGGATAAAGCTATACAAGAGACAATCCATCGAGAGATGGATCTTTTAGATGCAGCTAGACCGGTGTTAGTAGAACCGTAGTTAATAAAAAGCCGGTCAGACTTCCTAAGTGTGTGAGTTTTATCAAGGTAAAACTTCAGCACTCTCCGGAGATCTAGAGAGTGTAATGATCTCTCGGGGGAGTTGAAGGTTTAGGAAAGAAGGTGGGCAGCGTAATAACCTGATTGATGTGAAAATCCGAGACCACCTTCGGGAGGAAGCTCGGATGTGTACGTAGCACCACCCTATTGGCATGAAAAACAGTATAAGGTGCCTTACAGCACAGGGCCTGAATCTCACTCACCCTGCGTGCAGAAGTGATGGCTACCAAAAAAGCAGCCTTCCAGGTCAAATGCTGCAACGATGCCTTATGAATAGGCTCGAAAGGAGCACCCATAAGTTTCGTAAGCACAATGTTAAGTTCCCAGGGAGGAGAGGGAGATCTCACTGGGGGGTAAACCTTCCTGAGACCCTCTAGAAAATCCTTTACCACTGGCATCTGAAAGAATGAACCCTGGGTCGGGGACTTCCTGTAAGCTGTTATAGCAGCTAGGTGAACCCTGATGGAGGGATATTGTAGGCCTGACTTTGCTAAGTATAACAAGTAGGGAAGAATCACTTGCTCCTGACCTTTAGTCGGATCAAACTGGTTGTCCTTGCACCACAGGTAGAATCTCTTCCACTTGAAAGCATAAGATTTCCTAGTGGAAGGTCTCTTTGCTTCCTTGAGAATAGACATACAATCAGCAGGAAGGTCTAAATGTCCATACTGTATGACTTCAGGAGCCATGCAGTCAAACGCAGAGACGAGAGATTGGGATAAAATACTCTCCCCTCGTTCTTGGTCAACAGGTCCGGTTGACAGGGAAGCCTCCGGTGTGGGACTTCGGACAGCTGCAGGAGATCCGGATACCACCACTGGCGCGGCCACTCTGGTGCTATCAGGATCATTCTGGCATTGGTCCTGTAAAACTTCTGTATGACCGCAGGGATCAGAGGGAGAGGTGGAAAAGCGTACAGCAATGTCTGCGACCATCCTATCAAAAGTGCATTCCCCCGTGATCCTTGTTGTGGGAATCTGGACGCGAAGACGGGGCATTTTGTATTTGCCGCGTCTGCGAACAGGTCGATGTCTGGCACTCCCCATTGCCGAAAAATGTCCTGAGCGACTTCTTCGTTTAACACCCAGTCGTGTGCTTCTACGAAGTCTCTGCTGAGAACATCTGCCTGCACGTTCAAGGTTCCTGGAAGGTGAACGGCTACGATCGTGAGACTCCTCGCCAGAAGCCACTTCCATATGGTCTGTGACTCCAGAGACAGGACCCGTGACCTGGTGCCTCCCTGCTTGTTCAGATAGTACATTGTTGTTGTGTTGTCTGTCTGAATCTGAATGGAGCTGGACTGTAGGGACGGGTACAGCGACTTGAGAGCCAGATGGACTGCCCTTAGCTCCAAAAAGTTGATGTGATAACTTTTCTCTGTCTCGGACCAGAGACCTTGTACCTGAAGCTGGCCCATGTGCGCTCCCCAACCCTGCAGTGAGGCATCTGTAACTACAGTCTGTGTAGGAGGTACTTGGTGAAAGGGGACCCCTTGCAGAAGGTGAGAACGTTTCATCCACCATTTGATGGAGTCCCTGGCCGCCTGAGGAAGAGAGACACGATCTTCCCAACGGCCTGAGTGCTGAGTCCATTGATCTTCGAGGGACTGCTGTAGAGGCCGCATGTAAAGCCTGGCATTTGGCACAATGAAGATGCATGAGGCCATCGATCCCAGCAGTGATGACACCTGCCTTGCTGTAGGATGTATAGTGCTGAGAAGTGCGCGGCACTTGATCAACATTGAGGACAACCTCTCCTCCGAAGGACACACGCTTGCCGTTGCGGTGTCTAGGGATGCGCCCAGATAATGTATTTTCTGCGTGGGGTTGAGAACTGACTTCTTGTAGTTGACTTGCAACCCCAGTGAGTGAAGCAGGTTGAGACAGTAAGTGAGATGGCTCTGGAGTAGAGAAGGTGTTGAACTCTTCAGGAGCCAGTCGTCTAGGTAGGGGTAGACAAAGATTTTCCTCTTGCGGAGGAAAGCGGCTACCACCGCCATGCACTTGGAGAACGTCCGGGGAGCGGATTTGAGACCGAATGGAAGTACTCGGTACTGATAGTGCTGACGAGACACCTGGAACCTGAGGAACTTGCGATGTTTCACTGAAACAGGAATGTGAAAGTAGGCGTCCTGCAGGTCGATGGCACACATCCAGTCTCCCAGATGAAGATGTGGGAAAATCTGGTGCAGGGCTAGCATCCGAAATCTTTCTTTTCTTATAAACCTGTTCAGCAGGCGCAGGTCGAGGATGGGCCTGTACTCTTTGGCTACTCCTCGTTTTTGGACCAGAAAGTACCGTGAGTATACCCCTTGATTTTGCTGGTGAGGTGGGACCTCTTCTATAGCCTTTTTGGAGAGGAGGGTACACACTTCGCCCTGTAACAATACATTGTGTTGAGGAAGGCACGTCAAATGAGGGGCAACTTGCGGAGGAGGGGTCTTGAACCTCAGCAAGTAGCCATGCTGTACAATATTTAGCACCCATCTGTCTTTTGTTATTGTTTCCCACTCTTCCAGGTGAAAAACGATACTCCCTCCTACCGGAGTGGCAAACGGGTGCGGAGGAAGCAATGTCTCACTGTTTAGGAGGCTGCTTGGAGGAGGACTGCTGTTGCTTATTGTTCCCTCTGCCCCTGCCAGGACGCTTGTTCTGGTATTGGAACTTTTGTTGGTTTTGGGAGGACCATTGAGGGGTTTGAACCCTCTGTTGGAAGGGCCGCTTGTCGTTCTGACGGAAGCGTTTTCGAAACTCCTTCCGCTTCTCCAGTCCAACTGCTTTGACTGTGTCTAGCTCGGCCTTCATCTTTGTCATCTCCTCATCAGCATGAGAACCGAATAAGGAGGAGCCGTTGAAAGGAAGGTTTAGGATCTTCTTCTGGGCGTCCGGTTTTAGACCTGTGAGGCGCAACCACGCTGAGCGCCGTGAACAGATGCCCTGTGAGTAGCCGTGTGCGGCGAGATCTGAGGCGTCAGCCGCCGCGCTGATGATTTGATTGGCTACTAAGCCGCCCTCTTGCAAGATTTCATGAAAGTCTTGTCTATCTTCTTTGGGAAGCTTGTCGGTAAACCTAGACAGGGAGTCCCAAAGAGACCTATCATAGCGCCCAAGAAGGGCTGAAGCACTTGCAATCTTCATCGATGATGCTGAAGTATTGCACATCTTCCTGCCATAAGAGTCCATTTGTTTACTGTCCTTTTCTGGAGGAACAGAAGCGGATGAGGCTGCGGAGTGCGCTTTCCTGGCGGCTGCCACAATGATTGAATCCGCCGGAGGATCAGACCTAAGGAACAAGGGATCCTGGTCTGGAGCTTTGTATTTTTTTGCAATCCTCGACGGAACTGATCCCACTGTGGCTGGAGTAAGGAACGTGGTCATGGCTGGTTCTAAAAAACCTGGCACCAGAGGTAGCAGCGGTCTGGGAGCTGTACGATGGTGCAATGTCTCGAAAATGACCGATGTAGGGATCACAGGAGTACATAAACTGATGTTTAGTTTATTAGCTCCTCTGCCCAGTACGTCAGAGAAAGTCCCAATGTCATCAATAGGAGACACCCTTGAAGGTGGTGTAGATGAGAAAGTTGGCGAGTAGTGCCGAATGGAAGACGAAGAACAGGTAGAAGATGCTCTGCGCCTCCTCTTATGTGGATGATCGTGCGAGCTGAGACGACCTCCTGACCGAGATCGGCGTGTAGAAGGCGACCTTGGTCTTCTGGAAGGCGACTTAGAAAGTCTCGTTGCGTAGTCGTCCGAGCCCGGACCTCTGCGGGCACCTGTTCCGACCCCTGCAGCCAGCGAGGGGACAGGCCGCAAAGATTCTTTTCAGCAACTGTAGGAGATTTCTCTGGTGAAATCTGTACAATATTCAGCCCTGGAGATGACTGCCTTGACGTCGAACGGGATGTCGACAAGGTCTGCGTCACCCTCGTCGTCGATCTGCGCTCTGATCTTGATCTCGACGTCGACCGCCCACGGTGATGGGGGGACTTTGACGCCGACTGTCGGCGTCGACGGGGAGACTTCGACGTCGCCCTTGACGTTGCCGCCGATCTCCTCGACGGCGAATGATCAGTAACAGGTCTCGACGTCGACCGCCCACGTCGATGGGGGGCCCTGATGTAGCCTGACGGCGCCGATGGGGGGATCTCGACGTCGACCTCCTCGATGTCATCGACCTCCTCGACGTCGAATGATGGGACCTCGACGATGCTCTCGACGTCGGTACGTCCCCTCGCGTCATCGCCTTCGACGGTGACTCTCTCAACGTCGACCCCTTGAGGGTGGCGGAGAATGCCTCGACGTCGGTATGTCCCCTCGCGGCATGGTCTTCGCCGGCGAGTCTCTCAACGCCGATCCCCTCGAGGTTGGCGGAGTGTGCCTCGACGTCGACGGAAGCCTCGACGTCGACGGAGTTTTGGACAGTCTCTCAGTACCCACAGCCTTCGAGCCTGAAGTGCTGAGCGCCGACTTACTTGGCTTGTCCCTTGACGTTGAAGAATGTCTCGGCCTCTTCGACGGCGATCTCGACGTCGACGGCGAACATTCAGGCACCTGCTTCTTCCTGGACTCAGGAGAGGTGGAGCGATGCCGTTTTCGGTGTTTACTTGAAGAGGGAGCTCTATCTCTATCCCTCTCCAGTAGGGCATGAAGCTTGATGCGTTCTCTGTCGCGCTGGGTCCTCTTCGAAAACTTCTGGCAATGATAACACTGGTCAGGATTGTGTGACGATGGAAGGCACACAATACACACCGAGTGTGGATCTGACAGTGCCATCTTCTTGCCACAGGAAGGACATTTCCGAAATAAAGCAGGCATTCTGACTGGAAAGATTTTCGGAACAAAAAAATGCCAAAAGCCAGCCGAATATACCTTTAGGTATCAGAAAATGTCAAAAATTCCAAGATTTAATACAAAAAATTATCTTTCAGTCAAAAACTGAAGAGCAAAAACTCCAGGATCCTCACAGAAGGAGCCGGAAAAAAGAACTGACCTAACTGTCACCTGTGGTGCATGATGGGAGCAGAGGGTCTCTGGCAGGCCTTAAAGGCACGGTACCCTAACCCTTGGAAGCCTTAAAGGCAAGGTGCCAGTTTTTCTTTTTGTCTTGTTTCATTATTACTCTGCAATGCAGCCTACAGGCGAATGCCTGCAATTACAAGTTTTTCCTTGTGGCAATAAAGCATTGGTATATCACAATTATGCTGTGAATGTACTCTTTTCCTTATGGGTTAGGAGAGTATTTGTTTTACAATGCAAACCTATGTAATTTCGGCAGTTCTGCCATGTTGGAAACTTTTTAGGCTGCATTTATATGTTTCACATATGTGTATATATATATTTATATATATATATATATATTTCTATATACTCCGGGATCCCGCACGTGGGCGGGGATTATTCATAGATTATGACTATTGATGAGTATCCCCTGGATGAGAACATCCCAAACCCTGCTTTGGCACAGCGATGTGCTGAGTGAGGTGGAGGTCTGAAGGGATTTACTACTTAGGAATTGATTGGTATAGAACATATGGGGGACATATGGAGAGGACAATACTTAATGTCCTTCACGGTTCTTCGTCAAGAAATTGACATGGCCGAAACAGAACATTTTAAATACCTACAATTGGGGCATGCACGAAGAAAGCACATAATAGAAGGTGAACAACTGCCTGAGGCGTCCCCATTAGAAGATCGCCTATTAGCGGATCCTAGGCCCGAAAAGAGTTTTTCTCTATCTACAAGAAACTGATAAATAACTCCCAGGGCCCACTAATGAGGTTGAGAGCGGCATGGGGAAACGGTTTAGGAGAGATGGAAGATGACGAATGGCTAGAGGCAATACAAAGTCCAAGAGAAGTTGCCATTAGATCCCACTTCCGTCTAGTACAGCTCCGTGTTCCACACAGGTCATACTACTCCAGAACTGTCTTGCACAAGATGGGAAGGGCGGAGTCATCTCAGTGTCTGCGTGGGTGTAACGAGGAGGGCACCTTTTTCCATGTTCTCTGGGAATGTCCAAGGATTCAAGAATACTGGGCACAGGTGGTAAGGGTAATGGCACAGTTAACAACGAGGACGGTTCCCTTGGACGCCAAGAAGCTCCTCCTGAATATTAGTGATGAGGAACCAGGGCCTAAGTTTCAAAATATCTGGTTATTATTAGCAGCGATAGTGGCCAAGAGAAATATTGCAAGAGCATGGGGAAAGGCAGCCCCGACCAGGGACGAGTGGGAATCCGACATGGATTGGTGCCAGGGAGCAGAGCGGGTAGTGTACCAGAGTAGGGGGTGTCCCGGGAAGTGGGAGATGGTATAGAGAGACTAGCGGGCATATAGGGGTCTTTGACAATAGGGAATTCCCGGATCCATGTGGAATGTGAAAGTGGCTGAAGACCTCCTGGTTTTTGCCCGCTTGTTTCACCTCTCCCCTTTATCCCCCCCCTCTCACTTTCAGGTGGGGTTAAATACTAAGTTGACAAATCGGCCGTAAAAAGCGCCAACATTGTGAGATATCTCAAAATGTAAGATATTAGATATCTGTAACAAATAATATCTGTTGAATACCAATTGCTGCTCATTATGCTGTGTATGTTGTATGATATAAATGTTAATAAAAAGAGTATAACATTTTTTTTTAGAGTGAATTGACTCACTTAATGAGACTTGAGTTGACCCTATGATTCACATTATCCTTGACATTGTGTGTGTTTCAACAGCACAAGGTTTCATAGTAGGCGAGTCAAATCCAGAGAGGTGCCTACTAACTTTAGTAGTATTTATGAATCTGGTATATATTCTGACACTTTCAATTTCATTTCAGAAACAGTTTTACTTACACCTTACACATGGTGCACATTAGTATGTAACATTTTCAATGTTCCACTGTAAGAGCTAATGACTTACCTGTATTAGAAATACTCTGACATCACTGTCTTCTACATCGGTAGCAGTAATGCGCAAACTTTTTCTGTTCGCTCTTTCAATTTTCATCTGAGCCCACAATTTAGTGTTGAATATCAACCGCAGGCTGCCTTGGTTTCGCATTACTAAAATATAAACAGTTAGAGAAGATTTGAACTGTTTCACAATGGCTTGCTCATGTGCTAATATTTCTTTCTCATACAATATTACATGAATTCAGTAATATGGTTCAACATACTCTCCGGAATATATACAAAATCACTTCCTAAACATTTCCCCTAATGGAATTTGAACCACAGCTGTCTGCCACAGGCTGGGCTATTCCTGATACAGGGCATTTTATTGCTGCTACCCCACACATTCTTCTTATTCTAAACGTGGACTATTGGAAGCTGTGCTTCCTGTCACTCACAAGTGCTGCTTTTAAAATAAAATAGTTTAAAAGCAGCATTGCAAGATTCTTGTAGCACACACAGACCAAACAAAATAGACAGTCTGATATTTGTTACATTGGTTAGAATGAAATCTGGAAGCCTTTATCTTCTCACATAAGAGCAAACACATTCTCCATGGTTTAAACCTGGAAGGACTTTGTAAACTCCAGTTTGAGGTTAACTTTATCATGGCTATGGAGAAAGAACAATTAAGTGGGTGATATGTAGACACCATGACGCTTGAGAGGCAAACTAATACTGAGACTTGCTGGCTGTCTACCAATACAACCCCACAAGCATCTCTAAGTATGATGTATGCCTCTACCTAGTCGAGATTGTAGCGTCCCACATCCATTGCTCGATGTGTCGTTGAGTCGTAGGGATCCCCTGCCTTTTTCAGTCCATGACTGGGTAACTTTGTTTAAGACAAAGAGCCTGCAGTTCATCTGTAGGAAAAAAACATATTTAGGAAACACACCAAGTGTGTGACAAATTTGTCTTGTTTCATATATTATATATGAAACACTGTTTATAATAGCATGATTAATGAGAGAAAAGAAAGAGCTACAAACTGCATGTAAATTTGCGAAGTTATTAAGGCATATAAAATACTTGATACTGTATCAATTGCCTTTATTAACAATGTTACAAGTAAATGTAATAAATATCAAACCAGTTTAGGCATAAAAATGCATATTTCATAGGAAATCACGAAATATTGCAACTATTTCACAGGTCCTTGTGAAAAATGGGTTTCATTATCAGGAAAACAGTCCCCAAACCAATCTGCAGAGCTTTACCATTGTCAGGGCCACTGGGATTATACAGCAATGGAGGACCAAATTATGCAGCAACGTTATCCAAATTATGCAGCAAGAAAAGACCAATTATGCAGCATCATGCAGCACATTCTCTGGCTGTATCATTTTCATCAATTTGAGATAGAAACAATGCCATTTGTTAAAATCTGCAAATTATGGGGCAAGCAGGGTGCATCCACAGATTTACATAGCTCCACTGTTGTAGACACATTTACGGAGCTCACAAGAAGTAAAGAGGTACAGAGCGGGCGAGACACCTTGTTGAATGTGTGACTATAGGGTCCGCCCCCTCGGATCATCCATGTTGAAAGGGCTTACCGCACCATAAACAATCACGCAAAGTGGTAAAAGAAATATTGTAAGTTACGAACCAACTTATCAGCACCGCATATCTTAGCGTGCATGCGGCCACGGTCCTGAAGAAAGCCATACTGACTCAATGGGCATTGAAAAAATGGCTGAAACATGTAGACCAAGATGTGAGAGATCATCACCATCTCACATCACATCCAATGTTTTTAAGCCTTACCCAAGGTTTTCATTATTAAAATCGCCTTGAATGGTGGGCAACCTTGAGGAAAATTTAAATCACTATTCCTTATAAAACACTGTATAAAAACCAGCTCCACTGTAATTCAGGGATAGCAGCACACCCAGATGCACTAGGCGTCTCAGGTGGGAACCCTATGATGAAGCATGCAACTAACTAGTGTTAGTGGGTGAGGGTTCTTTTAAAAAACCTAACAGGTTTCCCTACTCATATGAGTGAGGGACATCAAACGAGGTTCTGTATTTTTGTTGCGAGCTCGCTTTCATTAATTGTTACAATTGAATAGGGAAGAGAAGTAGGCTTTCTCTCTCTTCTCAATCTCTCTCTGATAATTGTTGCAGATAAAGTTGAACCATCTACATAAAGATAACAAGAGATCGTTGTCAAGACAGTCATCTACGAAGTCATTGCTCTCCAAAGGGGCCATCATTGTCAAAGTCTTCAACGCCATATGGTGGCTTTATCATCAATGGCGTGGTCATTGAGGGTGCTCCTTTTTTGGTGATGAGAGGCTTGCCATTGACGATAGGCCAAGCAAGAATTCTAAGAAACCCTCTTGGAGTTGGAGTTTGGTGCCATCTTGGAATATGAGTGCTCAAGAGTCTTTTTCAAGGTACTGTTAAGAGGAATCTTTGTTTTTTCCCCTTCTGAAAATTTCCAACTTTTGGAACTCAAATTGCTTCTTTTTTGAGCAACCTTTCTAGAAGTGCATGGGAGAGCATGGCATCATCCATTATGAAACATCATTCTCCTTTACAGGAAAAAATCTTCCTCTTATAAGATTTACGGCTTGTTGCCTTTCACTTGAGGGCCTTTGATGGAAAAATGTGACAAACATCACTGCAAGAGGCCTTATGCTCAGGATATCTTCCATTTCTCAAAAGCAGAATAAATCTTGAAGAAAAATTTCTCATTGTTTTTCATGACGGCAGCTGTGCTCTTCCTCTGGCTTAGAAACAAGTTACATAACAATATAACAACTTACTGTACAGTGCAGCTGATTTAGGAGCTTGGAGGAGTTTAGGGGTCAAAATCATGTCACATGTTGCCAATATGGTAAGTTACAGCAGATTTCTTTTGCATACTCCCTCACACACATGACATGGGGCCAGTGTTGTTAGTGCAATATAAAGTAGAGAGAGGAACCCCTTAGTTACTCCAAGGAAAATGGGGTACTCTTAACAAGTGAAAACAAAAGTTTCCCTTGGATATCAAAATAACCAGGAGCAAATTATTCACACATTATACTTTCTCACCCAAATCACAGATATGAAAAAAAGAGAGCAGAAAAATAGAAGCCCCAGCAATGAACTCAGCAAAATAGCCACCAATATGAATCAATACAAAATTTATTAAAAATTATACAGTAGAAAACTGTTTTACATAAAATTATTTGCATAAATGCACAATGTACATAAACAATAAATTAAAAATGATCTCCCATAAAGAAAACAATTGCATACACTAGTATGCTACTTCTGTATATAAAAACAAGTACAAAAAATATGGATGCACCAAACCCCGCGAGAGAAAACACTTAAATTTGTCATAGATTTAAACACATTCGTAAAAAGAAAAGGTTGACTGGAACTTGATACCCGTTCCTCAATAAGTATCTATTGAACCAGTCAAACACCGAATTGTGTATAGAGTTGCGTCGACGCGTTTCGATGGTAACAACTTTAAACCATCTTTTTCAAGACTTTGATAATTCTCTCGATGCAATGTATCAACTTTTGCAAGCATATATCCTGTTGTTTTATATTAGACCAGCAATTCTAATTGAAGATTTGATGAAATTGTTCTGTGTATCGCTGTCCCGACTGAAGGGGCTTTTTTAACCACCACTTTTTTCCTATCCTTGTTCCACGTATATTACTTCATAAGGGACATAACGCCTCAAATGTTATTTAAAAAGATATTTCATTACGTGTTGCACTCGTAATAGTGTCTCAGATAGGTAATGACAAGGAGTATTGTAATAATAGTTCCCGTATTTACACAGAGCCTTCAGTTAATAGCCTTCTTATCATCGACCTTAATTTTATCGGTAGGGACGCGTCCTCTTCTTAGCTGCTAAAATTGTTAGTTCACGCCCTTCATTAATTGGGCCTCCTGTGCGGTCCGATATCGTGAAGGATTCACGTAACACTCAGCGAGTAACCATATCCTTCCAGTCAACGTTTTCTTTTTATGAATGTGTTTAAATCTATGACAAATTTAAGTGTCTAGTGTTTTCTCTCGCGGGGTTTGGTGCATCCATATTTTTTGTACTTGTTTTTATATACAGAAGTAGCATACTAGTGTATGCAATTGTTTTCTTTATGGGAGATAATTTTTAATTTATTGTTTATGTACATTGTGCATTTATGCAAATGATTTTATGTAAAACAGTTTTCTACTGTATAATTTTTAATACATTTTGTATTGATTCATATTGGTGGCTATTTTGCTGAGTTCATTGTTTGGGCTTCTATTTTTCTGCTCTCTTTTTTTCATATCTGTGATTTGGGTGAGAAAGTATAATGTGTGAATAATTTGCTCCTGGTTATTTTGATACCCAAGGGAAACTTTTATTTTCACTTGTTAGTGCATCAAAAACATACAGATCGCTGCCACTTTTATCTGTGCTTATTTAATCTATATTTTGCAGTTTCCCCAACTTCTAGCAGAACAGATAAGATGATGACTAGAGGTAAAGCTCAGCATGTGCATACGACAGAGTAAGACATTTCACCAAAGCACTGAAAGACAAAAGGAATTAAGTCATTTTTTTCTGTTTTAGAATGTTTTGTATTCTGAAACCTAATTAGGGATGGAGAAATTGCTTTGGAGAAAGTCTGCGCGATCTGAATATTCTTGAGATTTGAAAACACCCATGATTTATGAGTGTTACTTTTCACAAAACTATATTATTACATCAGTTTACAAAATTATGTCCAGATTACTATACCTGTAGTACATTACGTTCCGCTTCTTCACCAGTAATAGTCTCTACTTTTTCCAATTTGATATTCAGGTTTGATCCAGAAGAAAAGGCAGCAGTTGATTCAACCAATGCTGTTTTACAGATGTTAGTTGCTCCTGAGTCAAGAAAAAAAAAAAAGAACAATTATGATGCTGTAACAAAATCTGAATATGTTATTTATACCCCATATATTGTATGATGCCAGTGCTAAGTATGACACATGAAAGAGATTTAAACCATTTCTCTCAAATTCCTTACGTGTAACTCAGTGGTACAAACATTTAACCATTTAGAGCCCTTCACAAGAAAACATTAGGAACTCTAAAAGAAAAAGTGCACACATAATCAGGCTGTAAAATGCAGAGGACAGCAACAGTTATCGATACCATAGCAATATGCAATAGCGTGCCGACTACAGATATACCATAAGATATGAAAAGGGCTAAGGGCTTGTAGAGGGACAGAGTGTTTAGTCACAGATCTCGATTCCAGTAGTTTGAAAGAGAATTCTGCGTAAGGAAACCAGGCTACTACTATTTAGGAGGAGACTTAAAACCCTTCTCTTTACAGAGGCGTTTAGATAAGCTTACTCTGCTGTGGGTTGTAGACAGCTGCGTGGAGGGATTCTGGACCTCTGATTTATGTTGAAGCGCTTAGAGACCCTTCGGTGATAGGCGCTCTATAAATGTAATCTAACATAACATAATTCTGTGTAAACTCACATGTCAGGGAGCTTTGCTGGCACTTACCAGGAGAATAAAGAAACATGTGAAGCATTTTCCTTCAGGGTAAACACTCGTAGCCACATCAGCTTTCATAGCACCAGGAAAATACGGATTTTAAAGGACCGTCATCAGTAAAGTATAAATGTAAAATGTGTATATTGATGTAAACATTGGGCATAGCCTATTTAAATAATGGAACTCAGTTACAAATTACAATACTTAGGTCGGATTGAGACTGATATTTACCTGCGCGTACTGTATGCATGCACGAGAAAAGAAAAAAGAAAAAAAAGAACTTGCTGAAGCTCAAATTCAATACAGGCACTTGCATGTGCCCAGATTAAGTTACTAATGTGCCGATGCAGCAAGTCGAGGGTTGGCCCATTTGCACAGAAGTGAAAAGTGCCAGTGGAAGCACAATACCAATTCACAGAAGGGTGTATAAACAAAACATCCACACATCCCCTCACCATTCTTCACGTGCCTAGTCTATGCAGATCAAGGTCACACGCAGGGGAAGGCCCAAGACAGCCAGGTATTGCATCTGATGCCTTGCCTGCAATGCAAGTCCTGTATGGCTATGATCATGCAATGCAAGAGCTTAGCCTTACATTTGTCTGTTTGCACCGATTACTTAGAGATATAAAAAAAAAAATGCATGCCACAGGATGGACCAGACCATTGGCGTAGGCTTACATCATCCACATACATTGAGAGTGAGGGGCCTACTGAGGTAAGGTGGTCCCTGTCTTTCCAAGTGTAGAATTGCTTTTTGTTTGCATGCAAGTGCAGCATTAGTACACACAGACTAGCCTTACAAAACATGTCCCATTTGGTAAAATTTAGACCTGTGCATTGTGTGGCCCTAGACGCAAGGCTGAGATGCACTGTGCATGTAGACTTTCAACTAGAGCCTTGGTAGATCAGGCTTTTAGAAAATTAGGAATGTAGTTTTTTTTTTTTACAGCTATACCTTTACATTCTTAGCAAGCGGAATACAGTTACAGAATGATATTGTTATGAGAAACAGAACTGTATTAGTTTAACATAATCCAACACTTACATATAGCTACGCAATAAATAGGCATTGAATTATAATTAAACCACCTCTGTAAGTATCGCAGAGACTATCAAATGTTATTAATTGTGCCATGATACATGTGCAGTTTAGGAAATATGATTGGTAATACCCTGTTACAAGTATCGGATACACATTTTAATCATAAAGTTTATTAAACAATGTCATATCAGCACAAATCTGCAAAAATAGAGTTCCTCTCAACTGTATGATCTGTACATTAGGATTATAGCAGAAAGAAGCTACAGTAAAATGTTTCAATATTCAAGAGCTTTTGTTAGTTAATGAACGGTGGCAACATCCTGCTCCAGGGCCTGCCAGACAGCACACTGCCCCTCCCGTAAGGGCATCTAACATGCTACAGCTGATTAAGAGCCTGAAGAAATACACCGAATCACCCTACCTTGATGGTACTCCACTGGTTTCTCTTGCCAGCCCGTATCATCTTCAAACTCAGTTGCACCATCTACAAATTATCATGACAGCCCTAACTGGCTGACAAGCTCGCCATCCACAGTTACTCCTTCCACACAAGCATACAGGACACCCTCAGACTGGAGATGAAGATGTGCAAAAAAATAACACACCCGATATAATAAGCCTTCTTCATTTATGCACCCAGGATCTCAACAAAATTTCTATATCCATCAGGACAGCTCCAACTCAGGAAAGAGCTGAAGACGCACCTCTTTAAAGAATACTACATCACAGCAAAGTAATAGTCCACCTCCACTCTCAGAACCAAGCTTCCTCTCCAATCACTCATTGAATGTCTCTTTGCTTTTGACCCTGTATAGTGCTCTGCTGCTTTTGGGTAAGTATGGTGAATAAAAATACCACATAAATGCATACATATTGATGGTCTGGACCTGTGCAAACTATATAAAATTATGTTTATATTATTGTAGGTCGAAGAAGACATCTTTTAGGGCAGACTTACTCTTTACCCCTCTCAGGTCAATATGTGTATTAATATTAGCATAAAAGTGACATCTGCTGGAAGCGCTATCCGACTTTGTTGACCTCTGCGCTTAAGACGCTTTTAGCTCATCTGTAAATATCATTCGAACCATCCCTAATGCTTCCTTGAAGCATGGCTTTTAGCCCTCTTGATTATTGTACAAATCATATCTCTACAAAAATATGAATGAGAAGGTAGAGGATCTTCCAAAGGATGTCCAATTACTCAGTTTTAATTGGGAAGGCTGAGAAAGCTGAGGCCCTGCAGCTTCAGTCACATGTGGAGAAGAACATAAAAAGGACTGCCCTACACGGTGTCTATTATTTCTGCCTGGAACATGCCTGTTTGTTCAAGCTGTCAAGGTAAAGTCTTCCTTCTCGCTTCCATTGCGCATACCATATGTATGAGGTATGCAAAAATCTTATCCTCAGGTCCTAGGGCAGTCAGAGATCACTGGACAGTATTTATAGTGGCTACGGTCATTTAAAACTGATCTTCCGGGGCCTTGGGTACTGCATTGTATTTGGATTAACCTAGTACTCAAGAATAACCACTGCTAGCTTGAAGTAAAGTCAAAGTTGCGCCAGGAGGAGGCTGTAGGTTGAAACTCAGATACAGTATGATTTTTTTTTTAAACATATTTTATTGGTTTTGGTGCAATACATATACACTTGCTGTCATCGGTGAATATTACATGTCACATGTTACTTGACTAACAGTTGTTGAGTTACACTCTGTTTATCTGGATACCCTAGGTATTATCTTGGCATCCCTAAGCTGTTGAGCTCGTTCGCACTTCCTCCCCCCAACTCCCCCATCCCCCTTTCCAACTTTCCCCCCTTCCTCGCACTGCAGGCCGTCGCAAGTCTTGCCTTCTAATGTGGGCCCTGTTTGCTCTAATGATCGGTATCGGGCTGTATAGTCTTCACATCTGCACCTCTTAGATGTATTTGAACTACTCCGCTTTTCTAAGTCCGGGGAGCATTTTCCTCGGGTCCCAGCTCCGGGCCAGGTTCAGGGTCCTGTCTCTGGGGGCTCCCCTGTCTGGATCCCGCCGCTGGGGAGGAGTTGCCAGACTCTCGGCCAGCGTGCTTCATCTCCTCCACCAGTATCTCCCATGCTTGGGCCCTCTATTCTGCCTATGCCACGCCTTGTGTTTCTCATGAGGACCCTGCTCTCGCAGCCCGCCCAACGTTCTAGCTCCCGCCTCCACCTAGTGATGCTAGGGCCATCTGGTGCCTTCCATCTGCTGGTGATTTCCCGTTTGGCTAATATGAGGGCCAGGTCTTGGAATCTGGCGGTAACTTTGGTCTTGGCCTTGTGTGGGAACATATTGAGCAGACAGTGTGCCGGTGTACAGGGTACTATTTATTCAGTGATTCGGGCCATCTCCCTTGTGACCTCCTGCCAGTAATGGGCCAATGCCCAACAGTTCCACATCATGTGGATGAAATTCGCTCCTACTTCTCTACATCTAGGGCACTCCGCGTCTTCCCTATGGAAGTACTGGTTTATTCGTTCCAGGGTGAGGTATGCTTGATGTAGCGTATAGAAGCTTATGAGCCTGAATCGTGTGTTCCGAGATACCCTTGGCGCCCTTTGCAGTATATTTTCCCAGTCCTTATCCTCCATGGGGCGTCCTATGTCCTCTGTCCATCGGTTCCTTAGCCCCTCTAGTGGTCTAAATGAGTCTCTACCTACCGCCCTGTACAAGCAGGTGACTGCCTTAATAACCCCTCCGGCTATTCCAATATATTCACATGTGGCGTGTTGTGGTGGTTCTATTGTGCCCATCTGCCAGTGCCGTCTCATCGCCCCCGTGACTGCTCTGTGCAGCAGAAAGTGGCCCTGCGGGACATGCCAGTCAGCTCTAAAGTCTTCGAATGGGAGTAGTTCTCCATCCCTATAGAGGTCCCCTATCTTTGTCTCCCCTGCCTGTACCCAGTCGTCTATGCCTCCCCATTGTCCCCCGTGCTGCAGTGCCCTGAGCACCAACTGCGGGAGTTCCGGTGAGTATGGGTATTTTGTCTGGGTCTTTTGGAGGCACCTATTCCAACACCTCTGTATCACTCTATGCTTGCTGGTGCGTATGTTGTGTGGCTTTGCAGTCCTCAGTAGTGTTCGGAGCAGTTCATCTCTTCCCGGGGTAAAGGGGTGCACCCCCTTTCCTGGCGTGAGCCTCCCCGCCACCCATTGTGTGAATCTCTGCAGTTGCCCCGCCAAGTAGTACGCTTCGAAGTCCGGGGTCGCCATCCCTCCCTCCGCCGACGGCCTCTTTAGTGTGGCTAAAGCCACTCGTCTCCTCCCAGATCCCCAGATGAATGCCGAGCGGCAGGAGTCGAGCTCCCGGAACCACGCCCTGGATATCCACACAGGCAGTGTGACGAAAAAGTATAGCAGTCATGGAAGGGCCACCATTTTTAACAAGGCGATCCTTCCCGCTACCAAGATGGGTAGTCCCCCCCAAAATCTCATGTTATCTTTCAGGGATCTTAGCGCCCCGCATAGGTTTGCCTCCTGCACATCTTGGAGCGAGTGGAAAATTTTTACTCCCAGGTATCGGAAACAGTGAGATTCCCATCTCAGGTCCCCCAACCCCTCGGGTGGTTGTTGATCTGCTAATATGGGGAACAGTCTGGATTTCTGCCAGTTTACGTGCAGGACCGAGAGAGCCCCAAACTCCTCCATCATATCTCCTGCCCCTCGTAGGTCTTCCCCTGGGTTTTTCACGAACAGCAGGAGGTCATCCGCGGATAGAGCTATATGGGGTACCTGCCCCTCCAGGTGCAGCCCCCTGTATTTGTTCCCCATCCGCGCCACGCCGGCCAATGGCTCCACCACCAGGGCGAACAACAGGGGAGAGAGGGGGCACCCCTGGCGAGTACCCCTCTCCACCCGATACTGCTCAGATCGTGCGACCAGTGCGCACCCTTGCCGTCGGGCCTGTGTACAGTAGCCTCACCCAGCGTAGGAAGTCCTGTCCCATTCCCATCTTTTCCAGCACCGCGTAGAGAAACTCCCATTCCAGGCTGTCAAAGGCCTTTTCTATATCAATAGTGAATATCATCCCCTCCCGTTCTGCTCTGCCCCCCAGGTCTAGGATTGAGAGAAGTCACCTTATATTCTGGGTTGTATTTCTGCCCGGTATGAATCCAGCCTGATCGGGATGGATCAGGGAGGTCATGTGCGGGAGCAATTTGGACACCAGTATTTTACTTAGGATTTTAAAGTCGAGGTTGAGCATCGACAAGGGCCGGTAAGCCGTGCAGTCGAGAGGGGACTTATCCGGTTTTAGGAGCGGGATTACAACTGCCTCTCGGGTAGTCTGTGGGAGGACTCCCTCCTCCCTTGCCGCCTTGTAAAGTTCCGCTAGTCTGGGGGCCAATTCCTCCTCGTAGGTGGCATAAAATTCCGTAGGGAGTCCATCTGTTCCTGGGGTTTTGCCCCTCGCCAGGCCCTTGATAGCTACTCTGATCTCGCGTTCCGAAATGTCTGCTCCCAGCTGGTTTGCGTAGTCTTCAGATATAGTGGAAAGGGGAATCCCCTCTAAATATTCCCTTATCTCCCCCTCCCCTCGGGGTCCAGAGCTCGTATATAGGCGTTTATAGTAATCAAGGAACCTGTTGTTGATGTCTGCCTGTTTGTATAGAAGGTGGCCCTCTGGGTCAGCTAACTCGACTATGGTGTTCCCTCTACGGAAGGGTTGGCCAGCCATGCCAGTAGTTTGCCCGCTCTATCCCCTTCCGCGTGTGTCAGCTCTATATACTTTTTGTAGTCGAAGCATCTTAAGCGCTCCTCCTGAACCACCACTTCTTCTTTCGCCTCCAGTAGCTCCTGGCGGAGCTCCGGACGCCTCACCTCTAGCTCTCTAAGCGCGCGGTCAGCTTTTTCTATGTCCCGAGCAATGCCCTTCTCACCCCAATGGACGTTGCCATGCATCTCCCCCTTAACACTGGCTTAAAGGCCTCCCACTCCACCAGCCTGGAGTCCGTGGAGCGGGTGTTATCTGTGAAGTAAGAGGCGATATGACCCCTGATCTCCTGTTGGAATACCTGATCTTCTAGCGCCTCTGGTCTTAGGCGCCACGCTGAAATCGGCTGGAGCAGGGCCCCCATCTGCAACCTCACGAGGAGGGGATTGTGATCCGATATAGTGCGATTCAAATACTCCGCCCCTCGCATCGCGGTGTGCATGTCTGGGGTGCAAAGGACCGTATCAAGCCTTACATGGAGCTCATGTGCATGTGAAAGGTGGGAGTATTCTTTATCTAGTGGGTGCATGCGTCTCCAGGTATCAATCAGTCCCCATC